>JADBJO010000156.1:387500-425000 GCA_016801955.1 Conus betulinus
TACCATAAGACATAGGTAGCCACAATCTATCATGGGGGGAAAATGACAGATTCCAGGAATAGACCATGTGAGGTCTGATGCCCACATGATTTTTTTTTTTTTTTTTTTTTTTTTTTTTTTTTTTTTTGTGATCTCTCTTGCTAGTGAGGGGAGGAATGGGGGTGTCCATGGTGAGGACCTTGATGTCATGTTTATGTAGTACACAATCCAGTCAGCCCCATCTTCTTTTTCTCCCTCTGCATGTGGCTTGATCAGTTCTGTCCCAGAATTGTGTGACAGTTGGTATCTGACCAGTGGATATATTTGAGGATCTTCTTTAGAAAAGACAGTAATGTGCCTTAACTGTGCATGTTTATGCGTGACATTACTTTGCACACGTACAAACACACATGTACATGTGCATGCACACTTTCAAGAGAGAGAGAGGAAAAGAGTGATTAATCATGGAGGAAGGGGTAACAATGTTGATATTAGCTATCTTGTTACTACAGTGTGTTCCCCAGGAGAGGGCAAAAATGCTCTCATACCAGATGGTCCTGTCAAAGTCCAGCCTGTGATCCCTACCAGCACCTTGATTTCTTTCGGTACACACTTTTGAAAACTTTTTACATGTTTCTGCTGATTATTGGGCTTTCTGCCGAGTGCAAGGTTTGCATACAACTGGGTTTTACCTGTGGCCCATGAAAGTTCTGAAAGAAGTCATCAGCTAAGCCATTTTGCTACCATCTCCCCTTCTCTCCGACCACACCACTTCCCTCCTCTCCAGCATGCATTGTTGGCAGAAAAGACTATGAAAAGATGCATGGTACTTTGACTAGATGGGCCCATTGGACACTCCTTGATCAGCTGATTTTGTAGACTTCTACAGCAAGTCACTGTGAGCATTTAATGAAGTCGTAGGTCTAGAGCAAAATGAAAAAAAAAAAACCATTTGTGGAAGAGCATTGCCATGCATCATGTGTTTTGACTAGCTGTTGCAAGTTCTGATAGTCATAGCTTGTCAGCATTGCCTTTACTCCTTAACAAATTGTCACCAATCATTTGAACATGCTCCCATTACAACAAAATACAGGGGGGAAGCAATTTGATTCGGATCTTTTTCTTCACATAATTTGAACTGTATCCACCATCTTTGAAATTGAATGTTGTTTGTTTTTGTTTTTTTTTTTCCAGTAATTGACTGTCCCTTGATGTACACCCCAAAATGATTGGAAGCTCTATTCGTTTAGTCTTTATCTCTGTGCTGCCCTTAAGTTTTCTGTCCCTCTCTCTCATTCTGTGTGCGAGTGTGTGTGTGTGTGTGTGTGTGTGTGTGTGTGTGTGTGTGTGTGTGTAATTTTCAGAAAAATAAGATCACCCTAAACAGTTTATTTGGTACATTGCCTCACATAGTTATCCGAGGCTCAGCCCGACTGTGGTGCTTGATTGAAAGCAAGACTATGGTCACTCAGTAAATGTCCCTCAGCCCACAGTGTCAGTGCAAACATGCCAAATGCCAGAGTGGAGAAAAAAAAATGCCAGAATCATTGATACTTCGTGAAGATCTCTTCACACCACTCTCCAATGCAAACCCCCCCCCCCCCCCCCCCCCCCCCCCCCCCCCCACTATGGTGGTGATTGGATCCATGCAAAGATCATTGACACCCAGGATATACCTGCCCACCCCACTCCCCGTATGTCACACACACACACACACACACACACACACACACACACACACACACTCACACACACACACCTTCTCTGGAGTGGTGTGTAGGATGTTAGGTTGAATGACTTCATCAACCCACTCCCCTGACACAAGCCCCCAGAGCGGTGTGAAATGCTAAAATTACTGAGATTAGGGAAACACTCCTTCATTCCTATCCTTTAATGCGCTCCTCAGAGTGGTACTAAATGCAAGAATGATGGAAGCTTGGGAATTCACCTGCATACCATTCTTTAAAATGCAAACCTCCAGAGTGGCACTAGAGGCAAGAATCATGGATACTCTGGGAATATTCCTTCACCTCACAGTTGCATGATGCAGCACTGCACAGTAGTATTGGATGCAAAACCATGGACACTCAAGAAAATTACCCAGTTTACTCCCCCATTGCCACACATTCTTCCCCATCCCCCATCCTCCCACCCCCATGCCTTTTCCTTTCTCTGGCGTGGCATTAGATGTGAGATTAGTGGACTCCTTCACCCCACACACACACTCTTACGTAAGCCACCAGAGAATAATATGAACACAAGAATTTCAGAAGCTTAGGAAAATGACCCCTTCAACCCTCTCCCTTTGATGCATCTCCCCCCCCCCCCCCCCCCCACCACAACCCCTAGTGTTCTTCTATGCAAGAGTCAGGGAGACCCTGCAAATTCCCTTTCATCCCGCTTGTTTAACTCAGACCACCGGAATGGTATTGAATGTAAAAATCGTGGACACACAGGGAAGTACCCCTTTACTACCATACTCCCCACAACACAACACTCCAGAATGGTAATGGAGACGAGAATCAGTGGGACTGGGAAATACCACTTCATCCCGTTCCTTGAACCCTAACCACCATGATGCTATCGGATGATGCAAGAATCATGGACACTGGGGGAATATCCTTCAGCCCACTCCTATAATGCAACCCCTCCCCGCCCCTCCCCTCCCCCCCCCCCCACCCCCCTTCAAGAGATGTATTGGATGCAAGACTCATGGACACTCAGGGAATATCCTTTGCCCTCTCCTACAATGCAACCCATTAACCCCCACCCCCCACCCCCACCCCCCAAGAGGCGTATTGGATGCAAGAATCATGGGACGCTCAGGGAATATCCTTCAACCCACTCCTATAATGCAACCCATTAACCCCCCCCCCCCCCCCCCCCCCCCCCCCCCCCAAGAGATGTATTGGTTGCAAGAATCATGGACACTCAGGGAATATCCTTCGCCCACTCCTATAATGCAACCCATTACACACACACACACACACATACACACACACACACACACACACACACACACACACACACCCCGAGACGTATTGGATGCAAGAATCATGGACACTCAGGGAATACCCTTCAACCCATTCCTACAATGCAACCCCTTAACAACAACAACAACCCCCCCCCCCCCCCCCCCCCCCCCCCCCCCCACCCCCCCCCTGAGAGGTATTGGATGCAAGAATCATGGACACTCAGGACATATCCTTCAACCCACTCCTGTAATGTAATCCCTTCCCCCCCAAGAGAAGTATTGGATGCAAGAATCATGGATGCTCAGGGAATATCCTTCAGTCCACTACTATAATGCACCCCCCCCCCCCCCCCTCCCCCTCCCCCCCCAAAAAAAAAAAAAAAAAAAAAAGTATTGGATGCAAGCATCATGGACTCTCAGGGAATACCCCTTCACCCAATTCAGGCATTCAGGCAATGCAACCACTCTCCTTACCCCCCCCCCCCCCCTCCCACAAGTAGAATTTGATGCAAATATCATGGACCTGAAGAGATACCCGTTCACCCCACTGTAGTAAGCCCCCCACCTCCCCTCCCCACTATGCTTCCTTCCAGAACAATGATACTGCATGGAAAAAGATCATGGCACCCAGAAAATACCCCCCTTTACCCCATTTCCCCACTGCAACCTCCTCCCCTCTGCCCACTCTTCCTGCCCTCCAGCTGAATGGGAATAAACACAAGAACAGGGGATTGTTAGTTCAAAGTTTTTGAGTTGAAGAATCATAGTCATCCAGTAAATCCCCCTTTACCCCACTCCCCAAATGCAATTGCTATAAACTGTAGTAAAGTGGAATGAAAAAGAATAATGATGTAATGTAATTACCAAGTAAATTGCCTTTGATGTTGATAGGAAAAGTTTGAGCAACACTCTTAGAGACACATGTATCCATTAAGTGGATGCAACTTGACAGTGTGGCTCGAGTCTCCCCAGTTGAGCCCATGCCAAACTCAACTCTGGGTAAGAGCTAGTCAAGGCAAAAAAAAAAAATCCCACAAGTAGCTCTGATAGGATTCGAACCCATGAGCTCCCAGTCTGCAACTCTAATCAGCTGGTGAGAATGATAATGATCAAGTTCTAATGCTCATCAGAAACTAAATAGCTGAGTTTGGTGTCTCTTTTAGAATAAATTCAGGCTTCAACAAAGCCTCTAGTCAGAGACTACATAGCAGGGTCAGTGCTTCCTCTCATAAAATATTCAGGCTTCAATAAGGCCTTTAGTCAGAGACTTCATAATAGGGTCAGTGCTTCCTTTATATCCAGGCTTCAACAAAGCCTCTAGTCAGAGACTACATAACAGGGTCAGTGCTTCCTTTATATCCAGAATTTAGAAAGAGTGGGGGTTAGTTGCCTCCAAGGACATTGACAAACAAAATACAGGACAAGACACGATGCATTTCGACCTCTTGGGTCTTCTTCAAGTAGAAAAGAGGATAGATCACATTTAACATTTAGGACAGTACAAACAAAGAACAAAGAGAGACTTATCTGATGTCCATGTGGTATGCTGTGAAGAATGGCCAACAGAAGGAAATGGCATTTCCTTCTGTCGGCCATTCATTTCCTTCTGTCAGCCATTCTTCACAGCATATCACATGGACATCAGATAAGTCTCTCTTCGTTCTTTGTTTGTACTGTCCTAAATGTTAAATGTGATCTATCCTCTTTTCTACTTGAAGAAGACCCAAGAGGTCAAAATGCATCGTGTCTCGCCTGTACTTTGTTTGTCAATGTCCTTGGTGGCAACTAACCCCCACTCTTTCTAAAATTTTGCTTCATTCTCTGCCATCAGTCTCTCCATTTTGAAACTTTATATCCAGGCTTCAACAAGGCTTTTAGTCAGAGACTACATAGCAGGGTCAGTGCTTCCTCTCACAATATATTCAGGCTTCAATAAGGCCTTTAGTCAGAGACTACATAATAGGGTCAGTGCTTCCTCTCATAATATATTCAGTTTAAACTAGGCCATTAGTCAGAGACTGCATAACAGGAGTCCATGTTTCCAATTCATAATACATTCAGGCCTCAACTAGGTGGCTATCCTTTCATAATATATTCAGGCTTCAACTAGGCCGCCTTGGTGGTTGAAAAACACACACACACACACACACACACACACACACACACACACACACACACACACACACACACACACACACACACAAAATACCTCAATTTAGAATCGAACTTGACAGCCTCCCTATGCAGAAGTTCAGAACACCAACCACTGTATTGTGGTAGCTAGCTGTTGTTAGCTATGTGATGATCTGAGCCTCAAAAAGATACAGTGTGATGTGATATGAATCATGCCTAAGCGTATTTTATGAGGCATACTACATATCTTACCCCAGTGGACTTGTCCCAAACCAGTTATGTTCCTTGAACAAAACCCAACCTAAGGTTGTATTGATTGCATTGAGGCTGTCTGTATTTGTTTAATTTTGATGGAGCTCATAATGCATAGCTAGATTTGAGTTTACTCTAATGTTTGTTTGCACACCTGTTTCGCTGTTCTTGCTGTGCATGCAAGTCAAATGAACAGCGTACATTGTGCACGAAGACACTGTGTGAGCTACATGTGGAGCGTTTGCTTGTTGTTCTCTACTTTAACCTTGCCCACTGGAACGTAAGTTGTGTTTTTTGGGTTTTTTTTTTTTGGTTTTGTTTTGTTCTGTTTTGTTTTTCTATTGGAACGATTTCAAAGGTTTTGTTGGTAACATTCCTTTTTTGAAAAGTGAAGAGGCTGTGCTCTGTTTGACTGTATGGTTAACGGTCTTGAGCTTCTTTGTTCTGAGTTTGTTTTTAACTCTAATAATACGGTTTCTGTGATGAACAGGATGAAACAAAGAAAGGGTAAAAAAAAAAAAAAAAAAAAAAAAGCTTTGCTGTTATTTGGTTTGTTCTCAGCCCTGATGTAGCTTCTCTGCATGGAAAATAAACAAGAGAATATTATGGCATGTGCATTAAGAGAGGCATATTGAAACAAAGAAGATGCTTTTTCTAATTATGATAAATGAGAGGGGCTTTGGTGAGGCCCTGCCAGTTTTGTCACACCTGTTGCTTAGTTGTCAGATGGGGCTCTCATGTTTTGGAAACAGTTGTGTGTTTGTTGTTTTTCTTTTTTATCCATGTGTTTGTGTAAAAACTGCCGTTCCCCGTTGTTGCCTGGCTTGCAGGCCTTGTGTAGCAACCCAGTGGAAGGAGGGTTGGGTTTCTGCCCTGTCTTGTCCATCTGTCTGACTCAAGTGTTGTGTCTGGGAGATAAAGCAGTTGTGCAGAGATCTTATTCACCATGTACGGGGTTGTTTGAAGGGCCTTAAGATCCCCCTTCTCCCCCTCATCAACTCCACCACCCCACCCCAGTCCCTTCTCCCCCCCCCCCCACTTCAGCATCACCCTGACCAGTCCTGGTTTTCTCACCTGACTCCTCTTTTTTTTTTTTTTTTTTGTTTTTTTTTTGTCAGTTAAATCTTTTTTAAGTTTGTTGTTGTTGTAAGCTTTGATAGTTGGTCAGTTTTATGCCCACTCCTACCACCTTTTAAGAAGGTAAATAAGACAGAGGTGAAAGGGGATAACTAGGAAATTTAAAAAAAAAATGTTTAACCCTCCCACCACCCTGCCTTTACTTTGTTTGTTTGGTTTTTCCTTTTTTTTTTTTTTTTTTTATAAAGATGGTCTTTTATTTCGTTTTAGTTTTTTCCCTCTCTCTCTCTCTCTCTCTCATATATGTCTGTTTGAATTTCTACGATGGACATTTGTGGCAAACGTTTAGTGGTTTTCTTATGGTGTAAAAGAGTCCGGGGGGTGGGGGGGGGGTCTGTTTGACTTTATGGTGTACTGACTCATTCATTCTGTTTGACTTATATTCTCCTGTCTCTCCGTGCCATGTCGCTGGCTCTCATCTAATGATGTGTGTGTTCTCTATAGACATGTATGACAGGAATATACTTAAACATTTGGGGGTTGATACAAAAAAAACCCAGGGTTTCTGTGTGACCTAGTGTATGGTGCACTGCTTCACTCATACTATGTAAGGTGTGGGTATGTGACTGCACGCATGATGGTATACACAAATTGTGAGGGTGGATCGACAATACATGTATACATATAAACACGAGAAATGCTAATCCTATGTAACAATAACTAGCTAACTAACTAACCAACCAACCAACTAACTGACTGACTAATAAATGATGAGAAATAGTTTTTAGATTTCTGAAAATTACACTGCTCTCTATTAATGGATGATAAGACAACTGGGAAATGTATTGTACTTTCCTTGGGATGGGAGAGTGGGCAGAGACCTGGTTTACCTACATTCCACTACGTTTCACCATCAAATGGACAACCTGTTGAAGATGGGCAGCGAAAATGGTAGTTTTGATGCAGGGTCACAGCAGGATTTGAACTGACAACATGCGGCTGTAGACTTAATGCTCCCCCTCTTAGGCAACCTTGCACGATATGAGTATAAATCATTTGTCTGCAGTCATTTTAAGATCGCCAACACTATAACTCCCTTTTTGCAGGCTGACTTCAGTACCTTCTCAAATTTAAGCCTGAGCACAGCATCGGATTGTACACAATAATGATGGCAGACCAGTCTTTTCCAGTTGTACCGCCCCCCCCCCCCCCCCTCTCTCTCTCTCTCTCTCTCTCTCTCTCTCTCTCTCTCTCAATGATACTGTCATTATTTCAGTTACACTGATACAGTGGGACAGAAAAAAAAAAAAAGAGAAAGGAAATATCTGTGGATTGGAGAAATAGACACTGCTTTCCTCTCTCTTCTTCTTCCCTCGTAAACAGCAGTCGGACAGAGTTCTTTGTTGTGGTTCTTTGTTTTGAAAGTCTTTGCACTTTTCTTTTCACCCAGTGGCTAATTTTTCAAAATGCTTTTACATATGTGTAGTCAAGGTACTGACTGGTGTGAGCATACAACAGCAGGGATTTTTATTTTAATCCCCTGGCAGGGTCTTCCCAGGTAAACAGGCTTAGGATGACAGTCATTCACTTGCCTTTATCTCCTTCCTTTGCCCCCAGATCCTTGCTATTTTCAGCTCCTCATTAACTCTTCTCTTCTTCGCTCTTTTTTTTTTTTTTTTTTTTTTTGTTTCAATGTTCTTTAGATCCTCGCAAGTTTGCTGCACTGGGCAAACTGTGACTGATGGGAAGGAGATTCTGGAGGTCAAGAGAGCACTGGCTCTCAACATCTCCTTAGGTTGGACCTCTCCTTGGCAGGGGATAGTTCTTGACTCCCATGGAGCAATAGGCTGTACTTGTGTAGGTTTTTTTAAGAGACAGTTGCCCAGCTTGCCAAGTTCATCCTGCTGTGTTTTGCTCTCTGTTCCCAAGACCTGGACGTAATCAGGGGGGAAAGGGTGGACTTGAAGCTGGAGTATGGCTGCTTTGAAGCTGGAGTATGGCTGCTTTAATGGTGGGATAAAAAAAAAAAATTTTTTTTAAAAACGGTCATGCACACAAAACTCCACTCCCTTTGTTGGGTAGATGGGATGAATACTTGCCTGTCTACGCAAGGAGTGTCCGCATGAGTATCAGCCTGCATATGCAGAAAGAAAGAAAGAAAGGACTCTGTCGTGTATCCATCCGGTCCTGAATCCTGGAGGAGGTCAAGAGAGGGATTTCTTGATCCTGCCCACTTAGTCACCCTCCATGGTGGATGAATTGAGGGAGGGACAAACAGTATGCATTCAGCGACAGAAGTAAAATCAAAAACAGATTTTAGGGCTTTATGGCTGGTAGTGGAAGGAGCTGAGGACGTTGTAGTCAGACTCTTGATGATCCAGTAGGGCTGTCAAAGCATAGCAAGCAGTGCCAAGTCTACCAGGCAGCTAAGGATTGGGTTATTCCTTGATGAATGTGGTTTATAGCATTGGTTAGATCGCTCCAGAAAGCAGTTTTGTCACTGCATGGAGCAGTTGTCACGGTCAGGACTCACCAGAGGGCTTTCTAAGGCATCCAGATCTTTATCCGAACTTACATTACAAGGAGTTCTCAAAGGTCACCAAGTTACAGCCCTTAAGAGGTCAGAAAGAGAACCCACAATATTTTTTTCTCAATGTCTTTACTCTGTCATTGCCACAGGTCATCAAAGTAGAATATCTGAATGCCTAAATGGATGGTTATGTTCCATGTTCAATGCAGTTGCTGCCATTGTCAGAAGTTAGGCCATTTACAAGGTCGGTGCTCTGGGGAGGAGATTTGTGGCATGTGTTGCAAAGCAGTCCATAACGGACAGCTGGCAGGATCAGCCCACTGTGCAAAAATGCAGGCCGTGGCCACCCCTCGTCTTCACATGACTGCCCTTTGTGCCAGTTTGAATATTCAATCCAGAGTGTCAGGACAGACGAAAAGCCTCTTTTAGAAGCAAAGAAGTTGGTGTTTTGTAGTATGAGCCTTTGTCTGGTCCATCTTTTTCTGCAATGTTGAAGAAAGTGTTAGTCACCTGTTGTCAGACAGACCTGTCATTTCCTCCTAAGATACTGCAAGACGTATTGATCGTTCAAACAGGGAGGCTGAAACCTGCCTGTCTCAAGAGAAAGGAAATGCCGCAGGCAGAGGCGTAAAACCTTGCCTCCCATACTGCTGCTCAGCTGTCTGTAATTCACGCTGATGGGCGTCTGGGAACCCGGCCTGTGAGTGCACTACTTGCCTTTAGGAGCAGGGGGCAAAGAAGTGTGGTAAGAGTAGAGACAGAAGAGACCTCCACCAACTCCTACACTCGCGAAACTGTCTGCTTGCTTTGGGGGGGGGGGGGGGGGGGGGGGGGGGGGGGGGGAGGCAGTGACACTGGCAGTTGGTCGAAAAACCTTCATGGTCCATGGCAGATGATGGGTGAAGTTGCGGAGAGGCACTGAATTATCTGCAGCTTGCTTGATCACGTTTAACGGATAATTGTATTTTACTGGAATATTTCTCAGGAATTTTTTTCCTTCAAATTCTTGGTTACCACAACTCCTTTTTTTGGTCATGGCTAAAGCCAGTGGTAGTACCTCTGCAGGAGACACAAAATATAGAAGCAGAAGACTGGCAGTCGTTTTGGTTATTCTGCCCCAGCAGTCCAATCTTTCCCAGTAGCCCAAATGAACTCAGCCCTGTAACCCAGGCCACCTTGCGGAATACACACGTGCAGGCAGGCAGGTATGCACGCATGCACGTGTGCAAGCACACACACACACACACTCGCTCACTCACCCACCCACTTACTCACTCGCTCACTCACCCATCCCACCCAACCCCTCACACACACATTCAGGAACGCACATGCACACACACAATCAACCAAAGTCCTTTCTGAGACAGAGGGAGCAAAAAACTAGATGACAGTTTTTAAGAAAAGATGATGAAGAAGAAAAAGGAATTGTCAAAAAGAATGACAAAAACAGAAGAAAAAGGGAATGTCAAAGAGAATGACAGAAACAGAGGACGGTACAGACAGAACTTCCAGAGGCAGGTATGTAGTGTATTTTGAAATATCAGTGATCATCGTCATGGGGGCTTACCCTTATCTAGCCTCCACTAAGTGGTAATAGTATATTTTGGCATGTCAAAACTACTTGGATGATTGTACAGATACACACAGAAAAAGAAGGGGGGAGGGAGAGTTGTATAACAGCTGTGGAGTGATCTGTTGAGAATCTTGTTTCAATATCCATGGCAACATGTGATTACCATACCACCACAAGATAGGATTTGAAAGTCAGTAATAAACTGATGTTGACAATTTTCAGTTCCATGACTGTTCTGTGTTGTATGTCCAGTGAATCTGACCTGTACAAAGTTTATGTTCTGTGTTGTTTTCAGAGCAGTGCAGATGCCATGCCTGTGTGCATCAAGTTTGAGCCTAAAAACACAAGTGCCTCGCAAAGCCAGCCATCATCACAACATCCACTATCATCACATCCACCACCTCATCCGACACTGCAGCCATCATCCACGGCGAATGGATCCACTCCAGCTCAGAGTGCCGAAATTTCTGACACAGGTGTGCCCCGTAGTGATGGACCTGGAGTTGCCAGGGTTTCTGGTGCCTCTCAGCCCGGTTCAACCTCGGCTGCTTCTTCCACAATCATGCAGAACACAAACGGTACAGCAGCAGAGGCAGAAAAGGCTGCTGCTGTGTCAGAAGATGCCATTGATTATGACAGCGTGCGAGGTGTGTTTGGCTGGGCGACTCTCGATGAGGTCAATGTTCCCTATATCATCCGCAAGGGGAAACGATTTGTGGCTGTGCGGATTGTGGAAAAGAAGGTTCTCAACAAGTACCCCAACTCATTTCCCGATGAGCTGGGCAGAAAGGAGCCACTGGTCAGCTACTTTGTGACAGAGGCGGAAGCCACGCTTCTCAATGAAATCAATACAGACCACTGTAGTTATGAGTATGGCCACCAGCCATTCACTACCAAAGACCTCATTGTGGATCTGCTGGAGTTTGAAGATTTCTATCGGCTTGTGAAGAAAACCTTTCCAGACAATGTGCTGGCAGCTATTACTGCCACTGAGAACACAAAAAGGTCCAGTGTAGACGAGAGAAAGATTGTGCTGTCTAAGGTGTGTGGCTGGATGCAGATCAACAACACAGTGACTCCTTACATTCTCAGGTCCCATGACAAGTACGTGCCTTTGTCTGTCATTCAGTATGCGGCACAACTGTTGACTAAAGAGCAGGTGGAAGGCCACCTGCCTACTGCCGAAGAGTGTGAATTGTTGAACGACACATGCAGAGCTGCTGGCTTCGATTTCACCTTCGGAAGGAACACCAAGCTTCTGCATATTGCAGAAGTAATGCAGCGGTGTCAGGTGAAAATTTTTGAGCTTCCGTTTGAGAACCCGTTGCAGCATGCACAGTACATTGACTCGCTGAATCAGGGTGAAGCCACAGGGCAGGCCGCCCCTCTCATCGCACCTTCTGGCATTGTAGGCAGCATGGCTTTACCCTTTCAGTCCAGACCAGTCTTCAATGAGGGCCCACCCAATCTGAACCCTTTCACCCCTTACAACCCATTCATGTCTATGATGAATATGATCTCACAGGCCCCCATATCAGCATCCTCCCATATGCTTCCAAGAACCTCTCAAATGGCTCCTGCCAAGTCCATGACAGCCGGGCCCCAACTGTCACTGGTTCGCACCCAGACTACACCCATCTTCTATCCCCCTGCTACCCCAGCCTCACAGTCGAGAGGTTCCCAGGTGAACAGCAGTTCTGTCATGTCTCAGACGTCAGGCATGATGCCAGGCACACATAACAAGACCCCTGGTGCTCCGACGGTGGGTAATCTCCGTGGACACGGCTCCAGTCCCCCACAAGGACGCCTTGGAGCTCCAGTGGCAGGGTCATCAGTGCCCACTCAGCGTCAGGGTCATGGGGGCATTCCGGGTGCAGGACCGCTACCCCATGTCTCCTCTCAGTCTGCTCTGACTCGTCCTCCACCTCCAAATTACCCAGGTTCTTCACATGTTAGACAGGCATTGACTCACCCCTCTATAAGTAGCCCTTCTGCCCAGCGTGGCCCTGCAGCCCACCCCTTCATGCCTTCCTCTCATCCTGCCAGTGACCCTGAGGTGGTCATGCCTGGAGTGGGGCCTGTGCCAAGAGGTGCTGTTCCCATGGTGGGATTTCCTTCTGGAACACTACCGCCTGGCAGTATGCCACCTCATATGGGTATGCCTCATCCCCAATCCTTGGCCCAGTCCCAGCCACCCCCATCTCATTCTCAGCCCCATGTAATGACTCAGTTCCACCCCCCAGGCCAGCTTCAGTCTCATGGAGGAGGTCCTGCAGTTCGTTCACAGTTGCCCAGCACATCAGTGGATCCGGTTGGTGCTCACAGCCATTCTAACTCTGCTCTCCCAAACTCCAGTGCTCCAGTGTTCCCAGTGCAGTTAAGCCAGGCGGCTCAACAAAACCACATCAGTTCTGGGAGATTGGGAGGTGCGGAATCTGTTACTAAGTCATCTGGCACTGCCTCCATTCAGACACAAGGACCAGATAACCATTTGAAACTTGTTGGGGACATCAGAGCAGAGATGGTAAATGGGAAGAGCATTTCATGTTTGAAAAAGAAACTCTGTTGAACGCACAGGGAGTTTCTGCCTGGTTGAGGCAGTGGCAAAGCTGTACTTTCCCCGATGCAGTTTGTCAGAGTTTGTGAATGCTTTACAAAATGTGCTGGGTATTAACCTTCCTGTCTGTACAGAGCCTGAAGCCAAAGCATTCATTCATTTCTACAACCTGCCTGTTGCCAGACTGAATGACAATCACATGATCAGCTTGCAGGATCTGAAGAACTACTTCCCGCAGATCTCCTACTGTTCCGGCACGCTGCCTTGGGACACTGCCAGCATGCATGGGCAGTTCCTGTCGTCGGGCACGCGCAGGTCCTCAGGCACTGAAGGAGCCACAAAGCTGGCCTCCCCATCAGCACCAATCACGATCGTTTTGAACAACAATGACAGTTCAGATGTGATCAACATAGATTCTGGGCCCCCCACACCCAGCAGAGACAGCTCCAATGCCAGGAATTCTGCGAAACGCAAGGCGGGGGATCCAGGGATTGTCGGCAGCAAACAGAGTCGCCCTACAGGGGACCAGAGGCTACCATACAGGGTGGATGAAGTGGATGGGAATGTGACAACAGTAACAGGTTCGTACCAATTCCTACAGTTTTTTTCCTCATATAATAATGCACTGTGTCAAACTCTAGGAAGCTGAGATAAGTATGGTAGATCTGTGTGTGTGAGTGTGTGTGTGTGTGTGTGTGTGTGTGTGTGTGTGTGTGTGTGTGTGTGTGTGTGTTTAATCATTTGAGAAGCATGATTGAAGAATAACTCCAGATGATTTTATCCATCAAAGGAAAGGGAAAGGATTTAGGATGATGCTAAAATGCCAACAAGGAACGTTAACAGGTGAAATCCCTGAATAGCAGTAATCCCATCCACATGCCAGCAAGGAAAATAAACTTGTGAAATCTCTCGGTAGCAGTAATCTTATCCCTTGTTCCCCTCATCTCCCCCCTACTTCCTCCATTCTCCCTTCACTCACATCACTCCTCCTCCCCTTTCCCACCCCTTAGTTGAACTCCATGGTTGGTGAGTAAAAGAGGGATGAACATTTGAAACTTTTTTTGCTGTTCCATCGTCTGTGCCACCTCAGTGGTAGTGCATGCACCCATGCCGCTCATTCCGACACCCTTCCACAGCCACAGGCCAGTCGGTCCCACCCCACCCCCAGCACTGGCAAACAAGTCATCAAGAGGCAACCTACTGGAGGAGACACTGCACTGCTTGCTGCTGAGTCACTTTGGTGGTGTTCAGTGGTGCCTCTTCTGATCTAACATATGCAGGATCCACCTACTAAGCCCTCTACTGACGACAATAATTGCTAAGTCTTGGAGCCAGCATGAGTGAGAGCTCTCCCGCTGGAGGGCACCACCACATCTGTCCAACGACAGCCCCCATCGACTCACCGATACAGGTGACCCCGACAGAACCAAACCAAGGCCACAGATGTGGAGAGGACATTGTAACTGAGGTCACCATGAGAGCAGGGCATGAAAGGCCATAGAATTTGAGACTTTTTTTTTCATGCTGATCTGAGAATGAGGATGATGAGGTAAGGTAAGGTAATGTTGCTTATAGCCCAGCCGACCACAAAGGGCCATATCAGGGCTGTCATCACGCTAAAATCAACTCACAAGTCATCAACAAACAAAAAAAAAAAAAAAAAAAAAAAAAAGAAACCACCAACCTTTCACACATCTCTTCAAAATACATCTAAAAGCGTACCAGAAATTTCGTTAAAAATCTTTCTTCTGTAAAATCTTAGATCAGATGAAAAATGTTAATCTCTTTCAGAAACTCAAAGATCACGTCAGGTGGGACATCTTTGAATAGGGTTTTCATGGAGTCTGCTGTAAAGTGTTTATGTCTCACATCGTGTAAGTCCCAACAGTCTAAAAGAATATGTTTCACTGTGAGTGGAACATGACATGGAATTCATCATGCTACAGATTTCCATTCTAGTCTGAGACTGAATGACAGGGCTGTACTCTACATTTCCTTTTATAATACATCCCAACATCAGCCAGGCCTGAGAGATACAGACACCTGCAGTGTTGGTCAGGAGATTTGAGCAACACTCTCAGGGATGCATCTTAAGGGGATGAAACTTGAGTCTGGTCCCAGTCTTCCCAACTGAGCCCATAGCAAACTCAAGTCTGGGTAGGAGCTGGTCAGGGAAAAAAAATCCCACATGACTATGAAGGGAATCAAACCCATGCCCTTCCAGCTGGGAGTCCGCAACGCTAACCACTTTGCCATGGTGGCTGGTGAAAATTTTAAAACTTGAAACATAATTCATCTGCAAAGAAACATCTCAAATGGCAGAAGCTACAGGACTACAGATCTAGATGGTCCCAGGATAATGGCTGTGACAGCAGTTTGGAATTGGAAACCAGTGAAAAGACCAGGTTTGGAGGCTTCATGGATAGTAGTCAAGGAAGCTGAAAAGGACACACTTTTGTCAGCTTTGATGCAGTTCAGGGGGGCTTTCAAGTTCCAGCAAGTGGCCCAAGAGTCCATCAAAAGACTAAGAAATGGGTCTTTTCATGTTGAATTCAAATCAAACCATAATTTAGATCAGATCTGGAGTGCTATGAGTGATGTTCATACTATCATAGACAGAGGAACCAAAGTGTCTCCACCTAAGCAGCTAAATGTTCCAAAGGTGTCATCAGATGTCCAGATCTGAAAGGTGTTTACAGGTAGAAATAGGAGTGAAGTGGAAGGGGGGGGGGGGGGGGGGGGGGGGGGGTATTGATTTTTTACTACATGGCCATCCACAAGGGATCAGATAGACAGAATCCCTACCAACAAACTCCTTTTGACACTCTGCATTCCATCCGTCATGGCCACAGACCATCGGAGGTGGTCATTTCAGTGTCAACATGGACCTCCACTTTTCATCTCCATGGAGGTGTTTCAGATGTCACAAATGTGGCCACATTCAGGACAGATGCTTTGGGCATCAGCATGGTCTTAAGTGCTGCAAAGTAGTCCACAAGGGGCATTGTCAGGGACCCGCCCTTGGTGCAAACTGTGCTGATAGCTGTCTTCCTCTTCGTTAGACTGCCTGGAGAGGGTCAAAGAGAAATTTGTACCAAAAAAGGGAAGAAGGAAAAGAAGAACCTGTTAATAGCAGCAAGAAGAAAAGAAGGGGGGGGGGGGGGGGGGGGGGGGGGGGGAGGTGGTGATTGTGAGCAGTCAGTCTGTATTTTCCATGTTCTGTTCATCATCTGTGAAGAAAAGAGACAACAGTGTCTGTCTGCTCTCAGACTGTCCTGTATACATTGCTGCTGATGAAAGGTGTTGCCTCTGGCCACTTCACTAGACCAACATGCCTCATGGCAGGAGTGTTCACCCTGTAGTCCAAATCATCTGCTGCTGGGCTTTCTGGGAAACTCGCTCTCCCACTTCGTCTCTCTGAACTTTTCTCACTCTCCCACTTCATCTCTCTGGGCTCAGTGCTCTCAGCAGAGGAGAAATGACCAGAAGGTTTTCAGCTGCTGCTGCGGGTCAGCCATGGGACTGACAACCCAGCCCATAAATCAGCCTTGGCAGTTCCTGATCCACTCTCTGTGCTGCAGGTACAAGATGGGGATGTGGAAATTGACTGAAATGTTTCCATTGTGCCATCATTATGGATGTTACGTCATTTGAGCAACCAGATTCTGAATTCAGAATTTAAGGAGCTGCTACTCATTGCTCCTGTCAACACCTGAAGCCTGTAGCAGTTGCTCTCCAAGAGACAGATTTCCAGTTGTAATTTTTTTTTAATGCTTTCCAGCTCTGTGTATCCCAAACCAACACAACCCATTGCAGTTGGATGATAGGAGGAGCCTTATTACTCATCCACATTCAGCCCTACCAAGCTCATTAGTAGTGTGAATACTTTGTCTGGTATAGGTCTTCTGGAAGGTGTCTTCTGAGAGCTAGGTATGTGCAGACCTGTTTACCTATATACTTTTGCAGCATTTTGTCTACATGTTTGGCAAAAATATAACGATTTTGGAAGGAAATCAAAAAGAATTCTGGCAATGAACTTCTTGATTGCACTTGTGGAGTGTAAACATGGCAGAGGCTTTGATCAGAGACTGGCAACTCGTGCTAATTCTGGGCGTGATTTCTCATCAGACTTGTCTGTTCCTTAAAACAGTCGAAACAAAATAACCCTCCAGCCCCCCACGCCCAGCCTCCCACCCCCTGACCAAGTGGCTAGCGAGCTGAGCTTGTGCCAAAGTGTGCTGATTAATCAAATGTGAAAGTATTTTGTATTGTTAAAAAGAAGCCATTTCATTGCAGTCAATGTTTTACTACCAAAAAAGAGCCTCTGCAGTGTGATGCCAAGTGAAAACAAAACAAATGCCCCCCCCCCCCCCCCCCCTCTGTTACAGAAGCTTTTCAAGTTTTGTCCACACTCTTTGATGAAAATATGCTCTCTTTTCTTTTTGTTGTTGAAAAGTATACCAGTAGCAGTTTTAGGGTAAACAGGTCAGTGTGTTATCTGAATGAAGGATTGCCACCATACCTCCATTCTTCCTCATGCACACCACTTCATAGATTTGTCAGAGTGAGAACCTTCACTGGTCTTTGACTGTGAATAGTGTGCCCAGGGTGATCTGCAGGGAAGTGACCTTTTTCTTATTGTTTTAACATCAAAAACTGCTGAAAACTTGGGTATACGTGAACACCTCGATTTTATGCTAGTTACTGGGACCTATTTGCAGGAAGCATCCTGATAAAAGAGGAAGTAAAACAAGATGTAACTTCAACATGAGCAAACACCAGTCTTGGAAAGAGTTCAGCTCCAAGCTGGCAGCAAAACCGCTTGAGGAAAAGTCTGGAAAATTATAATTTTAAGAGAAAAGATTAGTGGGGAAAACATAACTATCAGTTCAAACCTGCAGACGCTGATTTCAGACTTGCAAGCTGTCTCCAATCTGTTAGTAGTGTTAGTCTCTTCTCCCTTCCTGTTCCCCCTTGACTCTGTGGGGAGTCCTAGGGGCTCTGCACAGAAGAACTGAAGGTTCCTCCAGCTCCGTCGCTGTCAGTTGTGTGCCAAAGCCTGGGTTCTGTAAATCCTTTCCCTGTCCACTCTGCAGTCTCATCCAGTGGTTCCATTTGTGTCTTCTGTCTTCCATTGCATCTCCCTCGTTCAACAGTTCCCTGGAGGGTTGTTTTAGCAAAGCCTTTGGATCTTGTTACATGGCCCTATACAGCATCAACATGGTTTTCTTTCTCTGACTGAAGTCAGTAAATCTTCATATGGTTCTATGTGCTGCCTGCGGGTTTGACACACATTTGTGGACTGGTGTAATGATCAGTGTATCTGTTTTGTATCTTGACATACCATCTCATTTTTTTTATGGCTTGGATTCCTGGATTCTATGAGGGTCTGTGTTTCGTATAGGAAGATAGATTATACCAGTGCAAGGAGAAGCCTGATCTTGTGTTCCATGGAGTTATTCCTGTCCTGTGCCAATCATCTGAACACAGTGCTGTGGTTGTCTTTTCTGACTACAAGATGATTTCGAGTTGGGACCCCACTCTGCTAATGATGGATGGCAGGTAAGTCAACTGTTGGACATATTCTAGTTTTGATCATGGGCCATTATATATCCGTATTGCTGGTGGTATTATGGCTGGCTGTCAACATGGTCTTCCCGGCACGGAGTTCTGTATCATAACTTCTTGTTTCATCCACTTTTTCAGCAAGCTTGGCAGAATCTTGTTCACTGCCTGCATGGCAGTCGATGTCATCTGCAAATCGAAGGTTTGTGATGGTTCTTCCCCACAATTGACTGTGCTGACATGGTCTTCAAGTGCATCAGTCATGATGCGTTCCAGGAGTATGTTGAAAAATGAGGAAGATACAAGGCGAACTGTAACTGAAGTTTGAACTGTTTCTCCAGTAGCATCTTGTAAGAGCATCGCAGTAGTTGCTTTAGAATACAGTTGCTGAATGGTGGTGTTAAGCCTCTGTATTATGTTCAATCTGTTAGTGTTGAGTTATTATTGGGGAAAAAAAAAACACCTTTTCCTGTATCATTTATTCTGCATTTTTTTTTTTTTTCTCTTTTCTTATTTCAATAAACTTCTCAAAGAAAAATCTAACTTTTCCTGTGACAGTGCTGAAGATTATAAATGTGCCCTTTCCATTTGTTAAACTGAAATCAGTCCTTCAACCTTGAAGTGTTTAACAACCCTACATTCTTCTGGAAAGCGGTCTCCTGATTCTTTTAAAGTTTGCAGTCTTATCTGGACTGCAGGGTACTTTCTGTCCTCATTCCAAGTCCAAAACCCGGAACAGCATTGACAGATCCTGTCAACTGTTGCCCTGTAGTTCCAGCCAATAGTCTTTGTAAGTTAATAGAGAAGGTCAACTCGTGTCTGATGTGGAAGGTGGAAACTTGCGGCCTTTTGGTCACAGAACAGTGCAGTATCTGCAAGTTCTGTTCTACAGTTGACCATTTTGATAGCTTTTTTTTTTTCATCTTGAGAAAGCCTACAACACCCCAGGGAATCATAATTTAGATGGTGTTTTAATGGATCATAATTTGGATTTTAGGGGCCTTCTTCCTGAGTTCTTCTCTTGATTGAAAACTTTGTTAGTGTCAGCAGTTTGCCATAAGAGATCCACAAATAAGATTTGTGTGCATCCCAAGGGAGCATTCTTTTTCCTGCTGTCTTGAGCATGAACATTAATGGCACAGCTCTATTAACCAAGTGTTCAAGTCCTCTCTGTTGTTGACAACTTTGTGCTCAGTGCAGTAGGAGTGAGTTGTACAAGCATACAAAGTTGACTCTTCTTTGTGCTCAGTGCAGTTGGAGTGAGTTGTACAAGCACACACAAAGTTGACTCCACTTTGTGCTCAGTGCAGTAGGAGTGAGTTGTACAAGCATACAAGGTCGACTTTCAACAAAGCATGGATAGGATCCGATGGTGGGCTGAGAAAAATTTTTTTTTTTTTTTTTTTTTTTTTAGTCACCAAATACGTCTGCTTTCATAACTTTCAGCAGTGCTTAGCTGACTCCTAAATTCATCTGGATAGAATCCATCATTCCAGGTGTGAGGAATGAGCGTGTGCACATTTCACTGCTTCACTGCCTTGTTGCCCAAACTTTTACAAATTGTAATATAGACATAGTGAGATCGGACCATAAAAACCAAGCTGACCTCCTAACAAACAAAGCAAATGCATCATAGTGTGTGCATTGTAAAGTTTCAAAATTCACTTCACACTAATCACAGAGAGCCCATTCACTTCTCTTGTTCATACCAACAAAACTTTTCCATATATATGTATATTTATGTGTATATATATATATATATATAATGCTGAACAATTAAGTAGTGGGGGAAAACAAGTGCAGGTTAACAATTCTTCCATCATTATAGTAATGATTTGGCAAAGATTTGAATGGAAAAAAAAAAAAAGAAAGAAAAAAAATGAAGATGAAGTAAATGGGAAAATGTATATCATAACTATGAAAACCCTTCAGTAGCTGCATGAGGAAACTATCACAATCCCTCTCGAAGGCAGCTCTATATGTATCGCCTGCTCCGAGGCCTTTCGTCTGCTGGATCGGGCTCATCAGGGAGACACGGCTGATTGTGTCTGTGCTCTTGGCATCAAATAGAGACACACCACGGTCAATAATATGTATACGCAGAACAAAAGTAAAGCCTCTGAAACAAACAAAAGAAATTATGTCAAAGAAGCTGTGTTATCATAATAAGGCTGGGGTGATGTGGGTATGTCAGTATTATTTATCTCACTTTGTCATGACTTTTCTGAACTTCAGCCAAGTTGCTGTTGGTTGGCTGACCATAGTTTCATCATGCTTGGTCTGCCACTTGGTTCCATGTGAGAGCGTAGGTGGGGAATTGTTTGACACCTCAAGATAGCGGTGAAATAAGGTTTAGTCAGGGACCTCTGTACTGGAGTTGGCTGCTGATCACTTGCAACTTTTCTGTCTTGGAGAGAAATGAAAATGGTGAACACCCGTGACAGGTGCCTTGTAGATGCTCTGCCAGAACTTTTTTGTTTGGATGGGTATAGCTGCCTTGGTAGCCATCAAAAAGTAAAAAAAAAATTAAAAAAAAAAAAAAAAAAGTCTTGCCTCCTGGAAGTGTTTCTTCTTTGTTAACAGTATTAGATCCAGGTCAGTATACTGCCCCTACATTGTAAGATGTGAATGTTTTAAATATCTGTAGATGTTGTAGAGAGGTTCCACTGTGAAGGATAGTGATCACACCTTCTGGATATTGGCCTGTTTTGTGACCTCAGCCTTCACTGAAACGAGTGTGAAGGCATTTGGGAAGGTTTGCATTTGCTTGCTTGTTTGTTGAATTATTTTGTTTAAAATTGTTTTGTTTTGTTTATTGATTTTTTTTTTTTTTAACATATGCTGCTGTGGCAGATCTTTTTGTAAGAAAAAAAAAAAAAGATTGATTGAAAGGGCCTCAAGAAATAAGGCAACAAAGTTTGAGATTGTTGTTGTCATCATCTTCATGATACATGTGTATGCACAAACACATTTTATGGTTATTTGGTGTTTGAAATTCTTTGACTGTGTTTTTTTTTTATATATATTTTTTTGTGTGTGTGTGTGAAGATAAATGATGTTTTAAAAGGATAAATAATCTTATCTGAGCACTCTTTGAAAGATAAAAAAATTGTACATTCTGAGAAAAGCAAATCCCACTCTTTTTAAGAATATGAAATATTTACGAAAAATCTTTTAAAAGACATCATTTTCATGCTTTTGTCCAGTGGATGAATGAATTCACGATTTCTTTCTTACTGGTAACTTTTTTTTTACAAGTATTTTACAGGTTCCAGTGATGAAATACTGACAAAGTAACCGCCACCAGTACTAAGATTGTACCGATCAAACTTTCATTTGACTGGGTGTTGGAACTAATCAAGTGGGCCAGTGTGTTAGCAGCACTTGACTTTTTCACCTATACTGCAGTGGCCACCTAGGTTGCCGGGTTTGCTTGAGCGCTTTTGCTGAGGTTGCCATACTGGTTCTTTTTTTTTTTTTTTTTTTTTTTTTTTTTTTTGCTGTTCCAACCTCTGCGCCACCTCAGAGGCAGTGCACCCACGCCGCTTGTTCCGACACCCCGTCCACAGCCACAGCCCGGTCAGCCCCCCACTGCAGCCCCGGCACCCGCAATCCACAGGGAGCAGTCAATGTCAAGTCGTCAAGAGGCAGCCCACCAGAGGAGACACTGCACTGCTGCCGAGTCACTTTGGTGGTGTTCAGTGGCACCTGTTCTGATCTAACATACACAGGACACCACCTACTAAGCCACCCTACTGACAACAATAATTGACTCCCATGGACTCGCCGATACTGGTGACGCTATTGGAACCAAACCAGACCACAGACATGGAGAGGACATCGAAGTTGAGGTCACCATGAGAGCAGGGCATGAAGGGCCACAGAATTTGAGACTTTTTTTTTATGCTGATCGATGAGAATGAGGATGATTAAGATGATGCTACAGATTTCCATTTTGGTCTGAGACTACATGACGGGGCTGCACTCTATGCTTTCCTTTCATAATATATCCCGGCGACAACCAGGCCTGAGAGATACAGGCACCTGCAGTGTTGGTCAGGAAACTTGAGCAACATTCTCAGAAATGCATCCATTAAGTGGATGAAACCCGACTGTGTGGTCCCAGTCTTTCCAACTGAGTCCGCAGCAAACTCAACTCTGGGTAGGAGCCGGTTGGGGCAGAAAAACCCACATGACTCTGATGGGATTCGAACCCACGACCTCCCAGCCGTGAGTCCACGACGCTAACCACTTTGCCACAGCGGCTGGTGCCATACTGGTTTTAAAAACTGATATCACAAGCAGTGTAAATTTATTTCAAGAGTGAAACTAAACCTTGCAATTAAGCAGCTCTTGATTAAAGATCTAGACCTTGGTGTTCTGCTGATGTTGAATGACAGGGGTGGCTTTTAAGTCTGCAAGCTCAGGTAGGGTGTGGTATGGTGGGGGGTCTCATGGTGACTTGTCTTTGATTGCTTCATTTCAAATGATGGCATTGGCATTCAGTACAATGAGGCTGGCATAAGTATGTTTGGGGAAGTAGGGATGGATCACACGCGGGAGAGAAACGTCACCAAGGCGAGAGAGTGTCTAAGATGAGACTGTTAACAACAACAACAAAAGCCAATGAAAATTGTAACATTTATTAGATACACAAACTAAGATTAAAACCTTTGTCATTTGTTGTCCTGGATATGTGTAAACCCTGTATTGGTTGTGTAGTCGTGGTTATGATTAATTTTGACGCGCATTTGTGTTAGGCATGTCAGTTCATCAAAATTCTCCTTAAAAACATTTAACTTGGATGTTTAGGTGGTGAGCCTGCATCGCCACAGGGAATACGAAATGAAAATGGACTGGAATGATCTGTTCTCTTGGCTACTTTTCTTCAGTTATGGTTGAAGGACGTGTAGCCAGTCCTCCAGATAGGGTTGAAGGACCTGTCGCCACTCCTCCAGTTAGGGTTGAAGGACCTGTAGCCACTCCTCCAGTTAGGGTTGAAGGACCTGTAGCCACTCCTCCAGTTAGGGTTGAAGGACCTGTCGCCACTCCTCCAGTTAGGGTTGAAGGACCTGTAGCCACTCCTCCAGTTAGGGTTGAAGGACCTGTAGCCACTCCTCCAGTTCTTTTTCATCATGTCACTGTCAGTCCCATCTTTTGTTGGGGGATACTTTGGTACAAAAAAAAAAAAAAGAAATGCAGTGTATTAGTGTTGAGAAACATTTCAGCCCCCAGTATTTCTGGATAGTAATATACAGTGTGTGTCATGAAAAGACCAAGCCATGAAGTAAGGATGACATTTTTGTTTTTTTCTGTTGCAGTGAGTGAGACGGAGTCCACCACAACAAAACCACAAGTCATCGTCATCGATTGAGTCATCAGTCTTACCATCACTATCTGCTCTTGTAGAAAGGCATTGTTGATAGGGCCAGTTATTTTTTTTTCCACTGGTGATTTAGGTTTTTGTTGTTTGTTTGTAAACACCCCCCTCCCCCCCTCCCTTTTTTTTTTTTTTTTTTTTTTTTGTAATTGCTTTAATCGTTGCAGAAGTGTTGGACTTTTGAATATCACCAGCATTTACTGTTAGTGTTTTGAAGCAACAGTTTCTATTTATAGTTTGACTTGCAAAAAAAAAAAAAAAACAAAAGAAGAAGAAAGAAGAATGTGGAGGGGGAAAAAAAAAAGGAGAGAAAATGAAACCAGTCGACCGACCAAAACATATGATCATCAGAATCATAATTTTATATATGAAAAGGTCACAGATGTTTGATTGTATATTGATTAAAAGATTATGTACCATGTGATGTTTTAGCATTGCTGGCTTAAAAAAAAAAAAAAAAAAGAAGGAAAAAAAAAAGGAATGGACCTGACATGATCAGAATGCTGCTTCAGTTAATTGATTGATGTTGCTGTGACACGTCTGTTTAATTATTACTTGTTCTATATTTTATAAGAGAGAGAGAGAGAGAGAGAGGGATTTTCTGCAGTGTATTGAAAAAAAGAAATGATGTGCATGGAGTTAACACAGGTATTATGATTATAATATGGGGCTTGACTGCCAGAACCCAGTATCTGACATAATAAACATAACAGGGAGATACTGGCTTCTGGTTGTCAACCCATTTTTAATATAATGATTATTATTATTTATAGATTGCCGACTGCGACATTGTGAAGCACATTTCAGAGGGTGGGAAAAGCGTGCGATTTACAAGACAATGCACGAACATGCACATGAACAAGTTCTGTATACAAGTGCCATGTTACCTTCGACTGCAATACAGCGCTTTCTGGGCAAGGTCAGGGGTGGGCAGCCAGGAGGGAAGGGAGGGGACCCCAGATGAAGGGAGAGGGGTTGGAGGCAGCCTCAGAGGCGGATGAGAGCCTCCAGACCTGTGAACATTTGGGTTGAGGGTGAAATCAGGGGCTTCCTCTGTTCTGCGGGTTCACACATATTGTAAAAAGTTGTGGAGTGCGGAGAAGAAAAGTTCAGCACACGCGTGTGCATTCATGCTCACACACACTCTCTCGGTCACACGCAGGCACACACACACACACACACACACACACACACACACACACGCACATACACACACACACACGCGCGCACACACACACACACACACACACACACTTGTATGCATGCGTGCACACACACACACACGCACACACACACACACACATACGCACACACACACACACATGCACATTGTGGTGAGAAGAAAGGAATGTACAGAGGACTGGCTGCGTTTCTGGTGTGCCATCAAACGACACTGACATCACAAAGTGCAGTGTTATCTTTTGTGCCAGAGTGAGCAGCCATCAATCATTTTGTCAACCAGTTGAACACATGATGATGATTGTTACACTCTGACTTCATGTTTCGTGCAACTAAACACTGCAAAGGTGACGGAGAGTGACAAAAGCTGTACCTAGCAAACAAAGCAGTTGATACACTCTCGAGATCCTGTGGGTATTTGAATTGGATTGCACCATTTTAAAAGCAAGTTTCGCAAGTTTTTAAAATTTTCCTTGGGGGGGGTTGGGGGTTGGGGGGGGAAGGAGGGGGGCACCCAGGGGGCAACCAGACACCCACACATCCACACAGCCTTAGTATATCAGCTATTTTTTGCTTTTCTTTTGGGGTTCCTCGAAGAAAGACACAGCATACTCAGTACCAGTTATAACCCTCTTAAACAATAACCTTGTTAGTGTCAAACAGCTGTTTGCGACCCTGTTAAAAAGTCATTCATGACCCCGTTACAATCAGGACCATTGCTACTGTTGGGCGCCTGTGTACTTCACCTTATTTGCTGCAGAATCCCCAGTGATACCCGGTTCATGTTGAGCAGTGAGAGTCACTGAAGGTCTTCCTCTTTTTTTTTTTTTTTTTTTTTTTTTTACTTTTGGTAACTTTTTTTTTAATTTGTTTGATTTATTAATCTGTTGGAAAGGTAAGGGTATTTTCTGAAATGAACAATGTTTAGGGTTTTTTTTCCAGAATCAGAATATGGACCCCACCCACTCATCCCAAATTGTCCTGTCTCGGCATGTTCTTTAAAAATCAATGATGTCACCCCTCTTGGCATTTTCATTTCTTCTCTTTTGTGTACAACCCCACTCAAACTTGAAGAGGGTAGTGTTTGCATAGTTTTAGGGACAATGGTCAGCAGAAGGGCTGGACAACAAAGACCATGGCATATGTAAAACTTTTGTGTTCGTCTTTTTCTTTTGTTCTGTCTTCCGTTATTCCTTTTTTTTAATGGTTACTGGTTTTCTCTCTTTTTTTTTTATACTTCCAGGCAACAACTTGTTAATGAGTGTGTGTGTGTGTTTTTTGTTGTTGTTGTTGTTGTTGTGTTTTTTTGTAATGAAAGTTTGTACAGACGGGAGTTTTTTTTTAGAAATTCGTTTCATACATTTGTCTGTCTATAATGCATGACAGTGTCAGTGGTCATTTGTCAGAATTTGAAGACTGCATTGGAAGGGGAAGCCTGCAACTTGTGTTTTGTAAAAGAAAATCATTGCATGTTAGGAGTCATCGTAGTGTGATTAAAAAATGTGAAAAGTATTTGCAGCTTGATTAAAAGGCTTTGTGATGTATTCAACCACGTTGATATTCAACATCATGCTGCCAGCTGGAAAAGATCTCAGATGGAAAATAGTGGGTGGCTCTGCCCAGCTGGTATATATTTCTACGCATGCTTGTTCAACTCTTGTGTGTGTTGTTTAGTGACTCCAGCCGGCTCTGTTAAACGATCACACACGTCAGCAAGATTAAGCAGAAACGTCTGAGCGAATTTTTACGAAATGATAGATACAAAGAATGCAGCCCAAGGGTGCATCTGTAAGTCAGCTTTAGCGGAGGTGTTGTGTGGCCTGGTTCTTTGTTGGGACCTAAGGTGCAAGTGAGTATTGTAAGGAATGCTATCTGTAAGGCGCTGCCAGAACATTGACTCTCGGAAACAGATGTCTTGGTTCCTTTTTGCCTGCTTGAATGAGGTCTGTTGATGAATGTTCAAGCAGTTAGCATAGTGTGTAGTTAGTGAATGTATGCACTATTCCATAAACTAAAATACGCAGAGACAGAAACTCTGCACACACACACACACACACACACACACACCGTTATGGACCCATGTTCTTCTCCATTACAAAATAACCATTTGGTTCAGTAATTTCGTAAACGGTAGAGAGGGAGGAGGAGGAGGGGTGAGGGACGGTGGTGTACAAATACGTGTGAACAGAGAGACATATGCACGGTAAGCGTGCGCTTGAAAACTGCCTCAGTTGATTAAATCATGATCTGAGAGTTTAAAGAAACGTGAAAGCATTGTTCCCAGTCGTCCTGTACCCAGTAACGTTACGAGGCTGGTTTCCTTTGCGTTTATTTAACAGTACTGATATAGCCTATCCTAGCCGTGGAGACCAAGCGCTAGTTGTCATTAAGATCCACACTCCAGATTACGCAACGGGCTGCCAACCTGGTGGACTTCACTGCGAAGCTTGCCCGCTTGCACTATATATTCAGTCGTTTACCGTGTGATTCAGTCAGCATCGATCAGTCCAATTTCTTCTTCTTCTTCTTCTTCTTCTTCTTCTTTTTTTTCACCTTCTTTGTTTCGATTTTTAATGCAGGTTGGATGCTGTGTGTAACGTGTCACACAATACCAACAGTCAAACCGGCTTTCTCTCTCCCGAACTGTTGGTAGGGGGATTTCACTCGTGTGCAAGATGTTGCGTGTACGGCGCGACACACAGAACGTCGGTTTAGTGTCTCGTTAGAAGGACTTAGTGTACGGGAAACGGGAAAGGCGAGTCAGAACCAATGATAATTCTGAGGAGAAAATTCCCCGAGTACCGAAGAAGTTTGGCGGAGGTTCGAACCCCCACAACCCCGACGATCATGGGTCCGGCGGTCTACCACCTGAGCTGTTCCGGCCTTCAAGCCTAACGTTGGTGGGAGGAAGAGGGTGGGCGTTGGAAGGGGGGGGGGAGGGGGGGGGGGGGGGAGTCGGCCTTTGTTTCTCATATTCTGAAGGTTTTTTTTTTTTTTTTTTCACTTTCTTTTATTTTAGAGTCGGAGTGATTCGTTGTCCGTAGTGATGATGGTGATGATGATAATATTAATGACGACGTGATGATCCCTAGTTTAAGACGCCAGGGTTTACGTTATACTTTGCTTTAAAGCCTGCATGTTTGTTTGAAAATAGATTGTGTATGTGTGTGTTGCAATATCTGGAACCCCCCCCCCCCCCCCCCCCTCACACACACACACACACACACCCTCCGTCCAAAAATATAAAAAATAAAAAAGACTATTCATTACTTGATTAACTTGCCCTCCTTGTCCAGGGTCTGCCTACAGCAACGCTTTGTGAGTGGGGATAGGGAGAAGGGGGCGAGTCATTGAAAAACAAATGTGCTTTTTTTTTCTTTTTTTTTTTTTTTTTTAACCAGCGATCGACGCCTGCCGTTCAGATCGAGCTATGTGTACGTCCACAAGTAAGAATGGAAAAGGGGAAAAGGCAAAGCAGGCCACAGATTTTCTGTTGACTGAAATGAAGCGAGGGGAGGGCGTGGGTGACGTTGTAGCTTTCAATTCAAATCCTGTGGCTGTCACTCCGATTTGCATGTCTGTCGCTGATCATTCATGTGTTTCAGCCTGGCTCGATCAGATGTCGTCAGCTGTGTCTGGACTCTCACTAGCACACACATACGCACGCACGCACACACACACACACACACACACACACACACACACACACACACAACTCACACACGCGCGCCGGTTTCCTTGCGCATGTTTGTTTTACTGAGATACTACAAGGGCTGGTGTGTTGAGGCCTTAAAGCCATCCGACCTTGTTTGCTCACCGTCATCTCCTGTCGCCGAGTCTGCACGATGCCAACCATGCAGAAGACGGTATGCTGATAATAGTGGAGGAAGGCCTGGGACTGTTTTTCTTTTTGTCCCCCCCCCTCCTTTTCCTTTTTTACCTCATTTTTTTTTCTTCTTCCCACAACGCTGAAATTTTGTAGTAGCTTGTAGCAGTGGTCTCTTGGATTGATTCTCTGGCAAAAGGAAGCAAATCCTGCCGCAGGTTGTATATTCCAGTCGAATATTTGAAGAGTAGATTGGACAGCAGGCAAGTTCATATCGTCGTAGTTGTTTATCTTGCAAGGTATGGGGCCGTGTCTGTCCTTACTAGTTATATTTTTTTTTTTTTTTTTTTTTTTTGTACTTCTCCAAGCGCTTTTCATCGTCTTGTTGACTGTTCATGAATGTTAGGGGTAGTTTTCACTGGCAGTAAGACTACTTGCGAAATGAATTATTCTTGCAATACTATGATTTCATGAGGTAAAGGTTTCTTCGTGTTATTATTGGTAACACCTTAGCCCGTCAGACGGTGTCTTCCCACCGACCTACACTCCTTTTTTTCTTTCTTTCTTTTTTAATCTCTTAAGGGAATTGCACACATTACATCCGAACAATGCTTAACACCTGTAACATCTGGTGTTGGATCGATACTGACAGAGGAAAAAAAAAAAAGTGGAGTTCTCTGTGTGTGTGTGTGTGTGTGTGTGTGATGTAAAACAGCGTCGAGGAATTGGTGGATTTTTTTTTTTCTGGTCGTGTTTGGTTAAAGACTTATACTTTCTCCGCCCCCTTGCCGTCTACAGAGGATTCATTCCTTACTCATTGCCAGATAAGAGAGTGTCTACACCTGTGACCATGCTTCAGTTATTTCCCTTCATTGCAAACCCCTACCCCCACCCCACCGTCCCTCCTTGTGTAGTGTCTGGATAGGAAAATGTCTGCTGGGTATATTGGCAACATGAAAGACCATGGGCGATTTTTGTTTGTTTATTATTAAGCCAAAGAGGCTGAAGCGATTTTTTTCAAGCACCTCACAATCCTTGAAATTCTAGCTTGGCGTCGACTTTAATTAATAAATGGGGCTTGCTAGGTTATGATCAACTGTCATCGGGGACTAATTAATAAATGGGCTTGCTAGGTTATGATCAACTGTCATCGGGACTAAACACATAAAACCCGAGATTATGACCTCGGCCCTGTTTTTTTTTTTTTTTTTTTTGGGGGGGGGGGGGGGGGGGGGGGGGGGCTTTAGTAAAAACGTTGTCGGAATGGAATTCGGTTGAAGATTGTAAGTAAACCAATTCGGTTGAAGATTGTAAGTAAAACCAACGATCAATACGGGTGCATGTCCTGCATCTTCGGAGTCGAGATTCGCATGGATAGGCTTATGGGTCTCGATCTCCAGAATTTGTCAGCGGATGATCGGGATAAACATGCGACAAAGCTGCGAATGAGGAAACGCGCGTATAGTGGCAATACTTTTTTGTGGGCTTTGCTTCCGACGGATCGGTTGGACAACTATCTTTTTTTTTTCATCATCGCTCTACGTCGTGGATATTAAATGACCCACAGTCATGATTTTCACAGGATAAAGTACAGTCAGTTTTGAGGCTGTCTCCACCAAAAAATGTCATTTAATCAAGAAAGCATGGACCCCTTCCTGTACTTACTTTTTTTTTTTTTTTTTTTTTAGTCAACAAAAACAAAAGCATGATAAGGCTTTATTTTCATAAACCGTAACGATCACCAGAGATCCATGGAGTACGGCAAAGCTGTAGTCCTTCGGGAAAAGTATGGGTCAGTGGAGACCCACGACGCACAGCAAAGCTGTAGTCCTTCAGAAAACATTGGTGAGTGGAGACCTATGACGCACAGCAAAGCTGTAGTCCTTCAGGAAAAAAGCATGGGTCGGTTGAGACCCACGTCCTTTGGTGCGCCAACTTTCAGGCGACGGTACGGCGAGAGTGGGTCGTTACACCAACATCTTCACATCAGTACTTACGATACCATGATGTGTTGGCGAAAGTCGGTTTCCACCTCCCCGGCATGTGAAAGGTCGGTGCCACTCGCGGAGTGGTTGCTTGCAGTAATGCAGTGGAAGAAGTCATGGAACTTGCTTCGCTCCTAACCCACCCCCTACCCCCATACTCCTCACCCTGCTTCTCAAGCTGAGGGCAAGGACAAAAGAACGTAACCCCAAGGTTGGTTACTGCGCAGGATACGTTGGCACGTAGGGCGCGCTGTTCCAACTACAAACCTCGGGATTTTTCTAGAAGGGTAGTGGACATCTCAAGTTGCTGTGCCATGCGCTGTGATATCCTTATCAGTATCTGACTTGAATGGAAAGAACCTGTTTTGAGCCAGAGCTGTAGTACATCTTCAAGCATGAAAAGAGACTGACACGTCTTTTGTTGCCGCTTGTGGCACACTCCAGGTCGAACCGCGTGCATCCAGTGCCGTCAATACTTCTCAATGCTGTCTTTGTGTAGAATGTCTGCTCATAGGACAAAGCTCCGACAGACGGTGTCCAACCCTTTACCTGTCGCGCGGATCGCCAAGGGACGAAGACGTTTTGATTTGTGCAGGGAAGGGCGACGAACTCATTGAACTCGAGCGAGTGGCCGGGTGAACTGGCCTATATGCACGTACAGACTGTCTGCAGGTGTAGGATAGGCATCCCACAGAAGACTAGAACAGATGGTGGTGTATCTTTTGTATTTACTCTGCTTACCAGTCAATCGGTGGGTGGCAGCTGTTGAATGTGTGTCTTCATGTCCTCATCCCCCGTCCATTCAGTAGTAGAAAGACTGGCTGTAGTTTTGAGCAGTTGGAGTGAACGTTTGATAGCGCTACCGAGCTTTCTGTCACATGGGCGAACATGACGAAAATGTCTTGACAGTACGGTGTCCCCTTTATGACAGTATTGTCGTTAATCTGTACGAAACGGGGTTGAGGCCACCGCGTGGTCTCGTTGCACAGCTTGCATTAGATCGGCTAAAACCCCAGTTTCGTTGATAGGCAATAAGAGTCAATGACGGAACGGCACGTTTGGTTGTGACGCGACTCCACTGAACATCAAACAGTAGATTACAGATGGCTGATCTTATGAGATGTTTGTTCCTGGTCGATCTACATTTCGAGGCTTGTTGACCTGCAGGACCCCAGACACGAATTGAAGCGACCTGTTGAATCCTGCCGACGCTTGACGATATTGATACGAATGTGCAAGGAGGTCGCTCGGCCTCTGCCGTGAGCGAAATTGCTGGGACCCGCCTGCGCTTTGCAGTGAGGATAGGTAATGTTAGATGCGCTTTGAACGAAACGTCTGCAAATGCTCTGGACTGGCGAGCCCTTTGGTATCGGCGTGTTTCAGTTGGACACACGGTCTCGAGTAAAGCCCATAGACGTAATGGCCGAGTTTTACGTCCTCATAGCGAAAGCTTATATAGGGATATGTTGTTCTTCCTGCTGTGGCCATTTTCCATGTAGAAATGATGACGTCACAAAAGGATTCCGGGGGACTAAGATTGGGATACCTTGGGGGCATGATCGGGTATTAAACCACACGAGTGTATAGACAGGGGCATGTCACTGATGTGCAGTGTGTGTGGTGTGTACGGCTGTGGCAGATGTGAACCAGTTCTGTTCACTTGAGGCCTGGTCAGCGCAGCGCAATGGAATTCAACCTCTTTGCCTCTCCCCTCCTCCGCCCCTAGCTGTCGCACATGTCAGTTTGTTCAAAGCTTAGATTTGGTTTGTCTCCACTACCACCACCACCCCTCCCATCCCACTCCTCGTCTTCCTCCTCGTTTTCAAGTGGAAAATGTGTGTCGCAACACGCGAACATACGTTTTATGCCCAACACACTCACTTGGACACGTACGCACTCGGGACAATTTGAGCAGGTGTAATATGCGTGCGAGTCTGTATGAATGCTGTGTTCCCCCATCACTCACTCTCTCTCACTCTCTCTCTGTCTCTCTCTCTCTCTCTCTGATGCTTGAGTCTAAAATCATCGTCACGATGAAAAGACTTTAAATGAAATAATTAATTAACTCTGTGTGTGTGTGTGTGTGTGTGTGTTTCAAATAAGCATTGCGGACGACAATGGAAATCATGGGACCCCACCAATGTGTACGATGTAAACTATCACTGGCAAATGTTTGGTGGTTTTGTTACCAGTCAGAGCAATTTCAAAAATTTTTAAAATGCGCGCGTACACGTGTGTGTGTGTGTGTGTTAGACAAGCAAGACTTCAGGTTTTATTGTGAAGATGGTTCTGCTAAACTTTATCACTTCTGTTTTATAACAAAGCTGCAGTATAGTTTGGGGGGGGGGGGGGGGGGGGGGGGGGGGGGGGGGGGGGGGGGGGGGGGGGGGGGGGGGGAGCGTTTTTTATTATTTCCAGTCTGCTTTTTGAACACTGTTTGTATGGGGGGGGGGGGGGGGGGTCTGTATACAAAAAAGAGCAGTTTCTTTGTGAGAAAAAATGAAGTTTATGCCATAGACCTATTCATCATGTTTTGTGTGTTATTAGTCATTGTTTTATTGAGTGTAATGTTCTGAATAATTTGAGACCATAAGGTGAACAGCTTGTCAAAACAAAGTAAATAAAATTTTAAAAAAACAAGAAGGAGGGAAAGAAAAGAAAAAGTCGAAAGACTAGTTACTAAACATTTGCACAAAACATTCGCGAAAGCTGTCTGTGGCATTGAGATTCAATAATGCCCCATTCGTATGCGCGCACACATAATTTATTGATGGTTTTACACTCACTTTTATCATCATAATTATGAACATTACATTTGTGTATGATGTATTATTTTAAAATTTTTGTAGTGATAAAGATATCTTTTCTGTATTGATGGGAGAGATAATACCCTAGAGTGAGAAGACAGAAGATGGTAGGCTAACTTATTAATGTTATTGACAACAGCAAGCCATGATTATGCAGTGAAAACAGTCGTTAGGGCAGGCCTATCCAGCTGTCATCCGTTAGGCCACCCTTGCGGGCACTACTGTGTTTCTGTGCATTTTTTGTACGAGTAAAGCTGGGTTTTCTGTTTTCACGAGTCGTAAATTATTCTGTTTTATATGATGATGATTAAGATTTGCCTTTTTTTGGGGGAGCATGAGACCCCAAGAAGACCAGACTCGATCAACCTAACCCAACCCTGCCCCCCCCCCCCCCCCCCCCCCACTCCACTCCCCCTTCTCACCCCCACCCCACACACCCCATTCCCACCACCACCCGAAAAAAAAAAGTTAACTTGCTGTTCTTAAGAAGATGAAAGTAAAGATTTGGGGGCTTTCGATTCTAGTATTCTCCCATGAAGTTTAACGAAAAACATTTTAATGCGACTTTTGATGACACCGGCAGACTCCCATGCTGTGTGTGGTTCCATCTGCTCTTTGGTTACCCGGAGAAAGGCAGTTTTAGAATCGTCAGTGTCGTTAAGGAGTGTCACGTGTAGAACGCAGCTGTCACTTGATTTTCATTGGGTTCATTCTGTGAACACTAACAGCCCAGCTGGCCGTGAATGGGCGGTTAGGATTAGGCTAGATCTACATATGACAGACCACGCATGTTGTACATGAAGAGTTAAACAATGTACGCTGTTCTCCTCAGGCTGACGGGCCATCTGTCTCTCACTTTTATCCTACACAGCTGAGTTATTGGTTTGGGTTTTTATGTATGGGTCAGGGTGGTTGTCGGAAATCAGTCCCTCGACAACAAATCTCGGGTTTAAAAAAAAAAAAAAAAAAAAAAGCTAAAAAGTTAAACTTTTTTTTGTTGGCAAATCGGCTTAGTTCTCCTTACACACCCCCCCCCCCCCTCTCTCTCTCTCTCTCTCTCTCTCTCTCTCTCTCTCTCTTGGTGTGTACTGCGTGTTTCTCGTTGCTGTGTTTTTCTAATCTTTTCTTTTTTTGTTTTGTTTTTGTTTTTGTTTTGTTTATTTAGTTTTTTTTAATATTTGTTAAAGAAACTCCCATAATTATGCTCGCGGCATTTTGCAAAAGCGTTTCACTCAACGAAGTCTCTTCTTTAGACATTCTGCTTCTAGATATCGATGTGACAGATGCTCTTTTGTACGACAGCGAAAAGCTACTTTTTCTTTCGTTGATGGCATGAGGGATGAAGAGGGGACAGAGAGTGGGGAAGTATTTCGTTTGAATTGGATCAGTATACAAGTGAAATTTCCAAATAAACGATTTTATTTAAATCCTCACTGAAAAGATGACCGCAGTAACAGAATTAAACTTAATCGCAAAGAGAGCGGGTTGGTTAGCTTCTTTCAGCTGAAGTTGCGCGAGTGATATGTTCCTGTGTCTTTAACAGAAACCCTCGGCATAAACGGGAAGAGGACAGTCTGATCAGAGAATAGAGTAGCGCTATTGTGTTTATAGGAGTTGGGTGGAGATTCCTATGTCAAAAGTGGGAAAATGCATCTTTCAGATTCACGGCTTTCTACATTTCCACGTTTTTGTTTTGTTATCTCTTGTTTGTTTGTTTTTCAGTGATAAATGTCCTGACATTTTTCATGAAGGATTTTTTTATCTTGGACACAGTACAACAAACATGGTTTACTGCCTAAGGGGTGACTGTGGGTGATATTTTCGGCATTGCTGTTTGTCGGGTGAATCAAGTTTGTTCATTTCCCAAGTGTAGTGGCTTGTAAAACGGGACTGTTGAGAGGTGGAAACAGTGATTGAAACGAGGGTGGCGGATGGTACATAATATAGATTAAACCGAAAACTGGGACCATCATCTTTAGAATAATACGGGGTTGAAATGGAGTCTTCGATGTGGGAAGGGGAAGGCACTTTTGACCATGACTCAGCGACGCCTACACCTGTATTGGTAGTCACTGCCGACATCGGACAGGGATTGCGATACGGGGGATAGCCAACTGAGGCAAGCACGCTCCACTGGGGAACTGTCATGAACTTGCGGACAGAAATGTTTTGTAAGACATGAGGGAAATTTACATAAATTTGGCAGTGTGGAGTGTATCGATTGTCTTGCTGAGGCGATTCCAGTATATGCAAAATAGAAAAGGGGAGAGAGAGAGAGACTGGTGGGAGGGGGAAGGTGTGTGTCAAAGAAGGCCTACTGGTTAAACATTTGTAGATCTTGATCTTCAAAATTTTTATACGATTGTTAGCAATGGGTAGTAAAATGATGACAAGAACTGAGATGAAAACAGACTGCATTGTTGCTGAGAAACGAGTGATATACAAACGAATATACAAAACACATTTGAAACCGTATTTGTGTGAAATGATGCGAGCAGATCGATCGAAGGCTCCGCCTCTGTTGAGCAGGCGCCAGTGTGATTTATGTTTAAGATTGACTGAATGTGGTTTTACTGAATTAACAGTGAACGTGTTATGATTGTGGCAGCAGACGTTCAATCATCTGCATTATTCGAGTCTGCGTTCCGACTGGCCAGTTTAAAGAGTTTATACCGATTTGCTAATAGCATTGATTCTAGATCGACATTTGGCTTCATTAGCATATATAGCTCTACCTGTCTATTCATAATTTCTTCGTTTGTTAGATTTTTTTTTATTTGTTTGTTTTTGTTTTGTTTTTGTTATGCGAAGAAAGGCCGTGGTCTTTCTCTGTGGCCCTCTGAGCAGTGCATCCAAGAATAGCGCAGCATCTCCCACAGAAATGTTCAAAATGGAGCTCCAGCAGTTTTCCATTTACCTTGCAGGAAGTCGCTGTTCTGAAGACCGGAAGTAAGCATACCAAACCCACTGCTGTCTTGAAACACACTGAAGGCGCAGCAGAACCTGCTGTATCCTCCTACCCCCTCCCCTCCCCTCCCCTCCCCCTCCCCCTCCGGCCTCGCTATTGTCCTCGACTGAGACCAACTCGGTCAGAATGGCAGCCCTCGGTTCCCAGAGATCCTGGTACCTGTCGTCATGTTGCTTAGGGCAAACTCATCGTTTACCGTTCAGGGCAAACTCATCGCACACTTTTCACACCCCTCGGACTATCGTCATTTTGGGGGGGGGGGGGGGGGGGGGGGGGGGGGATGGCAACTGCCACTTCACCAGCCAGGCTTCCTGTCTGAGTAGATATTTATGGCCCAGCCGACTTCCGAGATCATTCTGTCTAACCACTGTGACTTCGATCAATTGTGGATGGATCGGTTGCCGCTTGGCCTGTTCCGCTTTGTCTGTTGTCAAAATCGTTTCGAATTTTGTATTGGGAAAGAGAAAAAAATATGTAGAAAGTGTCATGTTCATTCTGTCCTTTGCATTTTTGTTTTGTTCTGATCAATGTAAAGACATATATGCACAAGCGATGTAGTGCGACACGTTGAGTTTGTATATTTTGTAAATGAGGTTGTTCGAACAATGATAACTTGTTGAGCGAAAGTTATGAAGAGTTTAAAGCAAGTCATGCAGGATAGTTGTAAATAAAGAGTTGAAGGTACTGTCGTCGGTGTTTGTGTGTGTATGTGTTT
>JADBJO010000156.1:442500-445000 GCA_016801955.1 Conus betulinus
AGTAATGGTCAGCGCAATAACAGTAATAACAATAAGAATTATGATGGTGATAAGAATGATGACGACAATAACAGTAATGATGACATAGTTATATTAGTAATAGTAATATTTGGCGGAAAGGAACAGAAATGATCAATTAATAAGAAGCTGAAAGTACTATCAAAACAGGAAAACACACACACACACACACACACACACACACACACACACACACACACACACACACACACACACACACACACGCACGCACGCACGCACACACACACACACACACACACACACACACACACACACACACACACACACACACACACACACACACACAGGGGGGGGGGGGGGGAAGAAAGAAGAGAAATATATGTAAAAGCGGGAGCATATGTAATCAAAAAAAAAAAAAAAAAAAGACAAAATAAAAAAGGGTGTGAGTTAAGGATAGATTAATGAAACAAAATGAGTCGGCGAAGAGAGGGGAGAAAGAAGGATGGCTGTGACCTCTCCATGAGGTACATAATGAGTAAGTAGGGTAAATGCGTCTGTGGAGAGCACTGCGGGCTGGTGGTGCGGGCGTGCGATGGCACATGCTGTTTTTGGATGTTGATGTGAAGTGGTCGCAGGGTCCCCTGTCTGGCAAAGAAAAAAAGGATTCCTGCATCGTACGCTCAACCTTCTCACTCTGTGAATGCCAAAGCGCCAGGACTTTGAGACGGTTGATGTTGCATCGGGGATAATTGCAGTGCAGATCCACTGGTTGCGTCAATGATGGCAGATGTCGGCCATAAGCGGATGTTTTCAGACTCAGACTGAATCGTAAATGCATGCTCGCTGTGTACATGATCATGATCAGTATAATTATGAGTCTCTTGACCTGTTCTTGTGTCGCCTAATAACACAGACCCAGTGGAAATTGTGCAGAACCTTTAAAAACCAAAGTATGTCATTTGCAAGCCAACCACTGTCAACCTTCATCATACACTCAGCTCCCCCCCCCCCCCCCCCTCTCTCTCTCTCTCTCTCTCTCTGTCTCTCTCTCTCTGATCTCTCTCTCTCTCTCTCTCTCTCTCTCTCTCTCTCTCTCTGTCTGTCTCTGTCTGTCTGTCTGTCTGTAAAGCCTGACTGCTTAACTGAAAGTACATGAAAACATGAAGATAGTAAGATAATGATTTTTTCCCTCATAATTGCAAATGCATTCAGGTTTACTATCATCTATATTGATCGAATAGGAAGTTTCCGAGGAGTTTATCATATCCTTATTCATGCTCTTATCTTTGTGGTTCGAATCCTATATTTATTTCTTGTTTCGAATTTGTAATGTGCAGGCTCATGTCCCGACCCTTTTCCTCACCCCTTTGTCCCCTTTCACCCCCCCCCCCCTCCCCTCCCCCGCCCTCCCCCCCCCCCCCCTTCCCTATGTCCAGCCCCTTTTTTCCAACTTGAATGGTGGCCCGTGGTCGATGTTCAATAAAACATTTTCGTTCGTTCGTTCGTTCGTTCTGTCTGTCTGTCTGTCTCTCTGTGTCTGTCTGTCTGTCTGTCTGTCTGTCTGTCTCTCTCTCTCTCTCTCTCTCTCTCTCTCTCTCTCTCTCTCTCTCTCTCTCTCTCGTACATTAAAATTATGTTTATGATCAGCGCGTTTCAATTCTAACATTTTTTTTCTCCGTTATATTTTTATATTTCCTCAAACATTATTGTGCAAAATATCTCGAATAAAGCTGCCTTCTGTAAATAAGATATGGAAAATAGGTATTACTAGTATGTTAAATAACTTTTAAAATTAAAAATAAAGTATTGCCAGACAAGCTGATAGATCTTAATTCATAGAGTAATATGTTGTGTCACACATTATCTAAAGGTTAATTTTCTATGAGAGAAAAAAAATATAGCTCTCACACTCTTCCTTCCGGCAAGCAGATTTTTTTTTTTCATTTTTTTATGCTGATCAATGAAAATGAGGATGATTAAGATGATGCTACGAATTTCCATTTCGGTCTGAGACTACAGGGACAGGGCTGTACTCTATGCTTCCTTTCATAATATATCCCGGCATCAACCAGGCCCGAGAGATACAGGCACCTGCAGTGTTGGTCTGGAAATTTGAGCAACACTTTCAGAAACGCATCCATTAAGTGGATGAGACTCGACTGTGTGGTCCCAGTCTTCCCAACTGAGTCCACAGCAAACTCAACTCTGGGTAGGAGCCGGTTGGGGCAGAAAAAACCCACATGACTCTGACGGAATTCGAACCCACGACCTCCCAGCCGGGAGTCCGCGACGCTAACCACATCGCCACGGCGGCTGGTGGGCATACAGATGTTTCATTAGGGTTCTTACTTTGACCAAGTGAACAGTTGTAGACCCATTTTTTTCGAATGCGCGCCTGTTTAGATTTTTTTTTTTTTTTTGTAAAGTTTTCCGTGACGAGAAATTAATGCAACTGGCCTATAATTGTTTTTTTGTTTTGTTTTGTTTGTTTGTTATTGTTGTTGTTGTTGTTTTCACCTTT
>JADBJO010000156.1:457500-462500 GCA_016801955.1 Conus betulinus
CAGTTATTTTACTCTTCAGAATACACCGCATTGACGCGCCAAATAGCACACACCCTCGCTAATACTTCAGTTTCTCACAGACTGTCAAAAAAAAAAAGAAAAAAAAAAAGCAAGGATCACGAACTAGTGTTTCCCTTTTCCTTACAAACACACACACACAAAAAAAAAGTGTGAATTACGTAACATTTAAAAAGGAAATTCTTAAACGAGACGGGAACAGTGAACAGTACAGAACGAACAAGTTGGGTAACTCTTCCTTCCATGATGACATAATTACACGCCCGTAACTTCAAACGAAGGTTGCTAAGGTCCGTGTCCAGAGTTACACATAGGCCCAAAACGCTGTAAATTCTCTATTCCACTTTTAAAGCTGCACTTGGCTTTTATCAGAAGATCGGCAATTACCAAAACATATTCATCGCACAGTTCAGCCCTTAACCCATACTGTTCCTGACCCTGAGGCAGATGCAGTGTCTGCTTCTTCCTGTCTGACAGCAAGATCCACATGATGCTTCATTTTTCTGTCGGTCTGCTAGACTTTTCACTCCCAATGCCTTGTGCTCAAGCGATGGTGTAAAAACACAAGAAGTCCACAAGCCATGCATAATTCTGCTATCTTTGCTGACATGTGGCATTGAACTAATTTACTGACCTAAATTTCCAGGAGAAACTCGGCTTTTTCACACATTAAAAAAAGAGAAAAAAGAAAAAGAAAAGGAAAAAAAAAAAGGAAAAAACAAAATTCAGAGAGCCTGGGTGATATTCGCCTGTTCAAACTGTCATCACTACTTGACCTTTGCAGTAATTCTGAACTCTGACCTTATGACACCCAAACCATCTTGCAGATGCGAAACACAGAGCACACAGAACAAACAATTAGACATCCCAAATACAACATTGTAATCTGTCCTTCTAATGACTTTAAACATACCAAGAGATATGTGTGACATTTCAATCTTACCATATGGAAATCTAGGCCTGTATCTAAGGATCTATCACAATCATAATTCATTAAGTGATTTATGTTCACTCATTGTAATAAATAATAAATGTTTCCTCCAACAGCTATTCGAGGAAAGTACACCTAATTACGGTGCCAGCTAGAATTACTACAAGATACAAACTGGAGTCCACTACAAAAGTACACCGTCAGTTTTATGGGCACACATACACGTTCCTATAACCATAGTTATAGAATTACCAAAACCAGCGCTTCAACAATGTCAAAACTTAATGAAACAACAAACAATGGAATAGTTAGCCGACTGAACACGGGGAAAAGAGAGGTGGGGAGGGGTGTAGGAAGAGATAGTTACGCGAAACTCAAAACGAGCGCCGTCTAACAAACTTCACGGCTTTAGGCCTAATCCAGCGGGCGACAAACAATGCCCAGACCATACAAGAAAGGATTAGGTACATGACGCCATTGCAAAATGCGTCTGTGACCTTTTTCAGCTATTCGCCACATGATGTCCTCATTAGTGAGAATTAAAAAAAAATCTTTTAGCTACCACACTCGGAAAACAAGTCTAAATCGGAGATCACTCTCGTACTGTGGCTCTCTTCTGTTTTAAGACTCACTGATGTCATGGTGGAACTTGGAGGACAACATTCAGACAGATCTTAGCTCAGTGACCAATTGTCAGGCTGGGTCAGTGAAGACTTTGGTAAAATAGATATCAGTTACTAAACAGGCATTCCCACAATCTACCTGAACATGAATTGTAGACAAAATGACTGAAAACCAAACCAGGTGCATTTTTGATTGCGTCATATTCGCTTAGGCAGTGTCGACAAACGACCAGTGGGACAAAACAAAACGGAGTTCCCCCTTCGAATTTCCTTTGAATTAATAACTAAACTTCTGTACATAGGATGAATTACTGAAAGGCTTTAAGGATGATCACAGTCAGTGTCGAACACTGCTGTATGTGAGAGGCGAACATTCATCTCTCCTACTGTACGATCCTGTGTCCAGTTCCGCTGATCCACCCAGAAGACGTGTAGTTAAAACCAAGTTTCTTTAAGTCTTGAGACTATACATGGCTTGTATTTACGCCATGCGTTTTTAACAATATAACTTTATGCCAGCACTTGGTAAAATCTGTCAAGATGGTGAATGAGTATTCTATTTCAACAGTAGTATAACTTTATGCCTCTACTTGGTGAAAGTTGTTAAGATGATCAGTGAATACTATATCTTATTAACAGTATACCTTTTTGCCAGTACTTGGTACTATCTGTTAAGATGATTACTGAATACTTATTCTTACGGGATTTTGTTCAGGAGATTATGAATAGTGTTGATCGCCGTCATGATTTATAGCAGTGTGACAAGTAAGAGCGGCAGGTGTGGTTCTGTCGGGGGAAGGGCTCAGGACGTTTTCACCGTTAGAATTATATAGTAGTTTGCATATCAACATTTCAAATACACCCTCTCTCTCACTAGATATGGAAGGAACAACTTTCCGATACCAGTCATTGACAGAAATTTTGTGTTTTTCACGGGACTGTTTGTTATAATTACCCAAGAATGGCTCCCCTTAGTCACACGCATTTACAGGTGCTTGTGCGCCCGAATGACAGACAGAACTAGAAATAAGTTCAACCATGAATGATACATATCAACAACAAATAACTGGGGGAGGGGTGGGGGGGGAGGGTGGGGTTCTGGAACGAGACCGCCTCTTCCCAACACCTGACGTGTGACACAATGTAGTTGGAATCAGAAATGACAATCTTTAAGATCTACTGGTTTTTTTTTATTTTTTTTTTATTTTATTTTTTTTATTAGCATTTATGCTCATGAACGAAAATTTCAGCATTTATGCTAGTGAACGAAACTACGATGTCCACAACTTGAGACACGTGCAAGCACAGTCATCTGGCATGTCCATGTAATTTACTCAAAGCACGGCCAGAACACAGTCATTTATTACCACGGGCGCTCGCCTGTAAAGCCTGGGTGAGTGGGAAGAGAGAGAGAGAGAGAGAGAGAGAGAGAGAGAGAGAGGGGGGGGGGGGGGGGATGCGGCGGCTTATCTGAAGTAGTGCAGAGGGAGCATAATGATCAACGTCTCAACAACGGGCGATCACCGCTCGATCAGATTATAAGCAAAGGAGAGGAGGGGAGGAGGAGGCGACCGGGGCTACAGTGACGTCAAAATTCTCTGCTCCTTTGTCGTGGAGCTGCAGTGACGTCAAAATTCTCTGCTCCTTTGTCGTGGGGCTACGGTGACGTCAACATTCTCTGCTCCTTTGTCGTGGGGCTGCAGTGACGTCAACATTCTCTGCTCCTTTGTCGTGGGGCTACGGTGACGTCAACATTCTCTGCTCCTTTATCGTGGGGCTGCAGTGACGTCAACATTCTCTGCTCCTTTGTCGTGGGGCTGCAGTGACGTCAACATTCTCTGCTCCTTTGTCGGGGGGCTGCAGTGACGTCAACATTCTCTGCTCCTTTGTCGGGGGGCTGCAGTGACGTCAACATTCTCTGCTCCTTTGTCGGGGGGCTACAGTGCCGTCAAATTTTCTGCTCCTTTGTCGTTTCAGCTTGCATCAAACGTCAGCCAAAGAGGCAAGGAGAAGAGTGTCAGAAGAGGGGGGGGGGGGGGGGGGGGGGGGGGGGGTGGGGGGGGGGGGGGCGATGAAGGCCAAAACATTGAAAAATGACGGCAACATTTGGGGGGGGGATGGGTCGAGTGGGGTTGGGGGGGTGGGGTAGATCGGGTTTGGGGGTGGTTGTTGGCTTGGGTGGGAGTGTGGTGGGGGGTCAGGGGGGGGGGGGGGGGGGGGGGGGGGGGGGGAAGGGGGGGGGGGGGGGGTGGGGGGGGGGGGGGGGGGGGGGGGAGGGGGGGGGGGGGGGGGGGGGGGGGGGGGGGGGGGGGTCGAGAAGGGAGGATGAAGGCAGACATTGAAAAATGACGTAAACTGATAACCTTAATCGCAGTTTATGTGTGGTGTTGTGTGTGTGTGTGTGTGTTTGTGTGTGTGTGTGTGTGTGTGTGTGTGGTGAGAGAGAGAGAGAGAGAGAGAGACAGACAGACAGACAGACAGACAGACAGACAGACAGATAGACAGACAGACAGACAGACAGACAGACAGACAGATGGAGATGGGGGGTTTGGGGGTGTGGTGGATGGTGTGGCTGGTGTGGCCTCCGACACTTTTCACGTCACAGGCACGGAACTGTTGTTGTGAATATGCGTACTTCGGCTAAGTTGCTTCCACGACCTAGTTACTTCAGCTGAGTTTGTGATTAAAATCGAACAGTTGCTTCCCTTCAAGTGTTTTTAGCAGTTTCTCATTGCCTCGTGGTATTTTTTGTTAAAATGCACTCAAAACCTTGAGCAAAGAAACCACAGTGGAGGCTGAAGATTAAGGCAAATAATTATATCTGTGCTGGTGTGATCCTTTGCCGGCTGATAATCTCACACGTTTCACTGAAAGCCCGAAGGTTCGTACACTCCTTGTGACTGACTCAGCTCAAAAGAAAGAATCAAACGTTCCATGTGGCAAAAGCGGCTACTGACCATGATAACGGTAGTGGCCATGTTGATTGTGGCCAGCCGACCGCAAAGGGCCACATCAGGGCTATTACAAAGAATAGTGGACAAAGGTGGAGTTGTGTCGATGGGATAAAAGCAACAGTTTTGTTGTTGTTGTTTTTCTCCGAAACATTTTAAGCTGTTCTTGAATCCCAGACTTTTCTCAGTGGATATCTGCAATCCCCCTGTTTAAAAATGTTTGTGTCACCTCATCATTGTTGGGCCATTGTCCTGCTCTTTTTCTGTCAATGATGATAGTTTAAAAACTTACTAGCTGCCCCCAACCACCCCCCTTCCCCTCCCCCCCACCCCCCCCCCCCCCCCCCCCCCCCCCCCCCCCCCCCCCCCTCTTGAGTCCAAAATCTTTGCCAAGTCATTACTATGAAGACAGCTGATTTGTTGGTCTGCGCTTGTGTGTTTTTTTTTTTCCCTCCCACTATTAGATTGTTCGTCTGT
>JADBJO010000156.1:465000-467500 GCA_016801955.1 Conus betulinus
TCTCTTCACTCGTCAACTTGTCAGTCATGTTTCTGTGTGTTCTGACTCAGAGTCTAATGAAATTTACCTGTGCGGAAATTTTCGGCCAGCTACTGCTGGTCTTCATCAGCCTAGACTGACTGGTAGTTGTAGTGAGTGTTGGTGTCCTCTGAGTTGTCATCTCTGGTGAAGTGATTGGTGTTCAGCACTCACTTGTAAACGAGGGCAGGTCATCGCCACAGTCTCTGTTCACGCTTGGTTTTCTCCCCCAGATTTATATTGCTTCTTTCACTTTCATTTTTGTGAACGGTGATTCAGCTGCAATTATGGTGGCTTGAAACTTGTTGGTATGGTGGGATGTTGTTGTCAGATGTTCATAATATGAAGAAGAAGTTCAGGTGGTGTGTTCATTTAGCCTTGTTTTCCAGTTTTTACACAAACCAGTGAATTCAATACGATCACAGGTTACAAAAGTCAAGGACAGAACAGAGTTGGAAAAGAAAACGTGGGGGGTGTATCACATTCAATGTGAGGAGAGTGCAGTGAGGACTGTATTGGAGAAACTGGTGGGCCTTTGAAAACAAGGCTAAATGAACACGGAGTCGGAAAGTATCTCTGCTCAAACTTGTCACAGTCCTTTAGTCACCAGCATGAGTGTATTATGAACCATTCCCGGGTATCTCTCAAAATCCTGATAGATATTTTTAGGTATAGTTCTACTGGGAAGTTGCTCTTTCCACTAGAAGTAAGAAAGACAGTAGAAAAGAACAGTAAATGTGACCTGTCACGATTTAATAGGAATTGTCTCCGTGACTTTCCCTAGATGACTTTGTCTTCCACTCCATTCGTTTCACTGAAATTCGGGGGGGGGGGGAAATTGGGCGGTGGGGGGGGGGGGGGGGGGGGGGGGGGGGGGGGGGGGGGTCCGGCATTGTTTTGAAAGTACACAAACTTCCGTTCCCCCAGGCCATTCCCCCAATCAGTCACTGTGGGGCAGAAGTAAGGGATCTCTAGGCTTATTCAGTTGCAGTCCAGAAAGAAAACTTGATATGGTTGTTTGCTGTGAATGTGTATGTCACATATTATCATTGATGTGAACATGGTGATGGCATAATTGATTTTTGGTTGATGCAGGTTAATGATGCCACACCCTGAGTTTGTCATTAGGGTGCTCAGTGGAAAATTCAGTTAGGCTTGTAATTTTCCTAAACACGGCTGAGTCAGTGAAACTTCGAATGGAAATCAAGGAGTGGGGAGAAATCTGTAGGCCTATCCAGTCAAGATTTGGTAACACTTGTGACTGTACAATATATGAAAAAGAAAAGGAAAAAGCTGTGGAAGAGAGACAAACTAAAAAGCTTGAATCAGAAGCTGCAGGCCTTCAGAAAGTCAGAGAACATGAAGCTGCAGAGCGAAAAACAAAAAAATTTAAAAAAAACATAAAGCAGCGGAACATTAAAAAGACAGCGAGGATAAACTCGCTCTCAAAAAAAAAAAAAAAAGCTAAGTCCACTGAAATAGATGGTACTGCTAGTGAAATGTCAACGGCTCCCATTCAAAATCTGCCCATGACTTTTTTCTTTGGATTCGTTTTATGAAGCCAACTGAAAAAACATTGACACATATCTTATCTGCTTCGAGATGCTGGCAATAGAATTTGACGTGGATCCATAAAAGTGAAATGTCGGACTCGTACAATGTCTCAGAGGTGCGGCAAAGTTGCCACCGAATAAGTTCACGGATTATGAAGTTGAGAGAAATGCACTTCTGACAAAGTATGAGCTGACGGCTAATGTTTGTCAGTAAATATTCTGAACCCCATCTTCCACCTTTGGATATGTTATCCTAACCCGCACTCAGTGGTCTTCACTCGGACCGTCATTATTACCACGGCTAAGAGAAACAGACGGCCAGTTTACTGATAGGTTAGGTGCCTTCCGTCATGAGTAATTCACCTTCTCTCACATGGACCAGACAGTTGATGGACTGGTTACACTCATCCTTCGTGAACAGCGGCAGGATCCAGTGTCTACTGAGCCACAGACTTTGACGATGGAACAAGGTACCTCCAGACCAGCTGGTCTGATGAAGCTAGCTGGCCAGTTCCCTACTGTCCATGGTGTTGCAATCTCTCACAAATTCATTGAACTTGTGTCAACGGATATTGATTGATCCTGCATAATCTGATGCTTCTTTCTGTTTCCGTTCTGTCCATCCAACTGTACGAATCACGAGCAATCATGAGTGCATAAGCTTAGGTAATATTACAAAGTAGACTGTTCATTACTATCTTTGACCATTTCCCAAAAATTTAAAATAAATGATTTTTTTAAAAGTACTTGTGCTGGAATGTTTCTGCTTTGCTCCTTCTTTTAATCTGTCCTCATGTACACATTTCTAATGCAACTTTAACACCTCCCTGCTCATAATCTACACATTTCTGATGTAACTTTAACACCTCCCTGCTCATAATTTATACATTTTCTAATGTAACTTTAACAACTCCCTGCTCATAATTTAT
>JADBJO010000156.1:472500-475000 GCA_016801955.1 Conus betulinus
GCGAGAGAAGCGCCGGGTTATTAACGAAATCGATATCTTCAAGTTGAGTGTTGGATGTCCTCTGCATTTCATCGTTCCTGCCTGCTGTGGTGATCTTCATAATCCAGTCGTTGACCAGGAGGAAGAGGAAAGGCGACAGAATAAATGTCCTTAAACTCCGATGAATTTGAACCTCACAGCTGTCTGACAGGTGGACCGCAGGAGCAGTCCTGCCTGACACGTCTTTGGTGGTACTATGGATCAGGGAGACAAGCTTCTTAGGCATTCTGTGAAGCCTCAGTAGCCTCTGAAGGCTCTCTCCGCCCAGGCTGTCGAACGCCTTCTCGTAGTCATTGACGTGGGTGTAGACAGGGTGGAGGTTCAGCTCCAGTGACTGAACCCTAATGATGTGAGGCGTGAAGACCTGGTCTTCACATAGTCTGTTCCTGCAGCAATCTGCCTGGTGATCTCGAAGCTTGCCTCTTTTATTCTTCCCAGTAAGATATATTCAGAACTTTGCCAGGCACAGACAGCGGCATGGTCCCTTGGTAGTTGCTGGAATCCCTAAGATGCCCCCCTTTTTTGGCAATCAATTAGAATTCCTTCCTTCCAGTCAGCCAGCACTTAGCTTCCCAGATCTTGTTGAAGAGGCTGTGTGTGACAAGTGGACGGCTGTTCCTACAGCTTCGGTGGCTTTAGCTGGGATTTTGTCTGGTCCTGCTACTTTCCCGCGTTCCACAGACATGATGGCTTTCTTGACCTCTGCTTTGGTTGGTTTGTTGCAGCTGATCAGTGCTGTTGTTTCTGCTGGAAGATGATCCGGTGTCGTATAATAACTGGGAACCGTGATATCTGGGAACGCGTTCCCAGATTTACCGTGATATCTGGGAACGCGTTCCCGGATTTCCTGAACTTCCAATCGTGAAATCTGGGAACTGGTGTGAAATTTTGAAAATCATGCCAAGAGAAATTAATGCGAAAAAAAAAAAGTGACAAGAAGGCCAAAGATCTGAATTCCACCTAAATAAATTGTTTCCTACCTTATCTCGAAAATCCATTCTTTTTTCGTCTTCTTTCTGCCCTTCTGAGCTTTGAAAGACCACGTTCCCAGATATCACGGGCCTTCCCAGATCACAGTACATTTTGGGAACGCGGTAAAAAAAAAAAAAAAAAAAAAAAAAATCTGTGATATCTGGGAAGCTTCCCAGATATCGCGTTCCCAGATTTCACGCGACACCGGTATTGCTGTATGGTCCAGTCGATTCCAACGCTCCCCGAAGTGTTCTGCCCATCTTTTCAGTGTTCCTCTAGTGTTGTGAGTGGTTCTTTGCTTACTGGTACCAGCAATGAGCTCTTCCCGTACTTTCGCTTTGGCTGTTTGTGTCTTGCCGGTGCTGAGCGCAAATTTCTCCCCTTTCCTTATTTCCGCTTTACATAATTATCAGCAGAGATGACATTTTCCAAAGATTACTTCTTCCGAATTTTTTTTTCTACGCCCTCCTTCAACTCATTCTGTTTGTTGTTGTTGTTGTTGTTGTTGTTGTTGCTGCTGCTGCTGCTGCTGCTGCTGTTGCTGTTGTTGTTGTTGCATGAAACTGAAATATGGGGACTCCACAGTCTTGATAATATTGGAAAAGCACATTCTTTAGCCTGCAAACGGTTTTTAAACACAACCGTAGAATATCAACAATTTCGTTCCGAGTAGATTGGGGAACTTCGTATGTAAATAGCTTTCAGGCGCGCGTTACTGGCTGAAACTGAAACTGACTGACGACGAGGATGCAGAGATTATCAGGCCAAGCGTATTTAATGCTACAAAATTAAGACGAGAATGACAGAATGCTACAAAATTAAGACGAAATGTTGGATTTTTTTTTTTTTTAGAGAGGAACATTCTCTTTTAGCTGTGGATTAGGGTAGCTTTGGCTGGAACAAGGAGGAGTGAACTATGCCCCATCTTTTGAAATCCTTGTTCAAACACAGAATGAAAGACTTACATGATATCTTACATGTATAGAAGTGGTATGAGTAAAGGTGACTGTCAGAGGAGTGGATTGTTTAAAGCGACATTTGGTTGTGAGCAGTATTTTGATTCCATTAATATTAAATGTGTTAAGAATTATATGACGATGAAAAACATGCAGATGATCACATGGAGTACCGTTCTGGTCAGAAACTACATGACAGTGCTGTGTACACTAAACTTCGTTTCATGATATACCCCAGCATTAACCAGGCCCGAGAGATGCAGACACCTGCAGTGTTGGTCAGGTAATTCGTACAACGCTCACAGAGACAAGTCCATTAAATTGATGACACTGTATTGTATGTGGTCCAGTCTTCCCACTTGAGCCAATAGCATACCCAGCATTAGACAGGAGTTTCAGTTTCAGTTTCATCAAGGAGGCGTCACAGCGTGCGGACTAGTCACACTACGCATGATTTGAAGCTGATGGATAAATGAATTAACAACAAAGATGAGACAATTGAAGAAGAGGGTCTCGTGGCTACGACTCAGCGG
>JADBJO010000156.1:480000-482500 GCA_016801955.1 Conus betulinus
AGCTGGTGTCTTTTTTTTTTTTTTTTTTTTTTTTTGTAACTATCACCTGACCAGCTGTTGCCAGATTGATCATCGCTCCGGTTGGCATGCCGTTGGATGCCGTGTCAACGAAAGCTGCCGCAATCTCGAATTCGATTCTGTCTTCTGACCCTTCTCTGGGCGCTCAGTGTGCCTCCTCCCATTCAGGTGCAGTGGTGCGAATCTAATCTTTTCCTGCCGACAGGTGAGGGTGGAATTGTCTGGCATTGTCATAGGTGTCAACCCAATTTTCCTCATTTTACAACTTCCCATATTGAAAAGTACTTTTTTTCCCTTATTCCGAGCCCCAAAACTTTATACATTACGGAAAACGCAAAAACATAAACAAAAATTGCTGTAAACACAATGTAATATTCAGTATCAGGCAGAACTTCTTCACACACACACACACACACACACACACACACTTCTTCAGGGTGTCGCCCACTTTCTGTCTCACTCGTGACTTTTTGATTCGAGCCTTTTTAGCTGCAGGGAGGTTCGTAGCCATTCTCGATTCAAACAATGCACACATTTAAGTTGATAAAGAGAACCGCGCATGCGCAGATTACCGGAGCAATAGACCAAATTTGTTTTTTTCTCCGCATGACCGATCATCTACTTATTTCGTTCCCGTTTCAGTGCTAAGAGTCCGTTGAAAATGTGCTCACCTCGCAAATTTGCCACAATGATTTAAGATTTGACCATACAGATCAGTTTTAAAAACCCGTATTGAAACTTGTGTGCGGCCGTACAGACCCGAAATCGTAGGTTTCCCGTACAGGAAAATCGTATAGGTTGACACCTATGCATTGTCTGCTCCTCGGGTCAACGTGAATACTTCAGATGTGTTGTCGTGGTTCCTGTTTGTGTGTGAGTAAAATGTACGGAGGGGGGAGGGATGGGGGGAGGGAGAGGCGTTGTACACCTCGTGGAAGGAAGTAGGAGTTAGGGGGAGTAAGGAGAGGGGTTGAGTATGGTTAAAAATGAGTTTTCATCACGTTATTGTTCAGGTACTGGATCATCACATTGCACAGTTCTTTTACCCGTTCATACCTTCCACTGCCATCTCTTTTCTTTCTGTCTCACTCGTGACTCAGTGATTCGGCCTGCTTCATCCACTTTTCGTACGGGTTACTATATTATACACGTCAGGAGGAGGTGTGTTTACGTCATGTTCTCTTCGAAATGATTTTTTTTTTAAAAAGTGGCCGTCATGGGAACTGTTGTAACTATTTGTCAAAGCATTCAGTACCGTCGAAACAATGCTTGTGATTTTCTCTCTCTCTCTCTCTCTCTCTCTGTCTGTCTGTCTCTCTCTCTCTCTCTCTCCCCCCCCCCCCCCCCCCCCCCCCCCCACACACACACGATGCATTATATATATACATATATATATATATATATCTCTGTCTGTCTGTCTGTCTCTCTCTCTCTCTATCTCTCTCTCTCTCTCTCTCTCTGTCTGTCTGTCTCTCTCTCTCTCTTCCCCCCCCCCCCCACACGATGCATTATATATATATATATATATATATATATATATATATGTATTATATATACGCAATACATAAGGAAGAACACAGACACCACCCACGTGACCCGTCACTTCAACCAACCGCATCCGACAACACAGTCAATGTGAGATGGTCGTGGTACAGGTTCTCATCTCCACCAGAAAGGGACACATAATTATGCAGAGACAGCTAGAGATCTGGATGACAAGACTAAAGGCACTATGCCCTCTTGGACTTAAAAGACTCAGTGACCCATGGACTGCCCTTTGTATGGGTCAGTAGTTCTTACGAGCATTGATTTGGGAGAGAGAGAGAGAGAGAGAGAGAGAGAGAGAGAGAGAGAGAGAGAGAGAGAGAGTCGGATGGACGGACCCACAGACAAAGCAGAGATCAAATGATTCCTTGTCATCATTGTTTAGAGAGAGAGAGAGAGAGATTAAACCCAGTCTCATGGACGAGAAAGGGAGAGAAGATTGCTGGTGACGTATTCTATACGACATTCGTGTATGTGCATCATGTTTGTGACGTTTTCCGACCAGCTTCCGTGTCTGTTACAATGGGCAGTGTCTGTAGGGCCCTGAAGAAGGCCAGTTGGCCGAAACTCTGGTGCAGGTATACAGACAAAATAACAATGATGAACAGAGTGTGTGGGTAGTTCTTTCAAATCATTTCTAGGCTATATAATATCATGAGAGTATAATGTGTTTTTTCTTCATGCCGTTATTTGTCCAGGTATATAACGCATTATTGTCGGACGAATAAAAGATGGTGTCTATTGCTGCGTTCATTCCAAAAACATATCACGGCTTCTAGATTAGGATATTCAATGACTTGTGTACAAACAGAACGCCACGTTGTTTAGAGGTTCTCCCATATTGACCCTTGCTCCGTAGGAAAGGACTCTTTAAGTCATTTTGGTTTGAACTATGAAAACACGTCGTCTTTACATTAGTGGTTGTATGCACATACAT
>JADBJO010000156.1:487500-547500 GCA_016801955.1 Conus betulinus
GTGTGTGTGTGTGTGTGCGCGCGCGCGCGCGCGCGCGCGCGTGCCTGCGTGCGTGTGTGTGTATGCGGTTGTGTGCGTTTTGATGGTTGAACAGTATTTGGGTGTCCTCCCCTGCTCAGCAGCCGAGGCGACTAAGACATCCGTTGTTTCTGCCTTCTTCACTGTAAGAAAGGGTACCTTGGTCGTTCCCCACGAGTAACAAAGATTTCGTTGTCACACCCTCCGGTACACTTCGGTCCCAAGTCCTCCAGATGTGACTGGACATGCTGAGGTCATTTATTTTCCTGAATAGCTACATACTGTGCATGTTGACTTCTGCAGGTTGTTAGTGCAGACGCCTGCGAATGCCTGACGAATTGACTGAAAACTTACATTATATATCTATGTCAGCAGTACCATGTCTCTGTGTCGTTCTGTTTGTATAACACTTTGTGGGAGACCTTCATGATTTCTCTCTCTGACTGGACCTTTGAACGCATTCAGAGACACACAGTTGAGCGTCTGCGAGTTCGCGCGCGCGCGCGCGCGCGCGCGTGTGTGTGTGTGTGTGTGTGTGTGTGTGTAAGTACTTGTGTGTGTACATGCAAGTGTGTGTGTGTGTGGGGGGGGGGGGGGGGGGGGGAGGGATGGGTGAGTGGGGAGATAGATAGATACCTTTTTGAAAAATATAGATAGATTTTTAAAAAATGGAGTTATGCGTGAATGATCCAAAGCGAAACGCATATTTTGTGCCGCTAGTTTTTATCGAGAAGAAAATGAAGTCCAACAAAGCAATTGTGATCAGTAAGAAATAGGAAATAAAACATTTGTCAAATCGTTTCAGCAGTTCAACATCTGAACTTCAAGTTGGACAGGCTCTCGAAGTCAGTGGCACATGCACACAGATGAGTGCCCATGTGGTTCTGGCCCACAAAACCCAGTCCACGTACTTCAGTCCTGTCCCACGTTCGACAGCCTGCGGCGTGAGTTTCTGGCCCGGTGCAGTGGAACTCCAAGAAAAGCTGCGGGGAACGGCGGACTCACTTCCACGGACCGCTGACTTTGCTCAAGCTACCGGACTTTCTATCTGACCAGCATGACCAGGGAACGCAGAAGAAGAAGAAGTGGCACATGCCACTCCCTCGGTCATCCTTAGCTGCCTGGCAACTTTGGGCCACGGACTGGGGGAGGCGGCGGAACAGTGTCGGCTGAGATGGCTTCCCCCTGTGTCTTGAAGGGCGTCAGCAACTCCATGCAGAGGTCCTTAGCCCTGTTTTGAACGCATCAGTCCAACACGTCTTACCACAATGTTCCAGAGGATTAAAATCCGGTGATCTCAAGAGCCATGGGAAGTTGTGCATGTTGTCCGTCAGGGAATGTGTGGTGCGCCACGTGTGGTCGTGTGTGTTGTGCCACGTGACTGTGGTCGTGTGTTGTCCTGGCATTGATTAGGACCGGAAGAGCGCGACACAGCGATATGGCGCGTCTTGAGGTTGTTTTACACCTCAATCAGATCACTTCTACCAAATACACAAACGGATCCCCATATCTTACGCTCTCACCACCGCGTAGAGGTGCATGCTCAATGTGTTTTGGAGCCGAGTCTTCATTTAGGCCTACTCTTCGACAGACATGCCTTTGCCCATCGTGGAGCAGCAGAAGAGATCCAGACTCGTCATAGTACTTTACGTGTCTCCATCTCTCCATGGTCCTGGTGTTGTTATGTTCAGCTGCCTACGTGCACCCTGCCATGACAGTGTTTGTGGGGTCAGTTCATTGCCCCGGACATGTCGACGGTGTGTAACCCATCTTCTCTGAGAGTTCCTGATGGCTTGCTCCGAGACACGTCAATGTCTCTGCCTCTCTGAGCAGTGGACGAGGCAGACAGGAAACGATCCCGGAGTCGCGAAGCCGGATATAGCGATCCTGGGAAAGAGTTGTGTCCCTTGGTTTTGCCGAATTTCGCCGTCTTGGTGTGGAGCTGGTCAATTGCAATCTGTTCCGAAGTCTGCCGACAGTGTTCAGCAACACGTTAAACCCATTGGATTTTTACTTTGATTAGCTTAAAGACAACAAATGGCGTTGACACATTGTGTTCCTGAGTAAGATGTGGTATTTTTAAAAACCCTGTTGCTATTTTAACTGTGAGCTTATGTGATCCGATTTTTATAGCTCACAGGAGCGAGCACGACATGTAGCAAGACAGTTTTATGACAACCATACAGTATGGCTTCCAAACGTGAAATCAGCGAGTGAAGGCATTTTACGCGTGTGTAATCCGTTATTGTTATTATTTATTTTTTTTTTTTTAGCCATGTTATGAATTATCAACCTAGGTAGGGATACTTTTCTTACAAACATGGAAACAGGCAAACTTTTTTGTTTTACAACACTTTGAATATGTAGATTATGCGTTTCTTCTTTTGGACGGAAGAAACATGTTCTCTCTCTCTCTCTCTCTCTCTCTCTCTCTCTCACACGCACGCACGCACGCACGCACACAGTGTTCTCGAAACGATGTGCTATTTCTGTGATTTGTAGAACAGCAGATGTAAGCTTACTATGGTTCCTGTTGTTGTTAACAAATCCTTAACTACTGAAGCAGCAGTTTTTTTTTTGCTTTTTTTTTTTTTTCCTGTAATGACGATAGAAACAGTACACTGGGATAAACTCTCTAAACACAGTCATAAGACTAAAGTTTAGGTCCAGAACGCTGAGGTTTGATCCAGGAATCTCTGGCGTATTGGCTCTCCCACTTTCGTGATGTACCTTCAATATGTGCGCAACAGCATTCCGAAGAATGTTGATTCATTCCTGCTTGGGGTGGTCAGTATTGGAACACGCATGGGAAACAAATAGATACACCAGTATCTATTAACGTCACGACAGCGCCGGATTTCGTCAATGCAAATGTACGCACTCACGGCTGGTTCTTTTTGTTTTTTGTTCCAAATATCTTCTAAAGAGTCGTCAGAAAGATCTGTCGACTGCGAGCAACTTCATGTCGCATATCTACCATGTCTTTCTTTTTTTCTCTCTCTCTCTAATTGTTGTATGGATGTTCGATTTACAGCAAAAGAAACAAATAAACATCAGTTAAACTGTTTCAATTCTGTCAGTTTCATACAAACACATGGAAATAGAATGGAAGACAAAAATACCCCGATTTCAGGGAGAAAAAAAATTTCAGGTCTGTTAAATGACCTTCACATCACATATGTTTCCGAGATATATCACACACACACACACACACACACACACACACGTGTGTGTGTGTATAAGTGTGTGTTGTGTGTGTGTGCTGAACAATTTATAAGTATTTATATATGCTGAATATAAAAATGTGTGTGTGTGTGTGTGCAAATGACATACAGGCTTAGATGTGGGTCAAGGTCGACTTTGACGTCAGTTTCTTTTCCTCCCGGAGGAGATAAAGCGCGACTTGATTAGAGCCTGACAATTAGAACGTTTTCTTTTTCTTTCTGTGTCGGGGGGGGGGGGGGGGGGGGGGGGGGGGGGGGGGGGGGGGGGGGGGGGGGAGAATGGCAAAATCAGCTTCTGTAGGGATCGTCACCACTGGTACGACGCAGCGAGCCGGACTATCAAACACAATCGAAAGAGCTGGAGGAACCTGGAGTGCAGTTCTGCAATGCAGCATCCCAAAGACTTCATGGGATGAAGAGAGAGAAGTAACGGGGACAGATGCGCGCTCCTTGAAGTACTCTAAGACCGGCTGTGGCTGTAGAGTTCCTAACTGGAATTGGCGGACACTGCTGCATCCGCTGCCTCAAAAGGTGATGTCTGAAAGATTTTTGTGAAAGACTTCTCTCCTCTGCCCACGGCATTTGCAGCCTCACCTCTCCTTGCAGGCGGTCGTTAACAGCTCTACTTCTCATGGGCATCTGCCTTCCCCGTGAAAGGTCAAGGTTCATGACCAGCGCTTTGACGTCATGTTTGCAAACGTCATTCGAGATGAGCTGGAGAGCAGCCGACCGGTGGTCTCCCAGATGCATGTCACCCGATTGACATTTGAAGGATCGCTTTCAGTCAACCAACTCCACACCAATATTTACACAAAATCAGCTACGGCCAGTTCATGTTGGAGGACCTTTTCGCACTTCCTGATCTTGGCTGCCGAATGCTACGGGACGATTTGTTTTGTATCATCACGTGCTGTTCCTTGAAATGGGCGTAAAATAAAGCAGAATTCCAAGATGAAGGATAATTACATATGAAGTTGCCCCCCCTCCCCCCTCTTCTTACAGAGTACTTTCAATTATTTTCAATTTTTTTTTTCTTTTCTTTTCTTTTTCCTTCCCCGTTGCTGTTGCTCCTCAAATCGAGCTGGTTGAAACAGCTTGAAGGGAATGATTACAAGACACTCAACAGGACAATTATTTTCTTTTCATTCAGTGTGTTGCTGGAGTTTTCTCCCTTGATGCGTCAAGATGTTAGCTCCATAGCCGGCTTCAAAACCTATTTGATTATCTGGGCAGAAGTTCTCTTGAATGGATAGATTGAATTTTTTTTTTTTTTTTGCCTCATTCTCCGTGCACCCATGTGGCACTACTCTCACATACATAGCCACATTCAGGTAGTACCCATATGAAGCCGACGCTGGCACTTCACAGGAATCGTCAAGGCGTTTTAAGGCATCCACCAGAGGTGACCCTGCACTACTGCCAAGCCACTTCAGTTGTATCTGTTCTGATTTGAAAGAAAATGGAGAAAAAAATACACGCACACACCACCTGGTAATGCCTTCCCTACTTATACTGATGGAGCCAGTCTTTTCCCTAAGTATATCCACTGTGCACAGTTGTACAGCCATTGCTTCCATAGCATGTTTATTGTCTCATATCTGCATCAGACCTCCGACCTAGTTACAAAAAAGAAAAAAGATCAGTTAAGCCAAAGTTAGTTTAAATTCTTAGTTTAAATTTTAATGTACACTAAGGCTGTGCCGCTCAGTGCTGAGCGCTGCATTGTGAGCAGAGCATAACGCTGCAGTCATGTATGTGATACATAAGGTAAAGTTCACTTCCCTGCTGATGACAAGCACAGCTTAGTCGCAGAACCAGCATGAGATAGTGTCCATCTCTGAAGAGGGTCATCACATGAACAGCCCTCCATGAGCTTGCCCTTATCAATACGGATGGGCTCACCACAGGCACAGCGCAGACAGGAAACAAAAAGTCATGGGTCATCACGACTGTTGTAAAATGAGAATCAGTGAGAGTGAAGACAATGAGGGGGGAGACCATGGAGTTTTCTTCTGGCCTGAAACAATGTTACAGGGCTGTACTCTGCGCTTCTTTTCATCTCTCTGCATCAGCCAAGTCTGACAGATACAGACACTGCGGTGTTGGTCAGAAAATCCCGACATCGCTCTGAGATGCATGTATTGAGAGGATGAAACTAGAGTGTGTGATTCCAGTCGTTCCATTCCAGTCCAGAGCACAATCAGGCTTGGATAGTGGTTGGCAGGGGGCGGAAAAATTCCACAAAACTTGTGACTCTGATGAGAATCACCCCCCCCCCCCCCCCCCCCCCCCCACTGGAGGTCTGTGATGCTTACCACTGCACTACTGTGCCTGACGCTACAGAAATTGTCAGCAAACTCCATGGAAACCTACATCTCTTTTTCATTGCTGAAAACAACATCTGGGCACGGAGTGTGTTGCTCAAAATGCAACAAATGCAGCTGTCCTCAATCTGCTGCAGACCTCCCTATAAAACTGCTATTGGTGTATTTTTTCAACAAAACCACAAGATTTTTTTTCCTTCAAAGAGCGTGTACCACATTCCAAATCTCTGTAGAAGTGGGAGTTCTTCTTCCTCGTTCGCCTCCCTCCCGTTAGATGAGCAGCCCGGTGTCCTCGATGAAGGCTGCCGTCCACCACAGCAGGAGTGAGAGGGCATCTGTTTTCACCTGCCATCACTTCGTCTCTGGAATTATTTTTCTCCGCATTCTTTTTAGTTTGATGCATTCATCAAAGTTTCGCCGAACCTTTACAAAATATGGTGAAATCATATGGGTAAACAGGTCTGATGCTGTATGTAGCCACTAAACTCTGTCTTGTGCTTTTAATAATAATAATGTATACTTATATAGCGCCTATTCTCGGCTAGAGACCAAGCTCTAAGCACTTTACAATCAACACTCGTTTACACAACGGGCTGCCTACCTGGGTAGTGCCGACTGAAGAGCTGCCAGCTGGCGCTTCATTCAGTCGTTTCCCGTGTCATCCAGTCAGTATCGTTCAATATCGATCATTCATTTTCCTTACTTCCTTCATTCTCTTCCATTTCTCACTCAGGGTGCATGCTACGTGTAACATGTCATCCATACCACAGTCGGGATTTTCTGACCAACACTGCAGTCTCTGCCGCCTTGTTGTTCTGAGAAGCCTCAGCATATTTCTCTACCAGGCATCATTTAAAACAAAAGTTCTGATTTGCTTTAATTCAACACGGGAGGGTGATGGCTCAGTTGTGGCAGTGAATTCTTCACTGCAGTCTACTGGCAATGTAGGGCAGAACCAACTCAGGAGTGACTGTGAAACAGAGACTCGGTGTGAGGACCCCACCTCCACCAAATATGGATGATGGACCAGTGAGAGAATGCTAGAGAGAGAGAGAGAGAGAGGTAGGTGTGTGTGTGTGTGTGTGTGTGTGTGTGTGTGTGTGTGTGTGGGAGGGAGAGGGAACTGTGAATGAAAGACAAAAATCAACTCTAGAGAGAAAAAGCAAAGCAAATCCCAGATTATCAGCCAACATCAAGAACACCAGAAATTTTCAAAGATAAATGTGGTATTAATATTCACAATGTACAACCACACAAAATAAGCATCGCATACCAGACATACAAAGCACCAAGCACACACAATGAACAGTAACAATCATAGTAATAATGACATTTAGAATAAGTCAACTGAACTTTCAAACTGTGCTGTCACTTACCCTTGAAAGTTTCACCAATATCAAATGTTCTAAAAATGTATGAAGTAACGTTCTAAAATATAGAAAACATTTGTTTTAATCCATTCTACACAATGCCACCCCATGTCAACTGCAAAGGTGACATCACGGACTACAATTACCCTGGGCCGAAAACTTTGGCAAGTTTTTATTACAAATAGCACTGAGGCCCATATTTTCGCTATTATGCAATGCATGTGAGAATATCTCCAGCCATAGGAATCTCTTGGCGTAACAGATTTCCCCCCCCCTAAAAAAAAAAAAAAATGAATTTTTCTACAGACAATATGTAGCCACTCCATGGCTAAGAGGAACAAAAAAAAAAAAAAAAAAAAAAAGTTCATGGATGCAATCTTCTCATCCTGTGGAAAGAAGTCGATGACCACACATCTGTGAGAGTGAATGGTGACCTTCAAGAGCTGCCGTTGTGGATCGGCTCAGTGATCTGACTCACCATCACAGTGGTGCTCTCTGGGTGCCAGGATTTTCTGACCAGATGGTAAGAAGATACAACAGCAACAAAAGAATAAATGGATAATTTGATAGTGTTGTCAAATTTTTTTTTTTTTTCAAAGTATGAGAATATTCTCAGTAAATGAATTCTCCCTTTGAAACAAAACAACAACAAAACTTGTTTTAAAACACTGCTCATTTCTGTGAAGAGGACTGACAAGGTTCCCACAGACTTCTAACGATTAAAACTCAGGACCTTTCAATGTCAAGTCAAGTCAAGAACACTTAATTATTTCCAAAGAGAAAACACCCACCCATCCACACACCCACCCACTCACCAATAATTTCAAGAAAAGGTTTTTTGTGTACAAGTGGGTGCCCTCTCTCTCTCTCTCTCTCTCTCCCATTCAAAGTACACAATGACTTGTTTTCTCTTTAGCAGAGTGTTTCTTATTAAAAAAAAAAAAAAAAAATCCAACTTTATCAAGAGACGATTTATAAATTGTCGACTCTGATCACTGACTGAATCATTTCTGGCTATCATCCTAAAGTAGCACTGCACATTTGTATCTCAAGAAAGATGAAGAAATAAACGAGAAGTATGTAAATTAACAGTGATTATGTGATCAAGAAAGTGTAAATTTACAAACATGTAATTTCCACATGCTTAGATGACAAAAAACAACAACAAATAAACCCTACCAAAACCAAAACAGTGTGTGTCTGAAAAAGTCAAAACAAAGCAAGTTTGCACAACAATGCCGATATTGAGTATTACTCCAGTTTCAAGATGTTGGGATAGGGAAGGACTCTGCAAAACACAGGTAACCTTAATATCAGCCCAGACTGGAATGCACATGCACAAAGATTTGCACAAATAACAAGTCCCTCCGACTTCCAATTCATATTTCAAATTTGGCCTGGCTCGGTGGTCAAAAATTGTACTGGTAATATTACTGTCACAAGTTGATAAACGATGAAGCATTATCAGTACCAAGTGATAAAATCAGTAATGCATACGTGTGATGGACAAGATCAAGTAATGAAACCATATTTAACGAGGGAAAACATTGCATTCTGCCTCACAGTTGGAGCTACCAACCCTCAGTTGTAATCTTGCTGAACAAAAATGAAGTGCGATACTGGAAGAAAGTGTAAACCACCCTGTCTCACATGCAGACAAAATTAAACTTGACAGCAATGACCAGTTTGAAAAACTTACTAAAAAAAAATGTTTATAAGAAAGTGAAAATACTTTTTCTGACTTAACAGACACTGCATTTTCACTCATGCCAGCATGCTCCAAACACTATGCACCCAATTCTTTTAACTGTAACATTTCGAGCATAACCTTGTTTATGATATATCAAACTCTAAGCCTGATAGTAGGCAGCAACTAATTGTTGAATCAAAGTCAGCCTGATCAATGGGCACATAACTTTTCAACAGAAAATATGAAATGGGCACAAATCTGTGGCAAAATTGCTTAACCTTTCAAAGGCTACACAAAAATTAAAAAAAATCACAGATTTTTCAAAACTGTTTTACAGATCGTTTGCCTAAAACAACAACATATAGAACTACTGTTAAAAACTAGAAAATACAATAAATTTGTGACTGATTGCTTAAAACTTGCTTTCAGCTCTGACACAGCCTGTTTAACCTGAAAAAAAAAAACAGCCAATTAAGCTGTTCACATTGTATGACAGTCTACTGAAACCTGGAAAATACTTCCCATTGATACCCACAGTATCAGTCTGCTAAACTGGTGACCGCATCAATTTGCAAAGTGGCCTCTCAACCAAAAGACCATTGTAAACTGCTACATTGGTGACTATCAATTTGCAAAGTGGCTTCTCAACCAAAAGACCATTGTAAACTGCTACATTGGTGACTATCAATTTGCAAAGTGGCCTCTCAACCAAAAGACCATTGTAAACTGCTACATTGGTGACTATCAATTTGCAAAGTGGCTTCTCAACCAAGAGCCCATTTTGTCAAAAATGTACCACCGTAGACTGGATTCAAATACTAAGAAATGCGTCCTATGAACCAGTCAATGAAAAGAAGGAAAGACATCAACATGTAAAGCCACAATTTTTGTTTTCCTTGTTACTGTCCAACATTAAACCTGTAAACGCCCTTTTTTTGTTTTTTGTTGTTTTTTTCAAGGCCGACACGACATAACACCTGGCGGAGGGTCATCTTTGTGTGGAAGAATTTCACCACAGACAAAACTGGATTGCACAGTGCCCTCTATTAATATTGTACTTTGAGACTTGGCAACACTTGCCGCCATTTTGTGTAGCAGAAACTGGACAACTATTCATGTCCATGTACCTGGTTCTCTCTGAAATGGCTCCACACTGTCGCTCTCACACGTGCCAGCTGATATTTCCAAGTCGTCAACGATAACTGTCAGTGGTTAGCATGTACATAGCAACTGAATTTCTGTATAGTTAACTTTAGGCCTGCAAACTACAAATGGGGTTTCCTAGGACTATCAATCACTATAAAGTCCAGTAATAAGAAACGGCCTACTAATCACACCATGACGGGTGAACTTTTCACAAAGTTTAGATGCAGGTAGAACAAAGTGAAGCTGAGAACACCCATTCCGCTGGATTCCTTACAAATATTGAAAAAAAAAAAATATATATATATATATATATATGTAAAAGGTTTTATAGCGACATGAGGAAAAACATTCAGAAAGGACCATTTTAAGCTACTCCCTAGCGAGTCACCACACTACAGCAGAACAGCAGGTATGTTATACATCATCACAAAAAGGAAAACCGTGAAGACCTTGCAGAGCACAGAAACGTCACTGGGAGGATGCCATTTATTGTGAAAGACCCCTCAACATCGCCCACTGGAAGAAAGGGGGGTAGGGGGAATACGTGTGGGCTGACCACTGTGGTGGCCTGCAGTTTGTGAAGCATAGAAAGGCAAGCCTTATTTGGGAAGAATTCTGACTAGGCATCGAAAAAAGAAAAAGAAAAAAGGTGACAGACACTAGATCCCCCATGAAAAAAAATACCTCTTTAACCTTCGCCGCACAGAGTGGGTCTGTCAGACCCACAGCGGCATAAAAGTCCCATATCTCCGGAACTATTAAAGCTACAGTTATGAAATTTTATGACTTTTCCTGACTCGTAAGTCCCTTTCCAGTGACAAAATTTGGAATTGTTACATCATAAGAGAAAGGAGTAATTAATGATGCAATTTCATTATCCTAATTCATCCCAAGGTGGGCCTCTCAGCCCCACATATGAGAAAGAGGAGCAAAGGCCAATACCCTTATTCGTCCAATGGTGGGCCTCTCAGACCCACATATGAAATAGAGAGAGGAGCTACAGCCAATACCCTTATATATCCCAAGGTGGGCCTCTCAGGCCCACTGGAAAGGAGGGGGGTGGATTATTACTTCGCAGCGCGTGTCTGGCACTGCACCGGTAGTCTGAGAGAGAACTCGCGCCCTTTTCATCAACGCATCCTGTGCAGTAAAGCTACCACTGAGACTCCACGGCAAGGAAAAAAAAAATCCGTTCGAAGATATTTGTTTATCATCATCATCAAACACTCTGCCAGCAGAAGCAGCAACGAAGGTAAGATCTATCGCACTGTTGCAATTTTACTTTCTTCATATAGTTTGCGTGTGTGTGTGTTTGTGATGCTAAAAGGCATAATGCTTCAGTGACTTGCGGTGATCACTTGAAGAAAACCCACATGAAAGTTCCCCCCCCCCCTCCCTCCCTGTGTCTGTTGCATACATTACAGATCCAATTTGTGATGTTCAGCCAATGATTTGGCATGGGCATTTTTTATGCGATTCATTGAATGCCTGTGTTTCATCTTGATTGAATAATTTAAAAAAAAAAAAAAAAAAGAGAGAAAAAAGAAAGCAGAGAGAACACTCCCTACCTTCCTGCACACAAAAAAAGAAAAGTAAAAAAAAAGTGTGTGTGTGTGTGTGGAGGGGTGGTGGTGGCAAATCAACATATTAATATTTATGCGTTTTGGATTGTTGCAGGAAAAATGGAGCGACCAAGTCTATTTGAAGCTCTAATTGCAGCCAATGGCGAGGACATAATCGGAACAGCTGGGGTTGCAACCAATGGCCAAGATGAGGGAGAATCATGTAAGCTGATTATCTTGATTTTCAAACATAAATATGCTGCCATGGTCTCATAGGTGTGCATGCAATAATTTACTTTTAGTACGTATGTGTGATGAATAAAATAAGATGAAGAGATAAACTCTGGGGAGACCTGGACAACAGAAGGTCCTGGACAAGTGTTTCGGCCCTGAACTCCTTACACTCTAAGGGGGCCGGACTGCACCCAGGTCATGACTCTTGGGTGCAAAAACTTGCTGACTATGCGTGCATATTGTGTGTGTGTGTGTGTGTGTGTGTGTGTGTGTGTGTGTGTGTGTGTGTGTGTGTGTGTCTGTGTGTGTGTGTGTGTGTGTGTCTATCGTGTGTTGGAGGGCCAGTATATGCTGTGGGCATGCATATATTTTACGCTGTGTGATTACTAAGTACATGGTATGTGTGTGTGTGTATGAGAGAGAGAGAGAGAGAGAGAGAGAGAGAGAGAGAGAGAGAGAGTGTGTGTGTGTGTGTGTGTGTGTGTGTGTGTGTGTGTGTGTGTGTGTGTGTGAATGCTTATACATGTTGAATGCTTCTTTGTTTTATTTGTAGAATGTGTGTGTGTGTGTGTGTGTGTGTGGGGGGGGGTGCATATGTGTGTGTTGTGTGTGTCTGCGCATACGCACGCGTGTGTGCATGTGAATGTAATATGTTATGCATATGTTTGTCTATTGATTATGTTCAACACATTGTGTTTCAGTGCGCCTGGTGGAGACAACCGCAACACCTGAGGACTATCCCAGTGGAAATGACGAAACGAGTGATGAAGAAGGTCCTCTGCCGCCTAATGACTCGGACGATTCCCCAGATGAGGAGGAAGAGGTGGAAGAAGACGAAGAACCAGGCCCAAGCTCCCAAATGGCCAAAGATGGGACCAAGTGGCAAAGTGACCCCCCCACAAAAAATAAAGCAGGCAGAACATCATCCAAAAACATATTCAGGCCCCCCCCCCCCCCCCCCCCCCCCCCCACTCAGCTCATAGGATGTCAGCACGTTTCAGACCCCTCTGATGCCTTTCGTCTTTTTCTGTCTGATAAGATCATCTCAGATGTGGTGAAGTTCACCAATCTTGGGGAAAGCGGTCCTGAAAGAAAAATGGATCCCCATGGATGACATTGAATGCAAAGGTCTTCTCGGCATTCTCATCTTTCTTGGCTGCAGAAAGCAAAACATGCTTTCTGTTCGCCATATATGGAATGCTGTGTATGGCCCAAGCATTGTTCGGGCCTGCATAGGCCGCAACAGATTTCAGGAACTTATGACGTACCTCAGATTTGATGACAAGGCGACCAGGACTTCCAGGAGACAGAGGGATCCCATTGCCCCTTTCCGGGACATATGGGATGACTTTATGAAGGCTCTTAGAGAGCATTACATCCCAGGCCCTCTGCTCACTATTGACGAGCAGCTGGTCCCATTCCGGGGAAGGTGTCAGTTCCTTCAGTACTTGCCATCAAAACCAGATAGATATGGGATAAAGATTTCTGGGTGGCTGATGCCGAGCAGAATTTCCCTCTGCTGGGCATTCCATATCTTGGACGGCCAGCTGGTCAAGAGAGACAGGTGAATCTTGGCCGCAACATTGCGATTGAACTGGCCACGCCGCCATTCTTTCAGACTGCAAGAAATGTCACTTGTGACAATTATTTCACCGACCTCAGTCTTGCTGAAGTCCTTCTCAAGAATGGCCTGACCGTAGTTGGCACAGTTAGAGGGAACAAACGCTTCCTTCCTGATTCATTCAAGTCCGCGCAAAGAAAGCTCCTCTGCATCAGAGTGAGTTTGCATTCAACGGAGATGCCACTCTGGTCAAGTACCAAAGCAAAAAAAAAAGAAGAGTGTAGTTGTTCTCAGCACGATGCACACCCCACTGGCATTGTTGAAGACATAGAGACAAACTCCAAGAAGAAGCCTGAAATGGTGCTCTTCTACAATTCCACCAAGGGTGCTGTAGACACACTGGACAAGATGGCCCATGCCTATACTGTCAGGCGTAAAACACAGCGGTGGCCCATGGTCCTCTTCTGCAAACCTCGTTGACCTGGCCACAATTGCTGCTCGCTGTGTTTGGACCATGTTTCCACAGGACCCTCTGTCAAGAGAGAGAGATACCGCACATCCTTCCTTCTGAACGTTAGTGAGCATCTGATGTACGCCCAGATCAAACGTCGGATGGAAAATGTGGGGATGTCAAGAAGCCTTCTCCAGGCAGCAACTCAGGCCACTCAAAATATTGAGCTTCAGGTCGCTCAACTGACCAGGCCAGCACCCAGAAAAGCACCCCAACCTGCGCTCCATGGTAAGGCCAAGTCTGGCTCTGCCTCAACAAGGGCACCCAAACAACAAAAAGGCAGGAAAGAAGCGGGCTGCTGCTTCTACAGGTCCCAGCACATCCAGCGCTCCCAAAGTAGTGAAGAAGCACTGGTGACGGCTGAAATTCAGCCCTACGCCCTATCGCTCGCTTGCCTGCTCTGCAACCCTGTGGGTCTGACAGGCCCACGCTGGGATTATTAAGGGGTAAACAGCCCATTGCTTCTTTGGCGGTATGTGGGTCTGAGAGGCCCACCTTGGGATGAATCTTCGAGTCAGAAGCTCGGTGCGGCGAAGGTTAAGAAACCTGAACACTGATTTCATACAGCAGACCACCCAGCACCAAGTTTGTTTTAAATGTTTGGAAAAGACAAACAGAACAGTTTCAGTCAGTGAGCGTTTTATTCATGCCCTTGCTCCAGGCCATTAGTTCAGTACCCTCGTAACATAAACTTTATCAAGTAACTTCTTGCTTCAACTGAGTTATCAGCCTCACCGGAGTCCATAGGTTTAAGAGGACTGTCCATGGAGGGACAGGATGGGGAGTCTCCCTCTGGAGGGGGAGGGGGACAGTCACCCGTGCTGGCTCTACACAATTACTGTTGTCATGAAGATTCATGGGTCAAGTCTGGCATTATGCTGGATCAGAACAGGTGCCACTGAACATGACCAACATGAATCCAACAGCATCGCTGGGGGTACACAGCTGGGTTGCCACAGACCCACAGTCACAGTTGTAATGAAGATTCAAAGGTCAAGTCTTGCATTATGTTAGATCAGAACAGGTGCCAAAAAAACATCACTGACCTGAATCCAAACAACACTGCTGGGGGTACTCACTGGGGTTGCCATGGTGATCCCCTGATACTGACAGTCCACAGCACTGTCATTGTGACATAACACAATGGTTGTACCTGGGTATGGGGACACAGAGGGCATGGAACAGGAGATGTCAAAAATGAAAAAAAATGCAAACACGCGCACACAACCCCACCCTCTTATTTTTTCCTGATCCTAGCTCTTGAAAAATTGAAACCCAATGACACACACCTTGCAGAACACTTTGGGGACCTATCAGCACAAAACGCAATCAATCACATGACACCTTTCTCCCCTTCATTCTTCTGACCTGTCTGGCAAGGTGCACAATCAGAACCAACCACTACACTGTCAGGCTCAGGTTTCAACCTTGCCCGTTTCCTATACACACAGCGACTCTGTGGCTACGTCCGATACATGATCCAATAAATTAACACATGAAAACTGTACAGTCATGAACGTGGATTATTTGTTTTTTTTCAATCAGCGTAATGCGTACCATGGTACACTGTGTACAAGTATCAGTCCGAGGAACTGGTCACTCCCAAATCATATTTACACCTGTGCAAACACAATCGTCAGATAATTTACACTTTTTGTTGTTGTTGGCTTTTTTTTTTTTTTTACAGGACAAGCTTTGAATGTGTATGTCAGTGTGGGGCAAGACAAAATCAGCAGGTGGCATGCAGTGTACAGGTGTACCCTGACTGTGACAGCTAACTACTTTCACAGCAGTTTGTTAATACTGTTTGCCTTCAGGCTTGCCCTCCACCTCACCTCTCTTACCCTCCCTTCCCATGTATCACAAAATGTTAACATCGTAACTAGATCAATGATCATTACAAAAAAAAAAAAAAAAAAAAAAAAAAATTCTCAGGTGTTGAAACATTAAAGCCAAACTTCATGTCAAAATTCTTAGGACTACTCAACTTGACAAACACCTGGATTAACACGACTGAGGGCAACGACATTCACAGACGTCCACAGCACGTGTCACAAACACACATACCCAACTACACAAAGAAAGCGATTTTGATCAAATGCCACAAGAACACTGGTCTAGGTGAATCTAAACAAAAATCCAAACAAAAAACAACAACAAAAAGACAAAACCATACGAGTTTACCTAGTTCAAACTCCATCTCTGTCAAGTGCATCAAACTTGCAATATGTCATGATGGTGTGTGGATAAACTTTACATCTCCCAAGGTGCTGACTATGCAGACATAGTATTGGTTATCGACATGTTGACTTCTAGTCAACCTTTTTCCTTGATTTCCTAGAAATGCTTCAGAATGCTGTTACAGTTGCTCTTTGTGTTAAAATCCACTGGAAACAGGTCCTACATGGTTACAAATTCTCTAAAACACATTTCGCTTCTTTCTCCCAGCTATTTCGCAACCACATCATACAGCTTTCTAATATATCATTGTATGTTTAATAATAAAAAAAAAAAAAAAAAAAAAAAATCAATGGATCTTTTCAACGGAAGGTCCTCATTGTCTAACAGAAAAAAAAAAAGAACAAAAATATAGTACTAAGCCTTCCTGCGTCCCACCTTAATCATTTCCATTTACAGAAAATGAAATTTGCTTCAAACGCCAATAATTTCTATACATTAGCTCTCCAACCGTCCATGTCTTTTGGTAGATTTAGAACGCAATTATGTACATCATCCGATGCCCTTGTTGCAAATGGCAATAAAAATCGACATTCTTCAGACCCTCAACCCTTGACAGTGAAGAAGAGAAAACCGGGTCATCAACTTGGCATGTCGAAAAAAATTTCCAAAATCAGCTCCATTCCAACTCTTCCTCTATTTTTGTTTCCTTGTAACTCTGAGAGACTCATGAGTCGCTTTGTGCCAAGAACATTCCACATGAACAAAGCATCCAATTCAATGCACTCTTCTTACAACCATCTCCTTTCATGACTCAAAGTGGCATGTAGTTCTCAATTTCAGTTCACCTTCTGGCATTCCTTCTCATCCTTACTGGCCAATTCATGATGAACCTGATGCCAGCCAATTCTGGACACACGCAAGATCTGATCCGCCCTCTGTGCAGAAGGCTGACTAAATCTTTGAAGAAGAAGAAAGAAAAAAAAAAAATACTGATATACACCAACAGAACAGGTTATAAGGGAAAGTACTGGCCCCATCCACATGCAGGCTGGATCCTGACATTTCATCGCCAGCTGACTGAACCATGGACAGATAGATAACAAGGAGTGCTGCTGACCACTACATTCTAGTGCGTACAAACCCAATCAAAAAAAAGGTGTATTATCCTTTTCAGACAGAAACAGGAAGAAGGGTTGGAGGACAACTTGGTACCTAATCTAAAATGTACTGTAACATATGATCTATTCTCCACTGCCCCATCTGGACTTGCCCAGTGAGGTGCCCAGGCTCACAATGCATCTCTCCCAGGCTCCTGTCCTGTACTCTGGCACTGCCCCATTGCCACGTCACAAGGGAGCTTCTGTACAATGACTAGAATAAACATGACACAAGACTCAACAAAAAAGATCATAAATACAGCTGTGTACAATCAATATACCAATAATTATGCTACATTATCTATTAAATAAAATCACATGAATACAGAGAAGGCAACAACGAAAATGTCATAGCTGCTGTGTGCAATACAATTTTTTTTTTTAAACAGAAATGTGTATACACTACTCAAAAGATAAATGCCAGATATACAACAAATGATAAAAAACATCAAATATCAACTATTTTTTGATTGGATCTGTAGAAGAAAGAAGAAAACAACAAAAGTATATGCCTACATTATATCCTCACCAGCTAACACACACACACACACACACACACACACACAAACTAGGCAAAGCATGTGAAGTAACAATGAGATTCATACACCTTATTCTCACTACACAGTTGTGAGAAAATGGCGTAAACATGCACCCAACATCCTTTGCTCTCGAACATAGATCATCTCTTTTTTCTTTTTTCATCTAATCTTTTTTCTTCTGACTTGGTGGTCATTACTGGCCAGTAAAAAATGTCTGTCTGTTCAGCAGCCAGCCCCCACTTTCACTCCGGTGACCCGGAGAAACTGACCCAGTGTATTAACTATGAACACATGGTCACTGTGACTGGGTCCAAGGATTTGTGCAAGTCTCATCCTCGCACACATGGGGAACACACACTAACAGAACACACATAGAACACACAGAGAACATACATTCACACACACTCACACACACACACACACACACACACACACACACACACACACACAGAACACACATTCACACACACACCACACATTCACACACACACACACACACACAAACATACACACAAACATGGGTGCACGCAAGTTGATAAAGTCCGATTGTCCCCCAGACCTCCCCCCCACAAAATCTGAGTTGCCACAAAGTGACTCATTTATAAACTTTAAAGAGCATGGTCTCATCCTGAACGTCTCCCCTCCCCAAGCCATCTGAACAGTTCCCAGTAACGCAAGGTCATGAGGCCGAGGCCTCACATGGGATGGAATGACACTCAACAAATTTCTGTTTTCATCAAACGTCAACCCTTCAATAAATGTCATTCCCTCACCAATGCAGACTAGTAAACAGATAATGCTTTGGTAGGGGGGGTGGGGGGGGTGGGGTGGGGGGGAGCAGATATTGCACAACACTCAACAGATGGGGAGGAGGGCATCTGGGGTGGAAGTGTAACTGAGCCAGGACCACGTCACCTCAACACTAGATGCCTTCAATACTGTGAAACTGACTGAAACTGTGACTTCACGTCTAGCAACGCTGACACCAACTCTGACGTGGCATTTCCTATTAAAGAAAGCCAGCAGTTCAAGATCTGGTGTGTCTACCGTACAATGTTGGACATTTGTCGCATTGCTTCCATCCCCCACTTTCCTTCCGGTGAAAGCTCATCAAAGTCTTGTCTGCCCGTTTGCACTCTCTTGCTTCGCTTCAGGTAAAAGCTCTTTTTGTCTGCTTGCCTAACCAGTCTCATCAGTCAATTTTGGAGAGTTAAGAATAACTCTGCCAGTGGCCCCGAAAAGAATTCAGCAGTTGGAAAACTGGAAGCAGGTTGCACAACAACCTACCCTGCCAAATATCTCACAAACCCCTTCACCAATGTAACCACCACACCTCAACTGTATAAGACACAAAAAAACAACTATAGATTGACCAGATTGAAAAAAAAAAAAAAAAATTCATCTGGTAGTAACTTGTCCTTAAAAGCCTCATAGTGTAAGCTCACAGAACACAAACTTTGCCATTCATGCATGATCCTAAACAAAATTTTCAAGGCTTCCTAAAACATGGAATTTCACTTACTCACTCTTCATCCATGATTTGAGAGATTACTACAAATGAACTGTTCAGTTCCATCCCCCTCATACACCAGCAGTGTCTGTGGATCCAAGGAGATTCTTTTCCACCAAAGCATTCTCCGAACATCAGACCAATGTAGTCCAATCACCGACCAATATTCTTCTAATCATTGATCAACGCCATCCTAATCACTATGCCAACGTCCTGTTCAACCAATGATGTCCCACCCACTCACCTATGTTATCCCAAACAGAGACCAGCGTTGCCCCAATGAAAGACCAACATTGTTCTAATCAGTGTCCAACACCATCCTAATCACTGAGCCTATGTTGCACAAATCACTGACCGGAGTTTCCAAATCAATGATCAATGTTGCTTTAAATTAATTGTTGAGAAATGTTGGACCTCATAACTGACCAGTATTGTCAAAAACTACCGATCATCGTTGATAATTGCTGTTCCACTCACCGACTACTTTTCTCCTAATATCGTTGTTTCTTTAATTGGTAAATGTCCTCCTCACTGACCAATGCTGTCCTGTTCATTGACCAATCTTCTCCTGATCATTGACAAGTGTCCTTTCCATTCAATGAACAATTTCTTCCCAATCTTAACCATTTCTGTGCCAATTACTGACGAATCTGATCAATGTCCTAATCGTCAGCAATTATTCCCTTGACTTTAACCTTTGTTGTCCCAATCCCTGACCAATCAGGTCTTTCTCATTGATCAATGCTGTCCTAATCATCAGCAAATGTTCCCTTGACTTTAACCTTTAGACCTTGACCTTTGTTGTCACAATCACTAATCAATGTTTTTCCAGTCACCGGCTTGCAGCGTTGTCCTTCTCATTAACCACTGTTGTCCTAATCATTGACAAATCCTCGTTTCATTCACCAACAAATATTCTCTCCAACCTGAATCACTGCCGTCTTGACCAGTGTCATCCTGATCACCTGCCAGTGTTGTCCCCATCAGCAACTAATGCATTCCTCGGGCAGATCCTTGACCAGCTCCTTGGTCCAGATCAACACCACATACGTCTCCACCTGAATTTCACAGTTTGTCCCCATCACCAACTACTGCATTCCTCAGGCAGATCCTTGACCAGCTCCTTGGTCCAGATCAACACCACACATGTATCCACCTGAATTTTACAGTTTGTCCCCAGGCCATGTTCCATATTTTCACTGAGTTTCCTAAAAGTTGGTTCAGTAGTTTTTGAACCATCTTGCCGACAGACAACCTGGCAGAGGTGAAAACATACCCTACTGGCAGGGGCAACGAGTGTTGAGCTGATGACCACCCAGCTGGCTTCCGCCTTCAAGCTATGTCAGGTCCTGGTATGATTATGAGCTACAGAATGAGGCCTATCTCCAAAATGATATACACTCTGGCCAAAGGACTGCCTCTAAACACAATTAGCTCTGAACTCAATGATCATCGTTCTTCTGAAATAAGAGTTAAATATCCTCTGTATTTGGGAGTATGAATGCTACTGTGGCAAAATAACAAACAAACATAAAAACAAAACAAAAAAGAACCCGGAAAAAACCTTCCCATCTTATCATTCTTTGAAATGAAGTCAATGACCCGACATCTGTTTGTGAAGGCGAAACGCTTCTGTGACCAACTGAATTGTTCAGCAAGAGGGAGGGATGGGAGGTGGGAATGCAAACAAAGTACCAAGAGTGGTAAACATCACCTGACCACCATGTGTCACAGTCATGCCAGTAGTTACATCCTACTCACTCTCCCTTTCAACCATCTTGTGCCCGTGACAAAACACAAAGTTTGCAACACACAAAACCTTGCCCTGCTCTCTCTCGCACTTCCCAACAACACACTTTCTCCCTCACACTCGTTCACCACAAAACACTGGTATATAAGAAATAAATAAATTAACAACAACAACAACAACAAAAAGATCCAGCAAGTATCAGTTTCCGCTTGCTCCATCAGTGGCCCCTTTAAATGCAACTGATTATACACCTGTCATGTTTCCACCACATCATCAGCCTGTTACCAGGTCACAAAATTCTGGCCCCACAAGCACGGTTCTGTACAAATGGCAAATATGAACCCATACAGTCCTAGGTAAGGGAACAACTTATCCTTAAGAGCCACAGGCCACCAGGGTCATAACCTCACCTTCCAGTGACATCTGAAGCCATGTGTCCACCCTTTCAGGACAAGCCCCTGCCATTTCCACTCCAACTGTCAAACCTGCAGCCATTGGGCGAAGCAAAAAAGCCGGACAGTGAACTCCCCCATCTCCGACATCACTGTGCCATCAACAACGAATTCAGATCATAGCCTTTCATATTGCGAAATCAATCATGGCAGGCAGAGCCACAGACCTGCCAAGCAATGCATGTGTCCCTTTCCACACCTGTGTTCGCTGACGCATGTGTGCGATCCCCCTGTCATGCTCACGTTCCATGACATCCTCAGCCACACCCACGCAAGGGTCTCAGTCACACTCTCGCTTTCACTGTCGTCCAGTATGAGCGGCTCCTTCGCCGTGATGAGGCCGCTGCGCAGAGCATGCTCCACCACCCCCAGGTGGCAGAAGACGTACTGGTCAGGCATCTGGATGCTGAAAGCTCGCTGGCTTCGGATGCGGCGCACAGTGGCAGGAATGTCCACCGTGCCGATGTCCTCCAGCCGCCGCAGGCAGATGTCATGGTGATGAAGGTGCCTACGTCACACACACACACACACACACACACACACACACACACACACACACACACACACAACACACACATGCATGCACACACACATTTGTATGAAATCGTGCTGCTCACAGCCAAGCAGGCCATGGAGGCTTATCAGGGTGAACACTCACCCAAAAACATACAATCCACAAATGACAGCCCAAAGCCAAAACTTAGTCCATTACAAATACCACAATCAGGAGTCATCAAACTACTAAACTCTTCAGACAGACAAACACACAAATCCTTCCCTCACACTGACTCACGGACTGAAAACCTACCTGTACGACCAATGCCGGCACTGCAGTGGACCACGATGGGTGGACCAAGGGGGTGTCCTATCCATGACGACCCCAGACTTTTGGTGGCCCGCTCCTGAACGGCCCGCACGTGGAACAGGAAGTCCAGGAAACCTGCCGCAGGGGGCACGCCATAGTCCGGCCAGCTGGTGAACTGTAGATGGGTGATCTCCCTTGATTCTCCTGTCTGTACACAAAATGGGAACGCCCGGTGAAGTGATTGTAAATATAAAGCCTTTCACATGAATTAAAACAAGTCTTTCCATGCTATCAATTCAGCCTGGTCCTTTGATTAACTCTTGACATCACACACTAACTAAATCAATGCATACCTGAGTTGTATGCATGAAATCGTGCCCAGTAGATGCCAACATCCCAATGGAAAAAAAACCCAGCCCTTCTGTGGTCGAAATGGCCCTTACTTCCACTTCCATAGATATAGATTACAGTTCCATCTGGCACCAAAGTTGTTTCTGTGTTGTTTATTCAATGTTCTCCTTTGATTTTGACTGCAATTTTTTTTTTTTTCTGCCTTGTAGATCTTGACAAACATTAGTTCTGACGTTTACTCAGCCTGTTACTCTTTAACTGACTGGTATGATGTGAAAATGAACTTGTATTCTATGAATACAGTCCACATAAAGGATCATCAGTAACTGTGCAGTTATAAGACTTGTCTTACTTCCAAAATAAATTATTTTCCCCTATCATTTTGTTATCAGACAATGACTCTTTGCAAAGACTAGTGAATTCAATGAAAAGCAAAAACAACGATAAAATCATTCTAGTCAGAACCGCTAATCTTTATTCTGGATTTCACACTGTAAATGAAGTGACACTGGGAATGTTCAAGTGATGTTTGTGCACTAGAATTCTGTATCTGTGATGATATGACGTAATTTGCAGACAACTTATCTGGTCAATGCAGACAATGATCAGATGCATGTAAGCAGAATTTTTTAAAAAGTTGTGGGCATTATTCTGCAGAAATGTATTCTCCCCTAGGAGTTGTCAGGCCTTACGTCACGTAGCGAAATTTTTTTCCTGATTTAACAAAATAAAACAGAACAATCCTGAAAGAACAAAATAAAACAAAAACAATCTTGAAATAACAAAATGAAACAAAACAAAACAATCCTGAAATAACAAAATAAAATAAAACAAAACAATCCTGAAATAACAAAATAAAAGTCCTGAAAGAACAAAATACAACGAAACAAAACAATCCTGAAATAACAAAACAAAACAAAACAATCCTGAAAGAAACAAAATAAAAAACAAAACATCCTGAAATAACAAAATAAAACAAAACAAAAAAATCCTGAAATAACAAACAAAAAATCCTGAAAGAACAAAATAAAACAAAAAACAAAACAATCCTGAGATAACAAAACAAAACAATCCTGAAAAATAACAAAATAAAATAAAACAAAACAATCCTGAACAAACAAAATAAAAGCCCTGAAAGAACAAATACAACAACAAACAAAAAAAATCCTGAAAGAACAAAATAAAACAAAACAATCCTGAAAGAACAAAATAAAACAAAACAATCCTGAAATAACAAAATAAAACAAAACAATCCTGAAATAACAAAATAAAACAAAACAATCTTGAAAGAACAAAAAATAAAACAAAACAATCCTGAAAGAACAAAATAAAACACAAACAATCCTGAAATAACAAAATAAAACAAACAAAACAATCCTGAAATAGCAAAACAAAACAAAAAATCCTGAAAGAACAAAATAAAACAAAAAAAAAACATCCTGAAATTACAAAATAAAACACAACAATACAATCCTGAAATAACAAAATAAAACAAATGAAACAAACATCTAGAAAACAGAACGGACATGTCCTAGTCAACAAATGAAGACAAAAACAGCAGACAAGTCAAACTATGACGACAGAAGTACAAAAGAGTAAAAGATTTTCTAGGAGAAAGCCTGAGAATAAGTCACAAAGGATGCCAACCCAGTTTCCTCAAACAGAGAAGTTTGAAGTGACACCATTTCTGCAATGACAAGAAAAATGATACTTTCCAATACCAGATACCATACTGCAGCAGTTAAAAATTTCATAAAGCATATTCAATACTAGGGATCCACGCAAATATGCATAACCACACATGTGCACACACACATGCAAACATTCTCACTCATTTTCTGTCTGTCTCACACACACACACACACACACACACACACACACACACACACACTCTCTCTCTCACTCTTTCTGTCTCTTTCACACACACACACACACACACACACACACACACACACTCTCTCTCTCTCTCTCTCTCTCTCACACACACACACACACATACACTCACTCTCTTACACACACACACACTTACATACTAACACTCTCTTTTTCTCTCTCACTCTTGGACTTTCTAACGCAATACAAACATATAAAGACTTTGAGCAAAATGATATCTAAGTGTTCTCTTTTGATTGAAAATGCTGAACCACTTATGCATAGTCTGATGTACTTTTGTTTGTAGCTTTAAGGTTCTCGCTTACAATACATCTCTTTGAGCAATTTACTTAGTGTTTTTTCTTCATACTTGCCTGTCCAAACAAACGCCTTATCTCCACTGGGCGTGGAGCACCACCATACATCAAGATTCCCATAAACAGATTAAAAATGAAGAGCAGGGAGCCAACTCTTCCCTTTAACCATCAAGCCAACAGGAGTACTCTCCCTTTGTGAGTTCAATCCGATTCACTGCGGACAGCCTGAATTCAGTTTCCTCCTTTTCATCAGCAAGGAAACTTCTCAGTTCAGTTTCCGTCATGAATTCTCTGAAGCGTTCATTTGAGTTGGCCCTTCCCCTTACAGGAGAAAAACACTTCATCTTGGCCAATGGAGAAAATGCCAGAAAACAACAGTGGTCTTCCCCATTCGTCACCATCATTCATGAGCACTCTCTTGCGTCAACTAAGTGGACCACCATTTCTTCTCCTTCTAGCATTTCCACAGCCTGCTCATCAACCTCGAAAGTTGTGTCTCCAACGTCAACCAACATAAGAACCTGCATCAGGTGCTCCAACTTTTTCTCCATTCCTTCAACGCAACGTGTGAGACAGTTGGACCGGTTCAACATGGTGCACGTTTCTGGCTCTCGTCTTGAATGCCTTGATGGTCTGCCGATTTCTGGCAAGGACAGTGACCAGTGTTTCCTGCTTCACCATTCAACCTGTGGTTCCCCCCGAGTCCAATGGAGACAGGCCAGCATCTGCCCCCAGCGTGCTCTGCACCCTCTACCCCCAGCGTCTGGTGATGAGCGGGCTTGTCTCTGAACGTTTGTCAGATGGGCGCTGGTCCAGTCTGCCTCCTTGGCTAGACACTGGCTTGGAGAGAGCTTCCAGAAAGACATGACTCCAAGAGGGAGTCAGTGGTGCTGAAGGGCCCTGTTTCACAAGCAAGTGGGCCGGTCACCCTCTGACCATCTGTGTATGTCCAGTGTGTGTGTGAGCAAACGGGAGCCTGTCGAGCAAGGCGAAAATGTAAGATGATGATTTGGTCCTTAGCTCAGAATTTTCTCAGGCTAGAGTGGCGGTCAGCAAATGTATAGTCTGTTGTGACTTGTACTCTTGCCATTTCTTCTTTTTTGAGAAACCTGCAAAAAAAAGACACTGCAACACATTTTTTTTCCCTCAATGGGGCTGTGGCTGTGTTGTTAGATGTTACCTTTTGCCATGTCAGTTCGTGTTTGTGGCACACTCTTGGACCGAATCCAGTGGGGATCCTATCTCTCACAATATCATATTCAAGGCGTCGTGGCGTACTCCCTTACCTTGGTTTACATGCAGCATTAACACATGGGTACTTGTTTGGGTTAGCCACATCTCATATTTACTTGGAGCAGTTTGGCTGGCATAGCATTCTGGGCAATGCCTCGGAAGCCTCTTTCATTAGTACCTTGTTAGCCCAAGTATATCACTCAGGTGTTCTGGCGCACCCCTTGTTTGCTCCCTGCACATTTGGATCAAGGTGCCTGTTACCACATCAATTTGGTGTTCGTGGGACACCATTTTTTGCCTCACTTGTACATATTTGCCCCTGGCCAAGCGCCAGGAAGTCAAATTTTGCGTATGTGTCTTAAAGCCACTTAATATTGGACTATCAGTGGTGCACCCCATGCGCTTGTTTGATGACATATGCACTGGCTCTTTTACCAGGTTAATTGGGTGTTCATAGCAAACCCATTGTGCTACTGTCATCTTTTGCCCTCAGCCATCATATTTCTTTGACATTACTTCGTGTGTGTGTGTGACCCCTGCCTGTTTGGCGGCAAACGCTTGTACTGGCCTGTGAGGTCTGACTGGCTGGATCTTCTCCTTCTCCTGATCCTGGCTCATATCATTCTCTCATATACGACTCGTGCTAGTGGAGCCATGAGGGACAGCGGGGACAATCCTTCAACTTCCAGGAGACAGCTGAGACTTAAGCCCAACTGACCATTTGGCACTGGTTCTGGATGATGCATACTTGAGTCCAAGGATTGGACCGGTTTCTCAGGGAGAGAATTCCAATCATCCTTTTCGATATTCTGGCCATTATTTGAACAGGTAAGTATGAAGAAAAGGAATTTTACTACTACAGAAGTAGTTTTATGATGACTTACCTGTTCAAACACTAGAACCCCGTCCCCCTCCTCTGTGCAGTGCGGAAATAGGACAAAAACTGAGTTCAGGCTGTCAGGATGAACCAAATATGAACTCACTAAGGGAGACTACTCCTGTCGGTCTGATGGTTAAAAGGAAGCGTTAGCTCCTCACCCTCCATTTTCAATCTTTTTTTAATGGGAATCCTGATGTATGGCGTTGTTTCACGCCTAGTGGACATAAGGCATTTGTTTGGACAAGTAAATATAACTACTTTTAGTTGTAAAAAAAAAACCCTTTACTTTTATAACCTAGTCAATTTGTTACACACTCCCTTTCACTCAAAAGGTCAATGTCACCTCTAGTAAAAAAAAGGACTAATGAGTGAACACACAAGTGTAGATGAGAGAGAACCAGTTCACTTACATTGGTGTTGTGCAGAATGAGTTTAGTTTCGGTAGTAGCTGTCAATCGACTGGACAGAATTGTTGTAGACGATGAACTCCTCAAACTGCTCATCCGTGTGCTCTTCACTGGGCCAGTACTGTCCACACTTCATGCGCTGGCGCTCTATCGTTCTGTACACAAAGGACACAACTATGTACATCTGAGTTGTATTTTTGTTTTTTTGTTTTTTTTTTTTTCCTGCTGTCTCATCCTCCTTGCCCTTTCTGTGGCATTACAGCCACACACCCCTCATGCTGGCTCCCTCACCCTGCACCATCTTCAACACCGGCAATTCACAAGAAGCCATCTTTTTCTTTTCTTTCCTTCTTTCTGCGTACGCAAACTGATACTCCTGCCGACACTGTCTGTATAGACAGGCAGCAGAGTTACGTGTGTATGACCGTTTTCTATCCCGCCATTAAGGCAGCCATACTCCATCTTCAGGGAAGGTGCATGCTATGTGTAAGGTGTCATCCATACCAACAGCCAAACTGGCCTTCTCTCTTCCGAAAGTTGGTGATGGGATTTTACGTGTGTGCAAGATGTTGTGCGTGCGTTCACATACAGAACCTCGGTTTATAGTCTCATTCGAAGGACTGTGTGGGGAATAAAGTCAGAACTATTGTTAACTCCGAGGGAAAAATCCCCCTGTGTTAAAATTCGAACCCGCAACCCCAGGATCACGAGTCCAGCCTTCTACCAACTGAGCTATTCCGGCCCCCACATGAAGCCATCAATATCAGGTTGCAATGAGCCAACCTACCACAGAAGACACTGCGTTGCTGCAGACAGACTTCAGTGCTGTCTGTGGTGCCTGTGCTGACCCAACAGGTTTAGGATAACAGCTACTACACCCCAATAACTGCTTAAACACAGAGCGATCTCAAGTCTTCCCATCAGGAAGGCACCACCGCATCTATCAGACAACAGTCCCCATGAATTTTCTAACAAGCTAGCATGCATTAATGTTGAGAGGACATCAAAAGTGAGGCCACCGCAACAGCATGTACATGGTATGAAGGGTCATACATTTTGAAACATTTTTGTTTATGATAATCAACAATCATAAGGGAGATCATATGCAGTTTCATTCTGGTCAAAGACTTCCAAATAGGGCTGAACTCTATGCTTCTTTTTATGATATGACCTGGAGTCCACCAGGTCCAACGAGGTAAAGTTCAGACACCTGCAGTGTTGGTCAAATAACATGTGCTACTCTCAGAAACATACCAGTGGCATGGATGAAACTTAATAATTCATGTAAATATATATGTAAATCAACATTGTTGTCCGTATAGGCTCATTATCTGGCATCCAGGACACACTGGATCAGAAAAGGCACCACTGAACATCACTGAAACGTCTCAGCAGCAGAGCATGTCTCCTCTGGTCGGCTGCTTTCTGACAGCTTCGGCTGCTTTCTGACAGCTTCGGCTGCTTTCCTGATACTGACTGCGCCCTGTGGACTGAGGCACTCAAGCAGCAACAGAACAAATCTCTGTGCTTGGTGGAATGAGAACGAGCAGCATGGGAGCAAAGCAACTGTTCTGAGATTCTAATTCAGTAAGAATTACTAATAAAAGTATACTGCTGACTATGACGGTGACAGTACTTCATAACAATGCTCTGCATACAATCACAGAACACTGTGACTGTTCTGAGATTCTAATTCAGTAAGAATTACTAATAAAAGTATACTGCTGACTATGACGGTGATAGTACTTCACACTAATGCTCTGCATACAATCACAGAACACTGTGACTGTTCTGAGATTCTAATTCAGTAAGAATTACTAATAAAAAGTATACTGCTGACTATGACGGTGATAGTACTTCACACTAATGCTCTGCATACAATCACAGAACACTGTGACTGTTCTGAGATTCTAATTCAGTAAGAATTACTAATAAAGTAGTATACTGCTGACTATGACGGTGATAGTACTTCATAACAATGCTCTGCATACAATCACAGAACACTGTGACTGTTCTGAGATTCTAATTCAGTAAGAATTACTAATAAAAGTATACTGCTGACTATGACGGTGATAGTACTTCACACTAATGCTCTGCATACAATCACAGAACACTGTGACTGTTCTGAGATTCTAATTCAGTAAGAATTACTAATAAAAGTATACTGCTGACTGTGACGGTGATAGTACTTCATAACAATGCTCTGCATACAAACACAGAACACTGTGACTGTTCTGAGATTCTAATTCAGTAAGAATTACTAATAAAAGTATACTGCTGACTGTGACGGTGATAGTACTTCACACTAATGCTCTGCATACAATCACAGAACACTGTGACTGTTCTGAGATTCTAATTCAGTAAGAATTACTAATAAAAGTATACTGCTGACTATGACGGTGATAGTACTTCATAACAATGCTCTGCATACAAACAGAAACACTGTGACTGTTCTGAGATTCTAATTCAGTAAGAATTACTAATAAAAGTATACTGCTGACTGTGACGGTGATAGTACTTCATACTTATGCTCTGCATACAATCACAGAACACTGTGACTGTTCTGAGATTCTAATTCAGTAAGAATTACCAATAAAAGTATACTGCTGACTGTGACGGTGATAGTACTTCATACTTATGCTCTGCATACAATCACAGAACACTGAGATTCTAATTCAGTAAGAATTACTAATAAAAGTATACTGCTGACTATGCCAGTGATGGTACTTCATAACAATGCTCTGCATACAATCACAGAACACTGCCTTTGTTCTGAGACTCCAGTACATTTTAGTGAAGATTACTGATGATGAAATATACTGACTATGCCAGTGATAGTTCTTCATAACAATGCTCTGCGTACAATCATAAAACACATAAATGTAAACTACTCAGTAAGAATTACTAATAAAAGTATACTGCTGACTATGCCAGTGATGGTGGTACTTCATAACAATGCTCTGCATACAATCACAGAACACTGCCTTTGTTCTGAGACTCCAGTACATTTTAGTGAAGATTACTGATGAAAATATACTGACTATGCCAGTGATAGTTCTTCATAACAATGCTCTGCGTACAATCATAAAACACATAAATGTAAACTACTCAGTAAGAATTACTAATAAAAGTATACTGCTGACTATGCCAGTGATGGTACTTCATAACAATGCTCTGCATACAATCATAGAACACTGCCTTTGTTCTGAGACTCCAGTACATTTTAGTGAAGATTACTGATGAAAATATACTGACTATGCCAGTGATAGTTCTTCATAACAATGCTCTGCGTACAATCATAAAACACATAAATGTAAACTACTCAGCCTGCACAACTTAGCTGATCAGAGAGATCAATGAAAAAAAAAAAAAAAAAAAAAAAAAAAAAAAAAAAAGCGACCTACCTAGTTGTCATGACGATCACTGGCACTGTTGATGCCAGACCATGCGCCAGAAATCCACAAAAGTCTTTGGAAGAGGACCTGCACATCAAAGAAGACGCATACACTGCCAGTCTCCACTTATCCCAGTGACATAGCTGCTCCCCAGATATATGCTGCACTTAAATGCCCGACTCATTCGCTCGATGCATGCTACACTGAGGGGAGCAGTGACTGACATCCGACCAGTCTTGCACAACATGGCAAAGGAGTTGGTCCCGTCTGGCCTTCAATCCTCTTCATTTGATATCAGATTCACAATGAATAGTTATCCAATTCTCTCTTGCAGTGGATGACTAGTTTCACCGACAGTTTGATCAAGAAGGTACTACCATAAACGCTACACCACTCTATTAAATAATCAAGTGTGTACAGGATGAAACCCAAAAAAAGAATTAACTAGATAAAAAGGCAGAGAACAGTTTGTCATAGCCCATCAATTTGACTTAGCTTATGCCTGCAACAAAAATTTACCAAATACAGTAGTCAGGCCCTGATATCAGTTTCTCATTTCTCAAACCAGCATGGTCACAAAAAGGCAACAAAAAAAAAAAAAAAAAAAAAAAAAGCGGGGCGGGGGAAGGGGGCAGTGTCACAAAACCTAACAAGCAGCAAAACCCAGTTGTCTGCACTATATTATAGCCATAAACCAGCACTGCAGAAGAAGAAAACTCTATTATAACATCCTCCCTTCTTTTAAACCAGTATAGGCTCATAGTTTAAAGTAATCCCAGAACCAAACAATCTGCTTCATTCCAGCTAAACAAAGGATTGTATTTCCAAAATCTGTGAGCTTTTTCATGAGATGACATTCCAGGTAAACAGAAAAGGTATTCAAAGCCACTGCTCACAGTCGAGATGTTTCATGACCTCAATGCAAAGAATCAAGCAAATCTAACAGCACAACTATGACCTTATAACACAATTAATGCCATGCCCCTTCTAAATCATGTTCAAATCTGAAAGTGTGTCAGACCTTTAAACTGTTAAAGAAGATCTCTTGTAAACATACAATTAACAAAGACAAACCAAAAAAACCCCCAAAACACCTGTGTTAAGTTTTCAGACAGCCTCAAAAAGTTTCCATGAAAAAAGATTTTAATGTCATTTAACAGCATAGCGTATGTAATGGGCCTTTCCATAGCTCTTCGTAACATTACAAAAAAAGTGACTACTGTAAAAATCAATTTGAATTTCAAACTTAGTAAGCACAGGCATCATCTTATGCTATATATCATGCACAAACACAATGATGAAATGCGTTATGTGAGTGAAAAGATAGTGATCAAACCATCACAGCCTCTCAGTGAAGGTACACACATTGATTTTAAAAAGGTAACAAAAAAATAATTTAAAAACCCCAAGAAACAGTAAGGTGGGACACCAACATGAATCAGGCACAAGTCCATGGACCACATTTTCATTTGTTTTTGTGAAAAACCTTGTGGTCTGATTTCTGTCCCACTTTCAAGGTCCGGTGGGTTCATTCATGTAACACCAGTATATGCATAAATTCTTTCGTTGTGCAGTTTTTGTTTGCTTTTTTTTTTTTTCTTATTGTGGGGAGGTGGGTATTGTTTGGTTTCATTTTTTTTTATGTAGAAGCAGTGTCCAGTTTCACTTAAAACATCTGAAAATAAAGATAACCATTACTTTTGCAGATGTTCTATAAGTGACTGTGTGTATGGACATATACGCTGTGGGGAAAGAAAGAAACATACAGTTCAGTAAAATTTATCTGAAAACAGACACATTCCCATTTCAGCTGACATTCTCCTACCACTTCTTACCACTAACAGTGCCATCCATACACTGCCGAAAACTTTGCAAACCCCAAAAGTAAATTTCAGTGACTTTCCAGCTGAACATACTGAACTGTAAGTTCTTGGCAGGATCCAAGAGATTGCATCAGCAGAAAAAAGAAAATTTGTATTGAATATGAGAGTTTTTTTTTTTTTCTTCTTTCTTTGTGTGTCTTTTTTTTTTTCTTCTCTTCTTTTTTTTTTGCGGGGGGGGGGGGGGGGTATGGTTGGTTGTTTATCTTGCAAAGCACATTATAATTTTCAGCGTTTTCAACCACCACCACCCCTCCCCACCAGCCCCCTGAATGTCAAAGCCTGCAACTTAAAACGTTTTCAAAACTAAACTGAGAACTACCTGTCTTGTGAAACGTATGACTCTATTCCGTAACCACACATATGAGAACACTAGATTCTTGTTTACTTCTGAAAGATGATATAGAGTTCGAGTATATGCATGTTTGAAGAACTCTGACCTTCTATTAGTGAGCGTATGCCCTACAGCAAAGTGATGATGATGATGTTGATAGTAATGAAGATAGAGGACAAATGACAATGCTGATGACGGAAATCACAGTGACTGAACTGTGTACACGAATTATGTATGATCCTAAAGGTGGAGCAGCCGATTACCTTGAGTACAGATATAGGCATTTTTCTGCATGTAACCATCCACAAAGTTGGCGTTGATGTAGTCTGATGTGGGGTCCCCATCAGTCATTGGAAGAGTGACGCGTGAGTGGTCGTAGCACAAGACATCAGTATAACGGTTCTTTGGCAGGTTGTGTCGCGCCCTGTCGCACACAGTCATATTGTTAAGGCAGCAGATTTTTGATATGCCAAATTTTCACACAAATTTCTTTTTTTTTCCAAAATGAAGGACCAGTCACATCATCTATAAATATTTTTTCTAATCTAAGCAACGTGCTTGATGCCACAGCCCCAACAATCAATGTGAATTGCAAGAGGAAATCTCAGCTAATGGCATGGCAGGAATGATGCTTGAACATGAAAACTGTGATTATTTTGATGTGAGTGTCATATTACATTTACTTTTTCCTACAAAAGTAAATACTTTCAAATCTTTTTTTCATTAAATAACGGATTGCAAGACAAACATGTTAAAATAGTCTCTGGACAATGTTGAAGTTTTGGACATATTTGCATTCTACATCGATTTTGGTTTGATCTGAATGGCTAGATTTGGAAGCATTTATGAATAGAAAAAACTAGCAAGAAAACAGAAAGTGGTCCTCATGATACTCTTTTGCACAGTATACATCTTTACAAAATCTAGGCATTATTCACCACAGACTTTGAATATTTATTACAAATGATACAAACCAAGCTGCCAACTTTAATAAATGTTATGTCAATGTTTAAGTTTAACACAGTCAAGACATCAACCATCTCAAAACTTGACCATGGTCACTGATGGTGAAAGTTGAGAGTTTTCCCTTCATCCAAGTACCAGCAGATGTTACCAGTTTTTCATTTCAGTGTGAAGAAATTCAACTGGTTGACATGTCAAACGTCACTGTGGCAAGACCATTTTGTTTTCACTTTCACCCACTCTCAAATCCTTTCAAAGTCACAAATGCATACTGATGTACTCCTGCTTTTTCTTTCTTTTTCCAATAATGTGAACATTTACATAATTTTAGTGTAGCGGTGTAACAAAACCAAGTTGAATGTATTAATATGAACTGAAAGTGTAATAACTGAGGTGGTCTATGAAACCTTAAATCTTTATTGCTCAGCTAAGTGTCTAAGCTTCACCACTGGTGTGATCTTTGTGCATGTGACTGTTTTTCTTTCTACCACTAAGATAGCTAAGTACCAAACCTACCAACCCTTTTCCAGATGTGAGAGGAATTTTTCTAACAACTGCAAGGAATGAATCATGCTTGAGCAGAATACCGAACATCAAGCCAGAGGAAACACTTCTTAAAAAATTTCATACATTATTAACTCTTTCATCCCTACAACTCGGGTTTTCCAGTTTGCAGAAGTCCTACCTTTCCTTCCTGCAGGCCAGAAAATCTGTTCTTGCAGTAAGCGCTTTGAACTTCGCACAAGTCGCATCACTGGTACACATGTCCAGGTTGCTCGACTGGCAGTGTTTATGAATGGACCGGATGCTAGACGCCCCTGCAGCGTGGGAAAGTGGTCGCCGCTCTGTTCTGACCGGTTTGCAACTGCATATGTGGCAGTTCTCACTTTACACTTCTTCTTTTTTCTCTCTCTAAATCCAGGAATGATGGAAATACTCGTATTACAAGAATCTAGGAACAAGAGGAAGTAATGGTTCATAGAAAAGTAGGAATGAAAGAGTTAATGTTCCTTCATTTGTGGACTGGCACATTCATCTGCTTTGATGTGTTACTGTTAGTTAATTCAAGTATGGTCTATTCAATATCAGAATTATTTTGTGTTCTTTTTCTTTTCCTCCATATGTAAGCACATGTGTGCATATTTCAAACTCCACGCATTCCTTCTCAGCTCTTGATGTTTGATAGTTCGTTGCAGCTTTAATTAAATCACAGCCACTTCCTGCTTGAGAAGAAGTTTGTTTCCCTGCTGTAATTCAATGACCGTGGGATCCATAGTATTAAAAATGTGCACAGCAGAACAAGAAGTGAAACTACACAAATGGGCTTCTGAAATCATGAAAATTCACTTTGCGACAATTTACAACACTCACGGCAATGTCATAGTCCACCGGAAACTTGACAGACAGTCTGATCTTCAAAGATGTGCTTCTGTACGATTCACAGTCTGGCAATTTGGATAAGCATAAAGCAGAATTCTTGTGAAATGTGAATGGGAATATTGAGACCCCCTCTCACTAGTCAAGCCATACTTAAATAAATTCAGGATACTACACAGTGCATCAAACATACTGCACTGATAGATAGGCACTTCTCCATGTCTCTAGGTCGTGACTTTTTCTCTTTTTCTTTTCTTTCTCTCAAAGCCTCATAATAACAAAAGAGTTCTCCATTTCTGCTCCCCACTGAAGCAAAGAGCAGTTTCTGACTGGCGGTCAACGATTAATCACTGACTCTATAAGCAGCAGCTACACCCAATTATAAATCAGTTTGGATGAACATTTTAAAAAGGAAAAGAAAAATTATGTTTCCATTCCCAGCAGCATTTCATTATAAGGTAAGCGGGATAGCAAAACGAAGAACCACCAGAAAACCTACGCAGGCCAAATTTTGCCCAGAACAGAAGGGTCGGCAGGCCCAAACTACATCTTCTCTTTTGGGATGATATGTATGATGTGTTTGAATATAGCATCAGCATGTACACTCATTTTTGCCACTGCTAAGGTTTTTTTCCTCCTGTGTCATCCAACCCACCAGAAAACAAACAATGACACCAGAAATAACATCCATGCAAACTTTCTACTTAAATGCTCATCTGACTTGTCTGTCTCTAGCAGACATTAAACTCGGGACCATTGGAAGAAGAGAATAATACTTTATCCCCCAGGCCAAGCAGGCCCCAATCAAAGTCACACACTGAACACAAAGAAAATAAGAACCTGGAGTGATTGAACAAGCCAGCGTGGGGCTCCATGCGGATGTGGGCATATTCGCCGAACAAGCCTTTCTTCTTCACCGTCCGTATATGTTCCACCAGGGCCTCCAGAGTCAGCCCACTGTTCTCCGCATGTGGATGGAGTCATCCAGAATGTTGGAACCTGACGACAGTGGCCGCTTCTTGCGCGGCAAGCTCTCCGACGACTGGTGATCGTGAGCGTGTTCGAAGGACCCAGATTCAGAGCTTCGCTTGCGGGATTCAGAGTTCCTCCGGGAGGTGGAAGATCGGCGTTTCTTGGAGGAGTTGTCCTCCTTGTGTTCCCAGTCCCCCTTCTCCTTCTCCCGGTCCTCATGGTTGTGCTTCTCATGCACCGTGTCCTTGGAGCTCACAGAATCAAAGTCACTGATGAACTGGTCTGTGTCACTGGAATAGGATGGGGTCACAGAACTGCATGATCCCCGGCTTGACGAGCTGGTTGGGGCTTTGGGAGCGATGAAGTAGGTGTCCATGTCAGGTTGAAGGCCAGAGGCCACCTCTCGACACAGCTGCAGCCACACTGGGTGCACCGTTACCTGGTTGCCACCCAGCGTCTGGGCAGCAGTTCTTTGGGGACGTACTGGTTCAGCTCCTGAAGGCTCACAGTGTACACCTGCAATTACAGGGGAGAGAAACACCATGCATGTTTTAGATTTTCACCTTTTACAAAAACTATCAACATATGAGTCGCACACAAGAATATGCTAAACCTAAAAAACAAAGAAAAGGTGTTAAACACAGAAAATGCCTCTGGCTTTGGCAATTCCACTGAATTCTTAACCAAAAGAAAAAAGGTTTTTTTAAGCTAATCAAAAAAAAATGTAACCAGTATTTTTTACACTAAAAGGCAAGTCAAATAACCTGGGTATCTAAAAGTACAGTTCAATGAAATTCATCAATGATCAGTTCCAACACATACACACACACACACACACACACACACATACACACACACACACACACACACAAAAGATCAGCCGCCTTAGTGCAGTGGTTAGCACTGCAGATGGGAATATCTCAGGTTCAAATGCAATCACAAGCACATTTAATTTGTGGGATTTTTTTTATGAAGTGAGAGGGAGTAACAGCATGTAGAGGACAACAAAGATGAGAAAAAAGAAAAAAAAAAAAAGATTTGCAGGTATGCCTCAACCACTTCAAAAAATTAAAAAACGTTGTCAATCAACTTAGATTAATTGCCATTAGTAAACAGCCTTTCTGCCGATGGGTGCAGATAATCTTGATTCTTCTAAATCTCCTCCTTCATCTAGGCAAGGCAAATGAAGTTTCCCTTACACTACAAAGAAAGAAGAAAGTAAAGCATGTCCTCTGTCAAATGAATTCTGTCATTCTGAGAATGTGTACCAAAGTATTTCCAAGACAACAACGAACAAAATGCAAAATTAAAAAGAAGGAAAGAAAAGAAAAACAAGCAGGCTTGCTGACTAAATCAGTCAATTCTAAAATTCAGTCATGCTGGCTATAATGCATACAACAAAAGAATCAGTTATGCTGCTCCCATAGTAAAATATATAAAAGGCATTTCACTGCTGACTGAAGCTATATGCATTTAACTTTTAGCCATGGGTAATTAGGTACCCTGAATGTTGTTCATCCCACGACAAGTTAGTGCACTTGTTTGTTGTTCTCCTTGCAAATGGCAAATCTGCCTGAGGGGGGGAAGGATGCAATTCAAACAGAACTTTGCACAGGACATGGCAGTGATACGTCAACATATGTACTGGCAATCATTTTGATGCATGTTTCTACCCACAGAGCGCAATGTTGAAACATACTTGGCAATTTTACTCTGTGTTTGACGTCCAACAAACTGTACGAGGAGCCCCAGCTGTCCTACCTCTCACCCATGGTCTCTCATCAACAGAAATAAAGTTGTACTGAAAACAATCTATTCTGATGTGCTGTGACTGGTAACATGAAGGGGTGCTCTCTCCAGTGTTTTTAACATCAATGTTTAATCTGTTTTTTATATAGTAAACAAGACAAAATTAGCACACATTGGCTGGGAAAACATCAGGCAAGACAGACTTAATCCTTACTGGCTGGGAATCCCTTACAGAGCCTCTGGCAGGACATTATTAATCCTTTTTGCCTGTGAAATCCTTTGAAAAGCCTCTGGCAGGACATTATTAAATCTTTTTGCCTGGGAACCTTTTGCAAAGCCTCTGGCAGGACATTATTAATCTTTTTTGCCTGGGAATCCTTTGCAAAACCTCTGGCAGGACATTATTAATCTTTTTTGCCTGTGAAATCCTTTGCAAAGCCTCTGGCAGGACATTATTCATCTTTTTTGCCTGGGAATCCTTTGCAAAGTCTTTGGCAGGACATTGTTAATCTTTTTTGCCTGTGAAATCCTTTGCAAAGCCTCTGGCAGGACATTATTAATCTTTTTTGCCTGGGAATCCTTTGCAAAGTCTTTGGCAGGACATTATTAATCTTTTTTTGCCTGTGAAATCCTTTGCAAAGCCTCTGGCAGGACATTATTCATCTTTTTTTGCCTGGGAATCCTTTGCAAAGTCTTTTGGCAGGACAGCATTAGTCCTTTTTTTGCCTGGAAATCCTTTGCAATGTCTTTGGCAGGGCATTTTTTAATCCTTTTCGGCTGGGAATCCTTTGCAAAGCCTTTAGCAGGCCATTTTTTAATCCTTTTCCTCGCAGCAGATCCTCTTTTTGTACTTACGATCTACATGTTATGAACACTTCTGTCAATCAAGGCTGTACTGCTATCTCTGTGAAGAAAATCATACTCACCCGATCTCTCATTTCTCTTTGACAAACAGACGGAGGATCTTGAAGGGAGCTTTAAAACCACAGGGGAGCCGTCACAATCAACACACGCTTTAGTCTGGCCGGGTAGGCTCCCTGAAAGCCGTGAAAAATTATTAGTACAAATTTAAAACAAAGCAGCACACATATGCAACAGAAGCCAATTCTTGGCATCAGACTGATCTTTTGTTTTTGTTTTGCTTGTTTGTTTGTTTGTTTTTTTTTTGCAATCCCATGTTTTCTTGTTTGTTTGTTTGTAATCCCCATGTTTTTTTTGTTCATTAGTTTGTTTTTTTTTTTTGTTTTTTTGCAGTCTCACCTTTGAGTGCCTTCTAAGTGACATTACACTCATTTCACCTGCCCCATACACATCAACATCTAGTGCTATTCTGTCAACAACTCAATGCCAGCAGTCCACAGGGAGCAATCAGTGTTAGATTGTCGGGATTCTACCCACCAGGACCAAAAACTGCACTGCTTATGACTGTATTTAGTAGTCCTTCGAATGAGACTATAAACCGAGGTTCTGTGTGTGTGAACACGCGCATAACATCTTGCACACATGTAAAATTCCATCACCAACTTTCGGAAGAGGCCAGTTTGGCCGTGGTATGGATGACACGTTACATATAGCATGCATCTTCCCCCGAAGATGGAGTATGGCTGCCATAATGGCGAGATAAAAAACGGTTATACACACAAAACTCCACTCCCTTTGTTGAGCAGATGGAATTAATACTTGTCTGTCTATACAGGGAGTGTCCATAGGAGTATCAGCCTGCGTACGCAGAAGAAGAAGAAGACAGTATTTAGTCATGTCTGTTCTCATCCAACATACGTAGGAAACCACTTACTAAGCCCCAAATGGAAATAATCACTGCTTTATCCATGAGTCAGCATGACAGCGTACACCCAGCCGATGGGGGACAGCCGCCATATCCCTCTGTCAATGGTCCCCACATGCATAACACAAAGGTGTCATAGGTGTGGATGTGGAAGCAGAATTAAAATTTAGGACCCCTTCAGAGCATCATTTGACAGGCCATAGAATATGATGAGTCTTTTTTTCTTTAACTATACAAATGATTGTTAATAAGGATGAAGACAGACCTGTTCATCTTAAATCTGCTTTTGGTGTACTTTCCAACGAAAATAAGCATATTTTCTGCAAAAAGTGTGCACACAATTCCACATTTCTGTAAAAACAGGAGGGAGAAGGGACAGTCCTTCATTTAGTTTCCACCTGCCATCACACTGCAGACGATTCTTACCAGTAAGAACCACACGATCTTGCACTGACTGCAGCAAAACAGGTTCTTTCTCATACATGCTACTTTCAAACCTGATTCATCAGCATACTTTGGCACACGCTCACGCTCTGTCGCTGGTTTTTTCAACGTGACAGGGTATGTTGTCGAAGAAACGGACACTGTAAAACTGATTTCGCGCGCAGAAGTTAGCAAGAGTTGTCGCTCTTTGGTCAAAGCCTCCGCCGCAATTTTCTTTTTTCTTTTTTTAAATTTTTGCCCATGTTCAATTACCGCTCCAGAACTTTGCCTGCAGAATTTTGTTCGACGTATTTCTTTTCAGTTCCTTGTATTCGTCGTATTTTCGCCAAACGTGAGTACAAAATATGGTGAAATCGTACAGGTAAACAGGTCTGGAAGAAGTTCATACCCTGGAAACCCATTCCCATGTTTCAATGATCGAACTTGATATATCACACCCAAATAAAAGATAACTGATTAATTAACAAAGACATCGATCAATCAAGAATGATTCAACTTGATATATCACACCCAAAAAAAAAGATAACTGATAAATTACTAAAGACATCAATCAATAAGAATGATTCAACTTTGACATATCATACCCAAATAAAAGACAAATGATAAATTAATAAAGACATCGATCAATCAAGAATGATTCAACTTTGACATATCACACTCAAATAAAAGACAACTGATAAATTAAAAAGACATTGATCAATCAAGAATGATTCAACTTTGACATATCACACTCAAATAAAGACACTGATAAATTAATCGAGTCGACTGATCAAGAATGATTCAACTTGAGATATCACACCCAAACAAAAGATCACTAATACATCAATAAAGATATTGATCGATCAAGAATGATTCAACTTTGACATATCACACTCAAATAAAAGACAACTGATAAATTAATCGAGTCGATTGATCAAGAATGACTCAACTTTGATAGATCACACCCAATAAAAGATCACTGATAAATTAATACAGACATCGATCAATCAAGAATTATTCAACTTTGATATATCATCTCCAAATAACGAAACTGATCAATCAAAAATGATTCAACTTCGATATATCACCTCCCAATAACAGTTAACTAATAAATCAATACAGACATTGATCAATCAAGAATGATTCAACTTGATATATCACCCCCCAAATAAAAGATAACAGATAAATCAATGAAGACACTGATCAATCAAGAATGCTTAAACTCGATATATCACACCCAAATAAAAGAGAGTTGATAAATCAACAAATTCATCGATCAATCAAGAAACAGTCATGTTAGTACCACAAAAAAAATGTTTCATAAGGCTTTGCATTCATTTGGTGAGTCTTCCTTCAGTTCTGCTGCCCAAACTATTTGAAACACATTACCTCCCACCTTACAAAGCCAGCCCACTTTTATCCGTTTTAATCCGTTTTCAGAGCACATCTATTAACTTCTCTTTTCAGCCTAGCATTTTGAACAACATTTTTTCCCAAAACTGTGTATACGAAGTCAGTTCAGAAGTAATGGAGTTGTTACATGTTATGAAAGGTTTTCAACTAGAACTGAGCTATACAAACATATGAACCCGCATTTACCATTATCATATATCATTATTACCATTTCGTAAAAGTACAGAATGAATTGCCAGTGCTCTTCCCCGTCATTAAATCTCTTAACCAGCTCGCCATAATAAGTTGTAATTACAGAACACATTATATGGATTTTCCACAACAAAAACAGATTGACTGCCCACTAGGACAGAAAAGGAAGATAAAAGGCAGACTCAAAAAGTACAGGAAGTTGCAAAAAGGTGGAGAAATCTTTCAGAGAACTTCCATACAGAAGGGACAAAATTTCCTCCCCATATCCCCACTTGGAAACCTTGTAATACAAACGACTCTCCCTTATCCAAATTACCTTAGTAATGACAGGATTTTGATGCTTAGATCATAGTCAAAGTTAGCATACTTTGAGTCCGTCATGTCGTAAATGAAGACAAGCCCGTTCCGTTGAGTGTCAAAGCTGAAAAACAAAAAGTTGTGGGGAAAAATGAAGAAAAAACAGACAGATAGATGAGGTAGTCAGAAATACTTTCTATCAGTCACATGGAAAAAAAAACAAACAAACAAAAAAAAAACATAAACAAAAAATGAAATGGATGTGAGAAAGAAAAGGGATAACCTCTTTTAAACAATTGTACAAATATTTCGTGTCCTTTAGTTTTAATGTGCTGTTTCAAAATACACACATTAAGTGACATATATTCAATACACTTTTTTTTTTTTTTAATGGGAAAGCAGGTAGGCCAGGGAGCAATCCAAAAAATCAATCATACACATGTAAGGCAAAATTCTGCAGAGAATATATTTTTAGTTACAAAGAAACGCTGACTTGGATCTAACAAGTAGAAAAGTAGCAAGCAATAAAAGAGAAATGGGAAAAAGGGAAGGGGTAGAGGAAGAAAGACAGAGATAGGGTGAGGGGAGAGAGAGAGAAATGAAAGACAGAAAGAGAGAGAAAAGAAAGAGAGAGAGAAGTTTTCACTGCACTTTATCCATTAGCTTAAAAACAGGAACCATTTCTGAATCAATGCACATGGATGAAATGGTTTTTTTTTTTTGCTCCAAACCTTTCTCTTGCTGTGGTATCTTGTCCAAAAATTCCCATAACTCATCTTTCTCTGAGTCCCTCAAATATGCCAACCCACGGATGGGTCAGGACCAAATGAACACATTTAAACTTGCAAAGTAGGTTCCCCCCATAAATTTTCTTCTGTGCTTATCGATGCAAAAGAGTCTGGTCACCTATGCTTGGTTTATCAGAAAGAAAACAGCAAAATATTGGCAGAAACTAAAACCTTATTATCTAAATCTGAAATTAAAGAACATTCTTGTTTACAGATGTAATATACTTGCGCCGAAAAATAAATCATGTAGTTTGAAAACTGAGTCTGCTGAGGGGTTTCTGGAGAAAGAAAGAAACAAACAAAGAAAAAGCCTGGCTCCAACATCAAGACCACTGACCACCAACACTAAGCCTGCGATCAACACTGACCGCGTAATCTATTTCCTTATCCCTGCCATTGTGCCCTTTGAGGCAACCTACTAACCTTGCCACCCCTTTCTCATTCCTATATGGGAGTATGGACTGGGGTAGGTAATAAAGATACACCCAAAGGTGCCGTTGGAACCCAGAGAGGACAGCACTTCTCTGGCTCCCATCCGCTTTCCTCTGGGTCCCACCCGCACCTTGGGTGCACCTTTTTCTTTCAAGTGTGGGGCTGGGGCAGGTAATAAAGATACACCCCAAGATGCGGGTGGGACCCAGACAGGCCAGTATTTCACAGGGTCCCACCCACACCTTGAGGTGTATCATTTTCTTTGAAGTATGAGCTGGGGCAGGCAACACAGAAAACCACGAATAGTGCAGTACACTGACATACCTTTCAAGGGCAGCGTCTAGCTGATAGATGAGGCCTTTCAGCACCACCTGGTGTGTGGTCTGAGGTGGGTGATGCAGACGTGCAGTGAACAGAGCCAGAGCAGCTCCTGAACGGTCACGCCCTGGCTGAAAGGAAAAAAACAGTTCTCCTTCCTAGAAAATGTGTCCATCTGTGTGTCTATCTGGAGACTGCACTACGGCATCACAGCAGGCAGAAGCCAAGTACATGTAACAGCAGCCCCATATTTCTTCTTCTTAAGTAATGCAGCGTCCATTTTTTGAATCTCTCCATTTTCAAACAAAGCTCTTGTTGCTATCAGTTCAGTGCAACCAGTCCAGTCCTTTACATTGTCTGTCCCGGACTTCTGTGTTCCTAACACATCCACTCTTTTCTACACCGTACTCTCAGTTACATGAGGGTCTTGAACAGGGAACAATTTCGAAAACACATGCCAGTACCAGGCAACCTTATGGAGTCTGACTGTTGCAATGAGAGGTTCCTGCTACCAACATATTTGTTCATATCCTGACTCTGCGCCTTGAAAATCTACTTGTCACAGGCATTACATACAAAAGGACCTTCATCAAAACTTTCAACAACCTCAAGAAGGCCTTTGACTGTGCCTGGCATGAAAATTGTGGCAGGTCATGAGGTCAGGAACTCTGACCATTAATGGACAATTTTCTGAACACCTTCAAAATCAAATATAAACAGATGGATGTCTTTTATACCATGCTGACTACAAGGGCTAAACAAGTCCATCTTCATTTTGTCTTGATCTCACTGTGTAATGGTGAAAAACCATGCTAACTAATCATGCACAATACGCACACACACTCTGGTTTGTGAAGCAAACTGTTGTCATCCTTCGTACACTTCAATTCCATAATTTTACACAGAGACACATAATCATGCACTTGTGTACACACAAAAAACACAAAATTTTAACACACACAAACACAGAGCATCTTACAAAGAAAATGAAATTCTCTGTATTTCTACCTCTCACAAACGCCACACAGACACATGTATGCAGCACACACACACACACACACACACACACACACACACACACACACACACACACACACACACAGAGTACCTTACCAAGACAGTCAACCTCTGCCTACTTTCACACACACACACACACACACACACACACACAAACACACACACACAGAGCATGTTAACAAGACAGTGAACCTTCTGCACTTCTCTTTTACACCTGCACACACACACATACACTCTCACATGCACAAACATGCACTCTCGTATGCACACATACATGCACGCGCGTGCACACACACACACACACGTTAATCTCTCTCTCTCTCTCTCTCTCTCTCTCTCACACACACACACACACACACACACATACACACACACACACACACACACAAACATGCACAGAGCAGGTTTCTTACCAAAACAGTGAACTTCTCAGTGCTGACTTCTCTTTGGAGCTGTCTATCAGAAGGATCAATGAACTGTAGATCCTCTTTTTTCTCTGGTGCTCTGAAAACGCAGAAAACACTTATATCGATAACACACAAAAATAACTGTTTTGGGTTTGTTTGGATTTTGCGTTTGTTTATTCCATATCATTTTCTGACTGTTTTGTTTGTTCCATACCATTTTCGAAATGTAAAAATTATATGAAACTCTTGCCCTGGCTTAAGGCTGTGTCAGACCAACTGACATGGGCTAGAACACCAAGGCTACATCAAAATGTTTTTACACTCTGCATAATTATACAAGGACTGTCATCAGTTGTGACAAGCTCCTAGCATTACACCATCAGTCTCCAAAATCCCTGAAAGTCAAAGAGTAGCTACCCACATGGTGGGATAATCAAAAACTGTCACACACGTAATGTTCTCATCCTGAGCCGATGTATCTGTACCATAGTGTCCAAGTCCTTCAGCTGTTCGAGTTATCCCTGGAGCCTCTTAGCCAGGGTACAACAACAACAATGATATGCAACTCATCACAACAAAACTGAAGCAGCACATTTAGAGATGCCAAGGTTACATAAGCACAAAGTGTAGTATTTTGACATTTTAAGTGTAGAATTCCGATGTAAGCATAGCACTTGCATGTGATACAAGAGCAGTGCGCGTTTTGTTTCACATGCCATGTCGGTCGACTATGAGGATGGAAACCTTACTAGTTATCACTTGGTTTCAACCTGACCAACAAAAACTCCAGATTGTTTTAAGGTTTCAGGGTCAAATGATGCTGAAACTGAGGGTTCAAAATTGAACATCTTTGGCCAAACTCAAATACATTATTACCTGCACTATAACTGAAAACGTTGAATTACTATGGCTCAAGTCTGCCGTAAACTTTTCAGATGAATAATGGAAGGATCTGCAACTGTGTTTGCTGAAGAGTAATGCCAATGCCCAATGGTGAACAGACTTTACACCAGCCATTCAACGCACGACGATGCAAGTAATACACTCCCAATCTAAAGGTTTCTCATTCTGGAGCTGCAGTCTCTGACCATAAGCCTATTAAATGCCGACAGTAACTTGTCACAACTGATCTGACTCTGGTTCACTAAGGCACGACCAAGCAGCGCGTCTCTTCAAAGGACTATGAGCTATTTAAAATGTCTGCATCAATCACTCAACGGTACAGGTGATCAAAAATGTACATCCTCATTTATCAGTTTTTTGACAACGTTAAACCTACCACAGCTACCACCTGAATTCCTGCCTCCGGGCAATTTTCCATCATGCATTAAACTCTGGCTTGTACATGCCCACCATATATGAACCTCCTCCCATTAAACTCTGGCTTGTGCATGCCCACCATAAATGCACCCCCCCCCCCCCCCCCCCCCAGCCGGGCAAACATTAACCCAATGAAACATGACTCCACTATAAGAGTTAATGTTAGAAGGATCAGAGACTGCCTTTGATCATGTCTATCTGATCTGAAACCAGTTTGTGGCCACTGGAAAAATATTAACCAACTCACCAACTGTTGAAAAAAAAAAATCTTTTTTTTATCTTTTAACACCCAACTCACTCTGTGAAGGAAAATTACAAATTCTACACTTTACAGGTAAAACAGGCACCTCTAAATGATTCAGTTGGCTTCTGGATAAGCAGTGTGCAGTGACAATTCTTCATCTTAAACAAATCCACCACTTTCTTCCTTAGTTCATCATCACACTGGTAATGATCAAATCCAAAAGACTGATATGTTAAATATGGAAGGAAAGAAAGTTATAAATCAAGGGGAAAAAAACAAGATACAGACAACAAAACAATGAAACAAACATGAAAAAAATAATAAAATACTAAAGAAACAAGATGCAAAGCAAATAAATCATTATAAATGTACTCCCAGTTTATCCTGAATACACGTAAGATATTCCATAAAGAGGAAAAACCATCTTGGGCTGGTGTAACCGTCAGTAATGGCTATTCTGATAACATTGGGCATCATCTGTGACCTATAATGAACATTCTTACAAATTTTCAGAAAGATCGCCAAGAACCTTCTGAGATTTTCCATAAAGAAGAAAACCATTATAGGCTGTTAGTAATGGCTATAACGGTAAACTTAAACGTCGGGCATCATCTGTCACCCATAATGAACATGCCTACAAATTTTCAAAAAGATCGACCACATACTTTCCAAGATATTCCATAATAAACAAAAACTGTTAAGGGGCGTTACAGCCGTTAGTAATGGCTATAACGGTAAACTAAAACATCGGGCATCATCAGTGACCCATAATCAACATACCTACAATTTTTTTAGAAAGATCAGCCAAGTACTTTCTGAGACATTCCATAAAAAAAGAAACCCATTATGGGCTGTTATAGCTGTTAGTAACGGCTACAACAGCAAACTAAAATGTCGGGCATCATCCGTCGCCCATATTGGGCCATAATGAACATACATACATATTTTCAGAAAGATCAGCAAAGTACTTTCTAAGATATTCCATAAAGAAGAAAAACCGTTATGGACAGTTATAGCTGGTAGTAACGGCTAAACGTTAAACTAAAACATCAGGAATCATCCGTGACCCAGAATGAACACACCTACAATTTTCAGAAAGATCAACAAAGTGCTTTCTGAGATGTTCCATAAAGAAGAAAAACCGTTATGAGCCATTAGAGCCATTGGTATGGCTATAATGGTAAACTAAAACACCAGGCATCATCCGTAACCAATAGTGAACATGCCTGCTAATTTTTACAAAGATCGGCAAGTACTTTCTGAGATATTCCATGAAGAATAAAAACTGTTGCGGGCCCGTACAGCCGTTAGTAACAGCCATAATGGTAAATTAAAACATCGGGCATTATTTGTGACCCATAATGAACATACCTACAATTTTTGAGAAAGATCGGCCAAGTACTTTCTGAGATATTCCATAAAGAAGAAAAACCATTACAGGCCATTACAGCCATCAGTAACGGCTATAACGGGGTAAAACTAAAACATCGGGCATCATCCGTGACCCATAGTGAACACACCTGCTAATATTCACAAAGATCGGCCAAGTACTTTCAGAGATATTCCATAAAGAAGGAAAACCGTTATGGGCCGTTACAGCCGTTAGTAACAGTTGTAACGGTAAACTAAAAATCAGGCATCATCCGTGACCCATAATGAACATATCTACAAATTTTCAGAAAGTACTTTCTGAGATATGCCATAAAGAAGAAAAAAACATTACAGGCCGTTACAGCCGTTAGTAACAGCTATAATGGTAAACTAAAACATCGGGCATTATTCGTGACCCATAATGAACATACCTGCTAATTTTCAAATAGATCGGCCAGTTACTTTCTGAGGTTACTTTCTGAGATATTCCATGAAGAAGAAAAACTGTTACAGGCCGTTACAGCTGTTAGTAACGGTTACAACAGTAAACTAAAACATCGGGCATCATCCATGACCAATAATGAACATACCTATAAATTTTCAGAAAGATTGGCCAAGTACTTTCTGAGATATGCCATGAAGAAGAAAAAACCGTTACAGGCCGTTCCAGCCGTTAGTAACGGCTATACTGGGTAAACAAAAATATGGACATTATCCGTGACCCATAATGAACATATCTGCTAATTTTCACAAAGATTGGCCAGGTACTTTCTGAGATATTCCATAAAGAAGAAAAACCATTACAAGCCGTTACAGCCGTTAGTAACAGTTATAACGGTAAACTAAAACATCAGGTATCCGTGACCCATAATGAAGATGCCTACAAATTTTCAGAAAGATCAGCCCAGTAGTTTTGTCTGGAGTGAGTGGAACACATTTTGACCACAGATGGACAGACACACACACAGACAGCATTTCTTCGTTCCCATTATAAAGTACTCCCTGTTCTATAAGAACTGGGAGTACAAAAACAGAAGAATGAAAAGAGGAAGACTTTGAAAAAAAAAATATCTTACCAATAATGAAAGCAATAGAAGCACTCTGAATTGGCAACAGAAAAAAAGAGGAGACAGAAAGATAACCCATACACAGCCTGTAATTACATCCTCAACAAGAGAAAAGTGGAAAACTGAAACAAAAGATTTTTTTTTTTTTTTTTTAAATGGAGATAGAGATCACTGACAGTGCTGGATTGAGAACTGACCTCATGAGCGAAGAACAAGTCGCAGGCCCTCTTGAAGTCGAATTTTCTGGCCATGAGGAACTTGATAGCCTGGCTCCATGTCACAGGGCCTTGGCGATGCTGCTCTCGCTCCCTGCTCACTGCCGCCACAAACTGCTGCACCACCTGCATTCCAGACAGGTGACCTGGTCAGCTCAAACGCAGTTACTCATTGGGATACGGGCCCGAATGAGAAGACCAGAGCTACAAATCGTTAAAAAGTTTGCTTAAATATTATACCTGCCTAACATGAGCAAACGAATCACAAGACAGAACACGACATGTTTCGACCTTTTAGGTCTTTTTTTTAGGCAAGTTAAACAACACTAAAGACAACGAAAATCAGAACAAGCAAATCTGATGAGACAAGTGTTTGCTTGTTCTTCATTTTTGTTGTCCTGAGTGTTGTTTGTCTAGCCTGAAGAAGACTTACAGGGACGAAATGCATCATCTTTTGTCTTGTGATTCATTTGTTCATGTTTGGCAGATACAGTATCTAAAAAAACTTTTAAAGATTTCTTTAGATTTCCGCCTGTGGTTACCTTACTTTGCAACTAACAAAGCAACAAAATCAAGTGTCTCCTACCGTTGACTCCCTATCAGGTATATTCAGCCAATATTCTCCACATTTTTCCTCACCTTTAAACACAAATTACACAACTGCAGACTAAACAAGTGGAGAGGTATGACTTTGCCATAATTAATTCTTACCTGTTTGCTATCTGAAACATAATGTCTATATACTGTAAACCAGCCCTCACAATTTTTCCACTGTTGCTTTTTTAGCAATGACATTTTCTGCTGCCAGACCCTGCAGATTTCTTTGCAAATTTACATTTAACCCTTTGACTACCAAAACTATTTGTAGCTATTGGGAAAAAAAACACCCACCTTACAAAAAAAAAAAAAAAAAATTTCAAGTATTGCCCTAAGTACACAGACATTTACATTTTATTGAAGGAAAATGAATTGATAATACAATTATTATATGTTTCATGTTGTCTGCATGAGATAACTCAAAATTATGGGAAGATAACCCAGATTTTAAGAAAAAATAAACAAAATATTTTGAAAAAAAAATCCATGAAAAAGTCTCTGTATATCATGGGTGGAAATGGTTTTGAAATGTGCACAATCTATAGGACATAACAACCAAGTGCAATTATTTACTTAAAAAAACTTTTAAAAAAGCACACAGTGTGTTCAGGGATGCATTGAGTAATGCATATCAATATTGGCTAGAGATGCGACTTTTACTAACACTTCACCTATCATACAAAAACAAAAATTGGCAAAAAATTAACAAGTGTCAAAAAATGCAAATATATGTATATACATATATGTATACATGTTCTTGAAGGAAAATGACGATTTTTTTTCCTCTCCTACTACATCCTCGACTACGCCCACAACAAGCACGACCACACCCCCTACCTGTTGATGTACTTGGTAGATCAATATCTTCTTCCCGGTAATCCAAATCACCTGAATCATTGTCAGGCTGATCGACAACCACATCACCTTCATTTTCTATCTCACTTTTGTTGTCACTAATTTCACCTTCGTACGGCATTTCAAACACAGTTCTTGCCACCTCTTCAGCAGTAAAGCTTCTGGCAGCCATGTTGATCTGCTGGACTAATTTTCACTTTACAAAACGCAAAAAAAAAGGCGTCAAATCGACCCAAAGCATGCTGAAAAATCGCTTCAAACACGCTGTGTGGGAGCTGCCATTTGTAATGTCATGTGACCGGTCAGATGATCAATTATGCGATGACCCTTGAACCTCGGCTATATCCGCGGCCAGGAGAGAAAGGCTTAAAGACATTTACCTCCATTTTAATGTAATACCGCACTTTCATCCATAATCATTATTTCATAATCAGTAAACAATAGTAACTCACTTTTTTTTTAAATTGCACAAACATCTTCCAACTGGTAGGAATTAAACGTAACCACAATGCTATATTTAGGTATCAAGGCATTCGAACTCCGAACAAAAAACCAACAGTCAAATTAAAATGATGAAATGGCAGACAATAGCACAAGCATGCTGAGTCAATTTCAGACAAATGAAGAGAAGTGTGGGAAATTAAGCATGTGTTGATTTATACACACCAGAGGAAATGAGTGCTCCAGATACTAGATGGTCCAAACCTTGATTTGTTTCAAAAACAAAAAAAAAATCGTGTCTGAATATTTTGTGGATATAGTCAACAAATTGAACAATGCCTGAAAATGATAATAACAAAGAGAAATGAGAACACAAAGAAGGACTGAGGCAGAACTAATATCATGATATTCTATGCATACAATAGCTTTTAAAACACTCATGACAAAAAGGTTCATCCCATTTTTCTTTCATATGAACACAACTTTTGCATATTCAGAATAAAGATATAACCTACTGACTTTTTTCTTTGGAATTGACACCAGTTTTCATTGAAAACTCTCAACAGTGGCCACAACTGAAGATATTTTTTCAACATAAATAAACAGACACAGAAGTTTTTATCATACCAGTGGTTCCCCTTAGGCTACAGGTACTTATCATGTCAAACTCCTGCAAGCTTCAGTAGATTAATAGCATTTCCATTAAAACAGTGGCTAAATATTTCCTGAGGAACATGCAAAGGTCTGCCCATTAAGCCCAAACAGGTAACAGAGACGAACACACAATGTGACAAGCATGTTGTTCCCAAAGAGATAAATTAATAGTTTAGCTGAAAAAAAAAAAAAATCTTTTCTGCTTTAACAAATCCATACACATTGAATTTGATGCACAAAAACCTGCATGCTGTGGGAGAAGGGATGAGAGGACAGTTGATAAGGGGAGGGGAGGAGTGGAGGGTGGAAAGGGAAAGGATCAGGCGAGTCTCCAAACAATATTTACAAGAAACAAGCTACTGAGAATACTGACTGAATCCATAGGTTTCTGATTGTGGCACCAAACTGGAATCCCCGCAGTAAAACAGTTTCAGAATTCGGCTGCTTAGCCGACCGTTGTGGGGGGTGAGATTCATAAAGCCTAAAACACACTATCTGTCCCTCCAGACAGTTTTATTTAGTGCCTGGTTTAGATCAGAACCAAATATTTGTTTCCATGACATCTTTGAGGTGTAAAGAAAATGCTCTACATGACGTAACAGAAAGAAAAGGCTGGGCTCATCTTCAGTACTGCCAAGTCCCAGACACAGCGAATTTCAAATTGGTCACTGTCCTGTCAACCAGTCAACTATGTAATTTCAACTTTCAGACCTTCTGATAGGTCAAAACTGTCATGAAGAAAAGATACTCACAAAGTTGATTTTGACATCTACACATGATCATGCCTCTAACAATTTTTTTTTTTTTTTTTTTCAGTCCCAACCTCTGCGCCACCTCAGAGGCAGTGCACCCACACCGCTCATTCCGACACCCCGTCCGCAGCCACAGCCCGGTCAGCCCCGTTACCGGCAATCCACAGGAAGCAGTCAGTGTCAAGTCGTCAAGAGGCAACCACCGGAGGAGACACTGCACTGACACCGAGTCACTTCAGTGGTGTTCAGTGGCACCTGTTCTGATCTAACATACGCAGAACGGAGGGCACCATCACGTCTGTCCAACGACATGGACTCACCGATACCGGTGACCCCGACGGAGCCAAACCAAGGCCACAGACATGGAGAGGATATCGAAATTGAGGTCATCATGAGAGCAGGGCATGAAGGGCCACAGAATTTGAGACATTTTTTTATGCTGATCGATGAGAATGGGGATGATTAAGATGATGCTACGGAATTCCACTTCGGTCTGAGACTACATGACAGGGCTGTACTCTACGCTTCCTTTCATAATATATCCCAGCGTCAACCAGGCCCAAGAGATACAGGCACCTGCAGTGTTGGTCAGGAAATTTGAGCAACACTCTCAGAAACGCATCCATTAAGTGGATGAAACTCGACTGTGTGGTCCCAGTCTTCCCAACTGAGTCCGCAGCAAACTCAACTCTGGGTAGGAGCCGGTCGGGGCAGAAAAACCCACATGACTCTGATGGGATTCAAACCCACGACCTCCCAGCCGGGAGTCCGTGACACTAACCACTTCACCACGGCGGCTGGTCGCCTCTAACAAAATTTATGTGAAATTGCAATCTCATTCTATACACAGGGATAGTGTCAACAGGTTCTAGAAACATTAGGGGCAAAGAACCTCTCTTCTTGCATGATCCTATCAACTGCACAAAGAAAATGTCTGAGCTCTAACAGGATACCCTCTACACATGATTCACCACTAGGTCATTCCATTGTATCATTCTAGGACACTGGTGGTACTTGTTAACCTTCTTTACATTAGCCACTATAATCAATTTCTAACAAATCAAACAGAAACATTCAAACAAGTCAACCCCCTACCTCACCACCAGCAGAACTGAAATGGTGGTGACAAAATCAGAAGTACCAATCTATATAAAAAATGTTTTTAAAAACCTTGTTTGTAATGTGTGTGTAGACTGCTACTTTTTAATTTGGTAGGTTCATTATGTAGGCAATCCTGGTAAAGTTTGACTGCTTCCTTTGGCTATATGTTTTCAAATTATTTATTCACAGAGGAAATGACAAGGTTGGAGTGACACTAACACTGGCACGATCAAGCCTCTCAGAAAACCCATCAAAAGCTGCCGACACGACATCAGCTTTCTCATTACATTCATAAACAAGGTAGCTAGATCTAGAGAGCGAGGTTAACAAATTTTTTGTTCTTCAAAGAACAAAGAACAAAAGAACAAAAAGAAGGGGCACTATCCTGAATGAAAGGTTCCGCCCCATCAATGAAGAGAATGACTCTGTGTTGCAGATGATACTGAAATACAAAATCCAACAAGCCACAACCTGTAACATGCTAGAGGTACACATCACCAGCCTCCAGTAGGTCCTTCTCACTTCCAATGCAACAGGATGCTTCTACATGTGTATGAAAGCTCTGAGCAACCTTCACTATCTTTTTAAAGTATTCAACAAAAAATGTGCATTACTTTTTTGTCCCCACCCCCCCCCCCTAAAAATCTATATTATCAACTGTTACTAGAAAATACAAGAAGGTAAACTGCTCTGAAGACAGAGAGACAGACAGATAGAGAGACAGATGGACAGACAGACAGACAGACAGAGTAAAAGAGAAAAGCAAGAACAAGAAATGATCCAGGCAACTGCATGCCTGCAGCTCTATGCAGTTTTGCTTCAATGATATGTGATGTGCCTGAATCAATAATTATATGTGCATGCTATTGTTGAATATGAACTGCTTTCTTCACTCTGAAAGGCCAGTCTCTTACAGAGAGAAAAAACCACAGAACAGGATAAAATCAATACCTGAGATATATCTTAACACAACTCTCATAAAAAGAAAGATTTATACACATAGAATAGAGTTTTTTGCAAGAACAGAAATGATCTGATAAAATCTATTTAAATTGTTGATAAAAAAAAAAAAATGAAAAAGAGACACACACACCCTCCACAGACCAAAAAGGTTGAATTCAATTTCTTCTAGTTGTTGCAGCTCTGCTACCACCGATCACAGAGGCACAAAGAATTAAAATCAGTTCAATCATCACAGAGTAACTGGCTGAAAAAACAACAACAATCATCAAGTTTAATGAATATATCTATCAATGACTGAGTGAGGTTAAACATGTACAACACTCCATGGGTTCCTGTCTGGCCAGCTCAGAAATTCACCATATCTCAATCACATGTTGGCAAACCACAGCCTCTGCATCCACTCTGGCTAGCGAATTTGAGTGGCTGCTACAACTTCATGCAGGAATTACTAGCTCTGGTTCAGCTCAATCTACAAAATTAAGAACTCATCTACACACAGTACATTATCCATAAGTAAAGTTCATTATACCATAACAAATATCAAACTTGTTTTATAGAACTTTTTTCTTTTCCAAACAGTCTTAATGAATGATTATTTACAATAGGAATTACACACTGAAACCAGTAATGGTGAACAGATCTTTAACCCCCCCCCCCCCCCCCCCCCCCCCTAGTAAAAATGTGATGCATCACGTACACTACTGAAATGGACAGAAAAATCCCCATAGCTATGTTTTGAAGTGAAAGCCCCTATCAATCACCTGATTTAATCTCACAGCAACATCGTAATTATGTTGTTATCTAGGTTTGAGACACAATATGCCCAGGGCCTTTTAATGTCACTACACTTTATTTCTTCTGTTAGCGTGTCCGTAGCATGCATGTCATAAAACTTTTTTCCCTCTAAGTTTTTAGTAATCAAGATCAAATCTACAGCTCAACAGCTTTGAAAAGTAAAACTGATAATCTAATGGGGTGATAGCCTAGAAGAAGACTGAAGAGTTTGCCATCTGATGACCATCTTCAGGTATGGAGCACTAAAGGCTGTTCTAAATCAAACAAACATGGGAAGTGGTTGTTGTTAAAGTTTGCCCTGTCAAACTCTTGCAAGCTACAGCAGTTGGAGACCACTGTTTGGCCAAAACTTTGCACCTAACTCAGCAGCAAGACTGCAGAGGATGTGAGGTTGTTTCTGTTTTCCTCCTCATTCTATGGCTTAGCTAGCCCAATGGACCACAGCAATTCTTGAGTGGAGGTCATGCAGAACAATGACTTTGGTATGTATGTGTACATTTAGCAAAACTGGGAGCATGACTCGGCATTTTGGTGTCATATACTAAATCCTGTCAAAAACTGTTGCATAATGCTAATGAACAGAAGAATGGCAAGCCATCCTAAAGGTTCACAGGGCGAGAAGTATGGGTGAATATGGTTGAGTTAAATGTAACAGAGATGATGCACATTGAATCATCAGCCCTGGTCAAGCGGATATCCCCAAGATAAAAGGCCTTCAATACATGGCACAAGGGAACCAAGCTCTGAAGCACAGCCAAAGTGGCAATCGCTTGAACCCCAGCTCTGAAACAGCCTGAGCCTGGAAGGTAAGCTTTACAAAGCATGCCTTTCTTGTTCTTGGTAAGAGAGATGATAACACATCCTGTGAGGAGCACGTTGGACTGGACTTCTGCCAACACCTGGATAGGTAAAAACTGTGCCCACCTCGTCCCCACCCCTCCCTCCTTACTTCCTGACCAATGATATTAGAGAGAAGCTTGATCTCAAGGGAAAGTGAAGGAGTGCCAGACTCCTGGTTCTAAACAAGAAACAAAGGTAAGAAACGCAGGATGACACACCTGTCCTGGCAGAAGAGCACTGTATCCCTAAAGTAACCCCTGAGACTCTGAGCAGAAGCAAGAGAGGATGGAGATGATCTTATAAGAGAAAAGGTCAAAAGAAGTATCGGTAAGCAGCTAAAATGGTGGCTTCCACAGGCAGTCCATGCCAAGGAAGAAATCCCACAAAGGGATCTGGTCTATGCTGGATTCATCCAGACAAATTTCAGGGTCTGCAAAGTACTGTCAAAGGTTTGGACAGCAGGTGTATATATCGTTTTCATACTCAGCACTTGTGGATCTCTCCAACTCTGATTCTGTTTACTTCAAGGAGGTTCAAAGATTTGTTAACTGGTGCGATCATAACTATCTTGATCTGAATGTAACAAAAACAAAAGAAACGTTGATTGATTTTAGAAGAATCCAAAAGCTGTACCACCACTTTTTATCAAAGGTGCTGAAGTAGAACGTGTTGAATCATACAAATATTTAGGAACTTTTATAGATAATAAGCTGAATTTTAAATCCCATGTTGAGTATGTCCACAAAAAATGTCAAACCAGATTATATTGTCTTCGCAAGCTGTGATCATTTCATGTGAATACTGACATTCTTCGGACATTTTATTCATGCTTCTTGGAATCTGTTTTTAACTTTCTCATTTATGTGTTGGTATGGTGGGTTGACTGTGAAGAGTAGAAATGTGCTTGAGAAAAGTGGTGAACATGGGAGGAAAAATCATTGGTGAGAGACAAAAAAGTCTGAGTGAGCTGTACAGGTGCCGTGTTGTTTGTAAGCGCGAGAAGATTGCGTGTGACCAGACCCACGTTCTTGCAAATCAGTATGACCTTCTTCAGTCAGGACGAAGATATCGATCGGTTAAATGCAGAAGTGTCAGATTTAAACAAAGTTTTATTTCCCCCGTCCATTGATTTTATGAACCGAGGAGATGTTTAATTGAAATCCAAATTCCTTTATATGAATGTATGTCATATGTGAGAAAATGGGTAATGTGACTAAAATTATTGTTTATTTGCTGTGAATGTGTGTGACCACAAATTAATTTCTCAAATTGAGATAATAAAGTTTACTTGACTTGACTTGACTTGACTTGACTTGACTTGACTTAAAAAAATAAACCCATTTTCCCTCGGCCCACTGTTTGATCTGACCCACACAAATTTGGGGTCAATGTTGTATTCCTGCACAGGCAGCTCCAGTGGCATAGGGTCCGAAAGAGAGGACCTGGAACTCTGGTTTACAAATCAACAGCCTCAATTCTGAAGCTACAGAGAGCAGGGGAAATGATGCTCCCCACAAGTACAACCAACTCTTGCTCATGCATGTCATAGAGCATTGTGCCACTATAGACCTGGAACTGCCTGTCAGCTAGGAAGTTTTAATTAAACAGAGGGAAATTACCTCAAGAAACTAGATTATGAATAGCTAAAAGGAAACCAGATTTCTATTTGGCATCATAAGAATTCGCCAGGTTAAAAAAACAAAAAAATGTAACCAAATGTTGTTTGTTAATAAAGGCACTGCTGACAGTAGTTTCAAGACAGCCTAAAAGGTCAACGGTAATATGGTACGTGTAGAATCACTGTTCTTTCGCCAAAAGACCATCAGTTTCCCACTTCCTAATCAGACAAGAGTTGACCACTTTTTCCATTAATTTGCAAAGGCAGCTGGTCTGAGCCACTGGGCGATATTAGAATGGCTGGTCAATCAAGTCTTTTCCAGGCTTGGGAAAGGAATGAGGAGGGTTTTCCACCAGGAGGACAGAAGGTATACTTTTAGAAGGGTCTGGAGACAGCTTTCTCATATTGTTTCAAAAGTTGGTAACAAATGTCATTAAGGCCAGGGGAAGAATCATGACAGATTTGCTGAGATGAATTCAATTCAAATTTCAATACCTGAAAATAACACACTGTAGACTTCAATACTGCCAAATAAAAAATTACAGGGGGGCGGGGAGGTCTTCTTGAAGTTGTTACATAAAATCAACCACCCCCCCAAAATGCAGATTTCTTTGTGACAGATGAGTTTTAAACAAGAATGGAGACGAACAGATTCGCAACTGCTTGTTTATCATAATCATAGCATCTGCAAGTTTCAGGTGATGGATGGAAGGGATGATGCATCTCTTTTCAATTTTCTTGATAACTTTAAAAAAACTTCTTTTTTTGACATTTTCAAAGTCAACTTAAAGCAGAAGTCTTTCCCAGACCAATGCTACCTATTTTGGTACATGTCTTCACTTGGTTTGCAGTTTTTGATGGGCTCAAGTGTTTGGGTGTTGATGGTCTGCAATACACACAACACTGAACCTGTTTGCATTTCTTTGTAGTGTGTTGGAATCAAGAGTTACATACCATGGTGTTTTTGACATCTGCAGTTTACTGGGTAGGCTAGAACACTGTCATTTGCACATTAATTATCTGTCCGGCTTTTTGCAGGGTCAGCACTATGCTAAATGTTCTCTTCAATCAGTTTTTTTTTTTTTCCAGACACATTCAGCAAAAAAGTCCCTGTCATCAGCTTTGTAAAAACTGGGGTGTTCAGGCAAAGAGCAGTTTTGCATAGTTTTCATTTCAAAATAATTGGCAAGTGGTCATCTAAATGTAATGAATGGCAATGCTGTACAGGACTGATGAAGGGCGACAAGCGTAAGCAACTGTGACTGGGAGGTGCTTGCTGAAGCATGGTGCAAACAGGTCAGTTATGGATGTGGCCCATAAAAATCCCACACAAGACTGCTGGGTGGCCCTGCTGAAAGTCCACTCTGTCTGAAGGACAATGGAAGACCTGCTAGGGTAGTCGGCCAGAATATTCTGAACTCCCAGCAATGTCTTGCCCAGAGTGAATGGCACCAGTGCAGGTGTGTTCCCACACTCCATCTCAATTCTCATTCCCTCATCCTCTCACCAAAGTTCAAAGATTGATATCCTGGTGACGAAACTATTTTCCTCTTTTGGTCTTTAGCGGCTCATTTTGTATGGACTGCAAAACAGTTTCAACAGACTGCCTTGCCATCTTCATTCTGGCTTCAACTGCAATCGTTATATATAATCAGAGAGTCAAGCAAGTGTGCCAATTTCAGTCATGACTTTCATTTCTATGCTTTGTGTCATGTACCTCAGGCCCTTATAATAGTACCTTTATTTAAAACGCATTAATTTTGCTGAAGATGAAAACTGGTAAGTCATTCAAGACTCGTGTCTTTTCTGGCTGAAAAAAAAAATGTTAAGTTGATGGTTCTACCCTCTTGTATGGTAATGTGCTGCTTTAAACCCAGTAGCTAGACACTGCTTTTAAACCCAGTAGCCTGACACTGCTTTCCACCTTCCATCATCCATGACTTGAATTCATTAAAAGATGCAGTAACTATTTGAAGTTCATCACAGCTAAATGTTTCAAGCATGCATATTTAACATAAATGTGTAAAACCACATGCCAGAGCATGTTGTTTTCTGTGTGTGTGTGTGTGTGTGTGTGTGTGTGTGTGTGTGTGTGTGTGTGTGTGTGTGTGTGTGTGTATGCACGCGCGTACATGTACGCATATGTACAGACACAAGTGTGAGGGCATTTGTATAAAAGCATTTCATATAAAGGAAAAACTGATGAATGAGATAAACCCAATACCAACTCTGAAACCATTACTTTGTCAACTGATCAAGCCAGTAACAAATGCAGCAGTTTTCCTTATTCAGTACCACTACTAGCTGTCAAATGTTGTACCGTATCTCAC
>JADBJO010000156.1:552500-622500 GCA_016801955.1 Conus betulinus
AGTTCTGGAAGGACGCCAAGCTGGCAGTCTGAAATAGCATCACATAAGACGAATTAGATACCTGTTCAGTTGCATGATTTACAACATGCACAACTTCACGCTGATGTAGAAAAAAAAAAATAAGAAGAAGCCGATGAATTAGTGTCCTAATTTGTCTGATATGCCATTCTAGCATTAAACTCCTAATCAGTGATTCTGAAGACTCGGCATGTTCCCATCCAGAAAAAAAGTGGGGGGGGGGGGGGGGGGGGGGGGTGGGGTGGGGGGGGGGGGGGGGGGGGGGGGGGGGGGGGGGGGGGGGGGGGGGATCTATTACAACTCTAAATTAGCACCAGGAAGCTGATACGTCACGAATACCAGACTCGGCCTAGGCTTTCACCATCTGCCGACAAGCAATAAAAGAACAAAGCGGGATCACCTGTCATGTATACAGCAATGACAGGCGTTTGCAGATCACGTTTACATCAGCTACTACCTGGACGTTTACACACTGTGTGTTCTGGCCAGCATGGGCCTGTAAAGATTACTTTTGATCCTAAATATCACCCTGAGGCCTGCAAGCCACTACCGGGATGAAAGTACCGGAATCTAGTATGGGAGAATGTTTGACATGTTGACGACCGCGCTGGGAAAAAAAAAAAAAAAAAAGCCCGCTGTCATGGCCCGAAAGTTCAAGGTAGCAATGATAAAACTCATTTCGTGAGATACATTTTTTTTTTAAGTACTGACCCTGGGGGGTTGAAGTGCTACAGAAGTTCGAAGCATAAGCACGTGCAACAAGAAAAAAAGAGTGAGGACGCATCAACGGAGGAATACAATATATCCCTCAAAGTCAGATCACTCTCCGACCAGAAATCCTACAGACAAGCGGTCAGGTCGAGCTGAAAAGCAAGACTGAACAGCTGAACATGGAAAAAGAGTTTTAAACACACACACACACACACACACACACACACACACAACTTGATGACTCCATTCAGCCAGGAATGATGCTGAATAGCCCGCAACGGGGGTCATATAGTGTTCAGAAAGACCAGAAGATTCCCAAAGCAATACAGACAGTGAACTAGCTTATCGAATAGGAACATATGACACCAGCATCCCTAAGATTGGGAGAAACGTAATGGAGAGAGAAGAAACAGTTAAAAAAAAAGAAGAAGAAGAAGAAGAAGAAGAAGGCGACCTGCAACAGAAAAAGAGAAATAAACCAGCCTGCAACTGGGCTGAAGCTGGAAGAACTCCATGAGATAAAGAATGAAAAGTCACCAGAATCTGACAGCGTAGTCAACAAAATGCCGGAACAACATCGACCAAGGAAGGTGTGTACTGTTGAAAATCTTCATCGTCAGCTGAACCAACACTTCAATACCACAGACTTGGACAGATGCCACCATGACCTTAGATGATGCACCAGAAAGGAAAGCGTAAGGCAGACAAAACACCTATCAAATTGACCTGTCCAACTGTGTACGGAGGCTCTGGAGTACTTCACCAACATTAGTCTCACATGGTATTTCAAAGGAAAGAGAGATCATCTGTTACAAATAGGTTTGATTCCAACAGCACAGAGATTTCAGTCGAAAACAAGGTCATCTACACTGCGTAAGAAATAAAGGACCTACTCGAAGACAAGAAGGGGGTATATATCCCTTGCAGTATAGATCCACTAAGAAAAAGTATTTGAACAGATATAGAAAGAAGGCTGGAGATGACGTTGCACCATTATGGCATCAAAGGTAATCTGTTCAGCGGAAACAGTCAATACCTCACCAGAAGGAAACGCCACCACAGGTTTTGGGTCGCCTACTGCCGGTGTTATGGCCTAGATGTCACTGTTTGCACGTGCGGATTGGCTGCACGTGTTGTTCGGTTTTTTCGGTTGTTTACAGTTCAGGGTGCGTTTGCTGACAACGATTTCCATTTGTGCCTGCAGTTGTTTACTATTTCTACTTTAGTATTTAGGGTTGCTAAGTATGGTTTGCATAGTATTAACCATTTTTCTGTTGAACATAGGTTGCATCTTTTGAAATGTTATTGTATGGTGATGCCCTTTTTATGATTTTCCAGGATATGTTATAGTTTTTTTTTTGTCTTTAAGTCTCCAAATATATTTGCTCAGTTCTGTTTGGTTTTTGTATTTTTCTTTGTTGAATGACTGTTTATATGGTTTGCATATCTGTTTTTTTGAAGTGATTTTCAGTGATCCCTATGTATGTTTTTTTTTCATTTTCTGATGTCACAGTGGCTTGGTATACAATGTTGTTATAGAGGCATTTGTTGCTTAAGGGACACTGTTCTTTTTTTTAGTACAATTGCAGGATTCCTTTCTTCACCCTTCTTTGCTGTGTTGCTTTTCATTTTGTTGGATGAATCAATTATATTTTTAAGGTTAGGCATGCATGAATATGATAGTTTGATGGTGTTCTTGTTGAATATTTTGGACAATTTGTGTTCTTTTGGGAAGGATGCTGTCAAAATTTTGAAAAATTCTTTCCCTACGTTGATCTAGGTGACAGGGTGGAAACAACAGCAATAAAAAAAGAAGCCTTCATAACCCTTAAAGACCATAAACCCAATTCCACAACAACCCAACATGTAGACTAATAAACCCATCTAAATCTGAACTGGGCAAAATAAGTAAGAAAAATCTTAAAAAAAGCCATAAAAAACATAAAATCAAACACTGAATACAACCTCTGGAAGAACACATATGAAGTTATCCAATGGTTCAAAAATCTTAACAAACAGAAGAACACAGTATTCATCACATTCGACATAGTAGACTTCTACCCATCCATAGATGAAGAGCTACTCACTAAAGCTCTGAAATTTGCTAATAAACACACAGACATAACAGGGTCAGAAATGGAAATCATTCTTCACACCAAGAAAAACTTTACTCTACAGCAGAAATGAAACATGGATCAAGAAAACGAATAAAAACTCAACATTTGATGTGACCATGGGATCGTACGACGGTGCCGAAACATGCGAACTGGTCGGACTGTTTATGCTATCCAACATCCAAAAACAACTCGGAAAGCAAGTCGGACTGTACAGAGACGACGGCCTCGCCGCGCTAAACAACAATCCAAGAACCATCGAAAACAAGAAAAAAAAAAAGAACTATGCAAAATTTTCCAAAACCATAACTTAAAAATCACCATCGAAGCAAACAAAAAGGTAGTGAACTACTTAGCTACAAACTACAATACAACCCAAACATATATATGTGTGTGTGTGTGTGTGTGTGTGTGTGTGTGTAAGAAGAAGAAGGAACTGGTTAACATCAATTCCAAGAGGATCACCTACAGTACCTTCAGTCTGCTCACAGAAGATCTCAAAGCCGACCCGCAGATCAGTGGCCCCACAGTTTTCCATGACAAAACAGACGTACTTGGTATCGGATTTCGTCTCAACGCTCAGTATGGAGAAACCAGACAGAATCGTTTACATCAAAAGCAAAGCGATAATTGGCTCCCATGAAGAGAGAAAAAAAAACTCTCAGGGAGATCCAGGGAGCAGAGTACAAAATCCAGACAAAGCTTACAAGTGACCAATGGGGCTACGATCAGTCACTGACTACGGCGCGTCTGTCTGGATGAGGTTTTTTTTTTTTTTTTTTTTTTTAAATTTTAAATCCACAGGAACGGGGTGTAAGTGAAAAAGTATAAACTCGCATGAAAAACCTGTCTGACCTTGTGGAGCAGATCTGAACATTCTGGGAAGTCTTTACTGAGCAAATAAACAAAGCTTACGTGGAGAAACTCACTGTGACACCTTGGGAAGCTGATCATAACATTCTGGGAAGTTTTTACGTGGAACAAACAACACAAATACTTGATATGATATGTCTGAATGAGGCACAGCGCCAAAGAGCAGCTAATAAAGAAGGCAGGTAAGATAAATACTTGAGTGTGGTATCATTGTTAGGAACAGCACCAAAGAGTAACTCTGAGAAAGCTATTTGAGTCCAGAAACAAAACCTCATGTCAACCACTATCCGAGCTATGGAAACTCTCCTCAACTTCACAGCCTTGACAGCAGCCAATTACAATTAAGTTTGAGTACACACTGTCCAGTAAAAGCACATGAATCGCACCACCATCAGACCAAAAAGAATATCAGAGCCCACAAAAGACGTACAGCTTCATTTATCAAGCACGCCGGTTTTAGAGGCAGAGGCAGAATCGACTCCTAATCCAGCTCCCTGACAAAATCATCACATCACACACCTCGGTTCCAGAGTGCGAAAGCTGGATACATTTTCAGACATAAAAAACAACATTCTTTCAGTGCTGCTAAGAAGAGACACTCGGTCATTCTGAAGCCGAAAGAAAGATTGTAACACTGGATCTTCTTCTCTATAAGTGTGGGGGACTCAATTGTGGCAGCACAGAAAAGAACAGTTCACCAGATTCCTCCAGTTCTGTCGGCTGAGCGCCAAGGCCTGGCTCTCTGCATAAATTTCCTTGTCCACTCTGCGATGTTGTCAGTTCATCGGAATTGGAACTAGAATTCTTCGATCTGATCATCATATCATCATCGTGACCTATTGTGGGAGCATTTGTTAGCCCTGCCAGAATATTGAATGGTTTCGCTCGTGGGCTGATGGTTATGCTGTCTGCTAGAAACAGAGCAGCATCACAGTACACCGTTCTTAATGCTTTTGTTAACTAAAATCTCCAAACCATGCACATATTTGTCTTTATCCTTTTCTCCACTGTGATACCCAACGCGCCCTTCCTGTCTCTGTAATTATCCACTGTTTCTTCCATTTTACTTCGCAGAATCTCAAGCGAATCTATCCCTTTTATGGATCAGTTTTTTTTCACAATTCCAGCATGCCTATGCCCCAGGTGGTCAATATGGTGATGTTCCTTCCACGTATTCCTTTGTGTTTTCCCCTCAGTTGCGCACATTTTGTGTCCGCCCTAGAAGGGAGCGACGTGTGGCACTGTCATTGTTGACCTGTGCTGCGACCGATCCGCTATGATGTTTGTTTTTTCTCTTCTGTGTGGTGTTCCTTAAGCACTCGAACCTGGCGGAACCCGTCTCTCCCCAGACTGAATTTTTCTTGTTGGCATTACTTGCCACACGCACAAAGTAGTATTGAGTTTACATTATTATCAGCAGCAGAGGAGGATTTCTGACATGGCTGATAATTCTAGATAATCTCAGCCAAAATTATCCTGAGCAAAATTAATGATGAAAAAGAAGGACGGTTGCAATGACGGGTCGAGAGATCTCGCATCTTTGGGGCAGTATTCGGTGGTTTTGGGTGGCGCATGCCAGGTGGTTTGATAGCGGATCTTGGGTAGTCGTTCTGGCGGCTCTTCGGCGGTTGGGATAACAACTCTGGGGTGTGAGTCACGGGTAGGCCTATGGTCACTGAGATATGGATCTTTATATTACTTCAGCCAACCTACCCTACACGAACGATGAAGAATAAGAAAGGTAATGGGGAGGTTGGTACTGGATTGTCCGGGTGGCAGATTCCAGGTGAATGGGTGCTTCTTGACTTGGTGGCTCTTTGGTGTTAGCGTTGGCAGCCCCTGGATATGCGATCATGGGTAGCTCTCGGGTCGTTGAAACCTGGGTCTCCATATCATTTCAGCCAAACCGACCTTGAGCGAATGATGAAGAAGAAGAGAGGTTGAAATTAGTAGATCGACAGATCTTGGACCGTTGGGCTGGTCATTTTGGGTAGGCGGGATGGCGGATCCCTGGTGGCTGGATAGTGGATCTTCGGTAATTGGCTCGGTGGCCCTGCGGTTGTTCGAATGGTGGCGCTTGGATGTGGGAGTCATGGGTGGGAGAGTGGTAGAGAGGAGCAATAGTCAGCAGTTTAGTGTGCCACAGGCATTCCAGACACACACAGTCATCTTACACATAAAATCTCCCCCCCCCCCCCCTCTCTCTCTCTCTCTCTCTCTCTCTTTCACACACGCGCGCGCGCACGCATGCATGCACGCATGCATACACACAAAACACTCGCATACACACATGCACACACACATGCACACACACACACACATGCACGAACGCATGTACGCACACACGCATATACACACACGCTCGCACGTGCGTGCACCCACCCCCACACGCGCGCGCGCGCGCGCGCACACATAACACACACACATATAATATTCTCTCTCTCTCTCTCTCTCTCTCTCTCTCTCTCTCTCTCTCTCTCTCTCTCTCTCTCTCTCTCTCTCTCTCTCTCCATATTTACGGCTGCGTATATTGATATATTGTCACTAAGCTTATAACTATAGTCTTGGGTAGTGTATGAACATTTCAAGAAGAAGAAAAAAGATGCGGGGGGAGGAGAAAGATTATGACAGCATCTCTCTCTCTCTCTCTCTCTCTCTCTCTCTCTCTCTCTCTCTCTCTCCCTCTCTCTCTCTCTCTCCTCTCTCCTCTCTCTCACACACACACACACACACACACACACACACACACACACACACACACACACACACACACCACACACATACATACACCACACACACACACACACACACACACACACACACACACACACACACACACACACACACACACTGTGTGCGCGCGCTTGCACACACACACACACACACACACACACACACACACACACACACACACACACACACACACAAATGTTGATATTACTGATGCATTGTAATTGTCTAATTATCATCCTTAGCAGCTTGCTGTATGTTAATATTTTACAAAAGGAATTTTTACAAAAGGAATCTCTCTCTCTCTCTCTCTCTCTCTCTCTCTCTCTCTCTCTCTCTCTCTCTCTCTCTCTCTCTCTCTCTCTTTGATAGGAGGATCACTTATTCTATGTCTGTGTGTGCTGATTTTTTTTTTTTTCTTTCTCGTCTTTGAAATTAATTTCTTTTATTTTTGTTTGTTGTTGCAATTGCTTTCTTTTTTTTTTTTCCTTTAAAGTCATATTCGCCTTAAATGTTAGTAGATGAACAACTCATCAATTTTTTAATGCATTTGTGAAGATATGTGTGTTTGTTATAATTTTTGTAAGTCTTAGTCGCTAGTTATGCTTAGTAGTCGCTAGTCATGCTTAGTTAGTCCCTTAGTGGGGCAAGGGCCGATGAAAAAAAGCACGCACGCACACACGCACGCAGCACGCACGCACACATACACCCACACACACACACACACACACACACACACACACACACACACACACACACACACCACACACATACACACTCGCACACACACACACACACTCTCTCCTCACTCTCTCTCTCTCCTCTCTCCTCCCACTCCTCTCTCCTCATCTCTCTCTCCTCTCTCTCTCCTCTCTCTCTCTCCTCCTCTCCTCTCTCCCCTCTTAAACTCCTCTCTCTCCCAAAACATCCGCTCCTCTCTCTCTCTCTCTCTCTCTCTCTCTCTCTCTCTCTCTCTCTCTGAATGTTGAGTGAACAAATGATACCATTGGCTTTTCGTAACAGGAGCCGGTTTCTCGTGGTAATGATGATTTTTTTTTTTTTTTTCTGTAGTGTTACCGTTGTGGCGTGCTGCTTTCCTGGAAGGTCGCTATAGTGGAAGGTCGCATAAGTGGACAGTTCTAAATTCGAGTGGCTCAGCTGGAAGTCGCCCTGTTGATACTGTTTACATGAATCCTAACCGTCGTTCTTAGAACCCTGATTCTATCTTTCTTTGAGCATGTTTGTAGTGAGTCGGCCAAAATGTTCTCCAGTCCTCTAGACAAATTAAGGGTAAGTTTTGCTGATGTTGAGATTAGTTTTTTGGATTCTTTTAAATATGCGAACCCTGTTTCACGGGAACGGGACGTGGGGGGGGGGGGGGGGGGGGGGGGGGGGGGGGGGGGGGGGGGGGGGGGGGGGGGGGGGGGGGGGGGGGGGGGGGGGGGGGGGGGGGGGGGGGGGGGGTTGGGGGGGGGGGGGGGGAGGACCCGGGTTTGGATTGCTGAAGGAATAAGAGTAACTGGGGGTAATTCGCATATCCGGGAGGGGGTGGGTGGGGGGTGGGGGGAGTAGCAACAAGTGCATTTTCAAACTGCCGGTCCTAGGCGAGAAACACATCTCACTTTCACCAACGGCTATTCACTGAATGATCCAGTCTGCCTGAGGCGTGGCAATCGGGGCAGGGCATTGACATCTCGGTGCGGTGACCGGCGGCCTGCAAGTAGGTCTCGAGACCATCCAGGCCTTGCTTGGCCTGAGGTGTGAACAATTCGGGAAGGTTTCAGCATATTATGTGTTTTGAACCTTATTGGCCATGGGTTAAAGTGAACGCTTGAAACATCAGCCGTGGTTAGAGGGAAGGTCTGGGCTGTTGGTACAATGGGTAGTATAGCTTCATTTATTAAGCTCGCAGGTTTTTAGAGGCAGAATCGACTCCTAATCCAGCTCCCTGACAAAATCATCACATCACACACCTCAGTTCAGTTCCAGAGTGCGAAAGCTGGATATTTTCAGCCATAAAACGACGTTCCTTCAGTGCTGCTAAGAAGAGACTGGCAGCTACGGCAGAAGACCTGTGGGAGAGGCCAGCAGGAGCTTTTTCCTTGGAGAGGGTGAAGCGCAGTAGAGTCCGGAGACTCGGTCCCAGGGTGCAACTAGATCGCTGCCAGCGTCCCACAGCTGGGATTTGGCCAATCAGGCGAACACAACAGTGTGGCAGCTTCGCTTCGGCGATCGTAGCAGCGCTGAATGATAAGTGAACCGACTGGTCAACCAAGTTAAATATCTGACAAGTTCTGAATGTTTTTTTTTTTCTTGTGTTTATATCTAAGCAGAATATTTGAATGTCGTCTTTCCTGGTTAATCAAGAGTAACCGAAAAAGGGGATGCAATTATTGGATTGTTTGTATGACGTTTTTCATTTTTCTATGATGCAGATAAACGTGTTGTGTAGTGACGGGTTGGGGGCTCAGAGTCAAGCTAAATAAAATTTCATTCTTTTATGAAATATTATTGGTTTCCCGTCACCTTTGCCGGCCGGACGTGAGTGACAGAGTGCACGTACCTGTGCGAGAGCGCAATTACTTTGTGGAGATACGAATGCTTCTGTTTCACACACACACACCCCCCCCCCCCCCCCCCCCCCCCCCCCGGCGGCATCTCCGTGTATGATAATCATACATTGATAACGACGGGGAACTTTGGAGACCCGTCATAATGTCCATGCTGAATTAAGGATAAAACACTGACTGCATGTCCAGAATTTCCAACAATGAGATGACATCTTTATTATTGTATTGGACAAGCCTAAAGCCTTTCACCGTTTTTTTTTTCCCCCCCGTAGATGAGTTTGCAGTATATATAATCTTCACTGCGTCCCCCCCCCCCCCCCCCCCCCCCCCCCCCCCCCCCCCCCCCCCCCAAGCTGAAAATTGCTTCTTTAAAAGGGAGGTGAGGAAGATCCAGTTTGTACCCTGTGGTGATGAATTCACACAACCCCCCCAACCCCCCCCAACCCCCCGCCCCCCCCTCCTTCCCCCCCCCCCCCCCCCCCCCCCCCCCCCCCCCCCCCCCCCCCCCCCCCCCCCCCCCCCCCCCCCCCCCCCCCCCCCCCCCCCCGGTTTGTCTTGGGATGTGAATTTTGGATTGGGGATTGTTTTTGTCGTTAAGATCCGCCTAATGATTCGTAGGTGTCTCTCTGCACTGGGAGGTGTTAGTGATGTAATGAGGAGGCTGCGAAACCTCCATAGGCAATGATGGGAACTGGGAAATATCTCAGTGATAAACATCCTGGCTTTAGACACTGTGCAGATGGTTTCGTGTCGATTAAGTTGACATGTTTTTCTAATAATTTGCCGCACATTCAAAAGGATGGGACACTTCGTTTAGGTCAGTAATATGACAAGAATGATGTTTATGTAGAAACACGCTCGTTATAGTAGAGTATGTGTTTGAACCACCTCACTTATAAACCATCTGCACAGAGTCCAAAGTCAAGGAAGTTACTGCAGTTTAGCTTTATAAGGTTGTAATTGAAACTATATCCCAGGTAGTCAAATAAAATCATGTTGTTTGAGCCTCCTGAACTATAAACCATCTGCACAGAGTCCAAAGTCAAGGTAGTCAAATAAAATCATGTTGTTTGAGCCTCCTGAACTATAAACCATCTGCACAGAGTCCAAAGTCAAAGAAGTTACTTGCAGTTTAGCTTTGTAAGGTTGTAATTGAAACTATATATCCTAGGTAGTCAAATAAAATCATGTTTTAGAGCCTGGTCGACCAAGCGCCTAGAAATATTTACACGGGTGATCTGAACAGAAAATTGCATGCAAAGAAAGTGACTTTTGTTTCCATGGTGAAGTAGCTACATACATAATTCCTAATTACTTTGCAAGCTTGGAGCCACCCCCCCCACCCCCACCCCCCACCCCGTTTCCCTATTTGTTCTGTGTATCTCTTGTCTTCATTTTAGTTTGGTGAAAGGGTACACTGATCAACATTAGTTTGAAATTTGGCGGTGCTTTATTTGGAGAAAAAAATTACCTCCCATCTGTCCTCTCGAATCCCACCCCTCTCTCTCTTACACACACACACACACACACACACACACACACACACACACACACACACACACACACACACACACACACACACACACACACACACACACACACACACACACACACACACACACACACACAGAGGAGGAGAGAGAGAGATGAGAGAGAGAGAGAGAGAGAGAGAGAGAGAGAGAGAGAGAGAGAGAGAGAGGAGAGAGAGAGAGAGAGAGAGAGAGGGGAAGTCTTTATTTTCAAGGGTAGCAGATCATGAACATATATATATATGTATATATATATATATATATATGTTTTGTTTGTTTGTTTGTTTTTTACATCAGGCCCTTGCACCGCTGAGGGACTGAGGGTGACAAGAAACTAACTAAGCACGACTAGCTACTAAGCCACACAAACAATCATACTGATCTGGAAAAAAAAACACAACATAAAAACATGCATGAGCTATTTCTCCATCAACGTTGACATATCGATGAACTTAAAGAAGAGAGAGAGAGAGAGAGAGAGAGAGAGAGAGAGAGAGAGAGAGAGAGAGAGAGAGAGAGAGAGAGAGAGAGAGCACACACACACACACAGACACACAGACACACAGACACACAGACACACGCACGCACGCACGCACGCACGCACGCACGTACACACACACACACACACACACACACACACACACACACACACACACACACACACACACACACACACACATATATTCGCTTTTGAACAAGTTAAGTGTACATATGCGTAAAGCTGCAAGATCAACGAATGGAGTGGACTGGATTGAATTGGAGAAATATACTCGAATGGGAAGAAGAAGGGAAAAGAAGACAAGAGAAGCCAATACACATAAAAAGATGAATGTATCATTAAATGAATGAGTGAATAAATGAATAGGAAGAAACTCCCAGACAAATAAATCTTGAATGTAATTAATAGTGAACCGCCACGAAAACGTAGACAAACGAATCACAAGACAAAACACGACGCGTTTCGACCTGTTAGGTCTTCTTGAGGCAAGATACAAAACACTCAGGACAACGAAAACGAGCGAATGAAGATAACAGATTGCTCGTTCATTTTGTTGTCCTGAGTGTTTTGTATCTTGCCTGAAGAAGACCCAAGAGGTCGAAACGCATCGTGTTTTGTCTTGTGATTCGTTTGTCTACGTGTTCTTGGCAGTTAACTATTAATTACATTTAAAATTTGTTTAGATTTCCGCCTTGCAACTAGATCCCAGACAATTGTTTCTCAGGGCCGAAATACCTGTCTCACGGGTGTTTCTTTACTGAAGACCTTCTGCTGTCAAGTTCTCCAAAGACATTCTCTCTACAAAAGGCCTGGAAGACGGCAAAAAAAGGTTTGCTTTATTTTGCAGTTGTGGACAGGTTCAACTGCAATTTTTGTCGCAAATTGGGCTTAAGTTATGATGTTTATCACTTTTATCCTGTTCTTACATTTCATGGTGTGTAATTGTCTGTTCAGAGGCACATAAGGTCAGCTGAGATAAAAAGAATGGATTTGTTTTGCCTTGTACGACTACTGTTTACCAACTGCCTGATCGTGACGTCATGTCACGAACGCCATATTTGGATGCACAGCTAACTTAGGAAAGTAAAATCTTTGTTTTCTGTTCAGTTTTCCTGTTTTTTTCAAATTCATCGTAGGCTTCAGGTCACTCCAGTGTCGACGAGCAGGGTGTCAGCAATGGCACAGAGTCCAGCGGGGAGTGCTGTGAAGGCTTTACAACTGGAACTGAAAAAGATTCAGGGCTGAACCCGTGGAAGGATTTCGAGTGAAGTTGATAAACGATGACAATATTTTCGAATGGGAAGTCGCAATATTTGGACCCCCTGGTACTCTATACGAGGGTGGATATTTCAAGGTAGTCTACTGTCTGGAACCACTGACTATTAGGAATACAGTTTACATCATTCATGATTTGACTTTGGAATATAAGTTGACGTTGTGTCTTGTGACAGGTTTCTATTTCTTTGTTTTTAGATCTTCACTACTTGAGTCATCATTTTCCACTGTTTTCATCATCCGTTTCATAGCACTTGACAGTGACTTGTGACTTGATCATGGCGTCGAAGGAGAATAAGAATTTAATAATCTATTCGTATATATCTGTCCACATGTCGGTACCCATGAAAAGAATTACATTTGGGCACACCAGCATTCGAATTCCGCAAAGATAGTTATTCCAAATCCAATTGAGATCTCGAGAAAATTTTTCCAGATATTGTTCAGTATCCCCTCCACAATTTGGCTATATATTTGACTGACATTATGGGAAAGTTTGCTGCTTATCATCTTTGCGGTCTAGCAATAATCAATCCGTGAATGACTGTGCTGAGACCAGGATCTGTTGTTGCAATTCAGGTCTTTTATCAGTCCTTACTACTGTTTGTATTATACAGTTTACATCTCTTTGTGTGCTCTGGGCCTTTTATCAAATACTAGCTGCCCCACTCTCACCTTGTCCCGCATCCCTTAATCTTTTGTCTCCCCAAGTTCCCTTCCCCCTCCCTGTCCTCCTCGCTTCTCTCCTGCAGTCCCCAAACAGTGTCCACCCCTCTCATCTTCCTCACTGTTCCTTTTCCCAGAACTCCCTGACTTCCTGTTGTCCTCTGTGGTCTTCTGCCCCTTCTATCTTTCCTCAGTGCCCCCTTCCCTTCCTCTGTCCCCCCCCCCCCCCCCCCCCCCCCCCGTGTGAATCACTTGAAGTGAAGAATGTGAACCGAAATTTTATGGACCAGGGACTGTTGCATGGGTCTGATTTCTAATCCTTATATATATGGTCTTTAGTAATAGCAGTTGAAAATGTTAGATTGATAGCAAAGGGGGGGGGGGAGGGGGAGATCGCCTTATTGTCTGTGATACTTTCTGATCGTATGTGCTGTCAATAGAGAGTCCTGCATTTGATAAAGGAAGAAGACATGTTAGCAGTTGCATTTAAAAAAGAGAAAAGGATGTAAGCAGTCGGTTGTCAAAATTTCTTTATCAGGACTGTTTGAAAAGTTTAGTATGCCAGCTTAATTAACTTAGTCCTCCTTGTGTGCAGACACACATTATTCAACCAATACACAACAGTTGTTTTGAGAATTATTGTAGCCATTCCTGAGTGTGACCTTGCTGGCCATACAAATTGATAAAAAGCATGTAAAAACATGATGAATTCCAGCCATAGTTATTGTTAGTGTGTTACTGATCTGAATTATTGAAACAAAAATTCAGAGAGAGACATCTAATACTGGTAACGCGCATTCTGTCTGTGTAAGTGGTTGTTGGTCTGTGGCCTGTCTTTTCAGCAGTCTTTGTTGTTGGCTAAAATCCTCAGTGTTTGTCTGACCTTACTGAAATTTGTATGGTGACTCATTAGCATAGCAGTTAGAGCCAGAGCAAATCACTTCTGTGCTTGAAAGTTGCATGTTGAAGCAGTAGAAGTGCTTGAAAGTTGCATGTTGAAGCAATCAGGTGATGAAGTGAAGCAATGTCAGGATTCCAAGAGTCAAACATGCCTTACCATTGGCGTTCAGATATATATTATATGTATGTATATGAATGTAAAAAAAAATGTTTGTTGTTGTTGTGCTTGAATATAGTACTTTGTATATAAAATTGAAAATGTAGTGCTTTTTGTCTGCCAAAGTGGCTCAAGTTTGGAGAATGTTAGACTGAACATTGAATGGTTTTTGGTTCAATCCTGGATTCAGACACTTTTTTTCCCCCCATATTTTATCTTCAACTTAGTTCAAGGGATTCGAAGCAGATTTAAAGCAAAAGGCAGAATGGGCGGTGGGAGATGGGAGAGAGGGAAAGAGGATGGAGAAAAGAAGACGGCTTTTGATGTATAAAAGGTCCAGAACAGGCCAACAGATCTGAATGGTGCAACATTCTGAGAATTAACAAAAGGTCCAGATCATACTGTGGGCACAGATAGATCTCTGTAACTTTGTTCTGTGCATGATGTTGCTGAAGTAGGCTAAATCCAGTGATGTTCGATTGTCACCTCTTGTCACCAAAATGCCTGTCTTTTTGTTGTTGTTGTTGTTTTCTTATGGTTACATGATTTTTTATCTGTGGCTTGAGGGCTGCTGTGCTACATTCCAAAAGTTTGCCCCAGATCACTGAGTTTTATCTAAACTACCAATGTCAACTCAATTCTGCTGATAGTGTAGTGTTGGACAAATATCTTGTAGTTTTTGTAATACATGTATACTGTAAATGCCTGTGTCCATGTCTGCTGACCATTCTGTTGTGTTTCATCTCACTGTTTTCCAGGTTTTTTTTTTCTCTCCATTTTGAGGCAGAGAGAGCAAAAAGAATTAAGAAAACATGTTCTGAATATGTGTCTGCTGTCTAGAGTCCATGTTCTGAATCTATCCGGTGTGTGTGTTAATGGAGGAAGCCATGTGCCATCATGGGGGAGCAAAGGAATGAACCCTATGACCATACCCTCATCTGCGTATGGATTGTTCATTTGTGTAGGGATAAAACAAAACAAATCAGAATTCTAGCACAGGAAAAAAAAAGTTATTTCTCAACAGATTTGGTACTTTGCAGCTTAGGGCTTTCTTTTATTAATGTAGGCTTCACTCTTTTTTTACAGTGAATGTTAGATGAGATCCTGACAATAAGGTCTGGACAGTCACTGATGCATGCCACGTCGTTGCAGTTGATAATTGGTGGCACTTGGGCCATTGATGCCACCATCTGATGACAGTATATCCTGATGAACCTTTTTATAGTTAACATCATTCTTGCAAAACTTTCTTCTCCATTCCCGCCCTCCCCCTCCCCCCCTTTACAGTGTGGCGTGCTCTCTCTCCCCCCCTCCCCCAACCTTTTCTGTCACTAATCTTTGTACCTGACATTATGCTCAAGTTGTATTAAGAGAAGAAAGGCATGAAAAATGAGGACTGGGGGAAAGGGGGGGTGGGGGGAGTAGTATTTGTGATAGGGTTTTGATAGCATGAAGGTCCGTATGAATTTTTTCTTTTTTTCTTTTTTTTCTCCCTCTCTCGCCTTCTGTTGTATCAACCCTCCCTGTTCTTCGGTTCCATTATTACTCCTTTACGTATCAACACCCAGCACTGAGTATTTAACTTTATATGTGTTCCATCTGATCATTCTCCACTAATCATTTGACAAGATGAAGAAGGAGACCATTCTGGGTTTGCATTTACCAGTAATTGCCGGCATTAGTTGGTTCAGATGAAGAAATATCAGCAAAACTATTGGCCATCAGTTTTGCAGAATGATTTAGTTTCTTTTTACTGGATATTGACAGGAGAGGGGAGGGGGCAGACAACTATTACATTTGTAGCACTGAGCTTTTACAGATCTATACCAATTGCCAGGCTGTCTGTTTTGTTTGACCATTTGCTTTTGTCACCGTTGCTGTACCTGTATGTAAAAACCATTAACACATTCACAGCTTTGCTGCAGAACCATTAGATAATTTATATAGTCATGTGAATAGTAAGAAACAAAGATTCAGCCCCCTTTTTTTAATGGTTGTATACAAAAAAATGATGCACGGAAATAGAAATCAGGAAATGGTGGAATGTCTAACTGTCCTGATAATTGAAAATCCAAATTATACATGAAAGTGAAGCCCTGTGCTTATAGACAGGGATTTTCATGATGACATGATGTCCTTATGCTTCATGCGCACTGTCTGGGGATTAAGTTTACATGATCTTTTGCACCCACTCAGGGTCAGAAGAAGAAACTTTTTGAGCTTGAACAATCTCCAAATTAGAGTGATTAGCCATATATATCAGAACTATTTTTTGTTCAGTTGGACATTAAGACAAGCCAATCAGCTGAAACAAACGTATAGCATGGGACTGGAGTCAGCTGGCTGGCTAGCCCCATGATGATTGCAGCACACATTTTCCATGCTGAAGCTTTTTCAGTTTGCAATGTGAACCTCACCTCCTTAGCATGATGCAAAACTTGAAAGAGGGAGGAAGAAAGAGAGAAGAGGAATGAGGGTACAAGTTGGTGTGAGCAGGCTGTTGGTATGGGAAGCAGAACTGCCATGTGCTATGCTGCAGCACTTAGTGACAAAATGCTTCACCAAATATCAAAAACTGAAAAGAAAAAAAAAAAGAGAAGAAAACCTGCTTAATGGACGTATCAGTGGCTTTAAATGGAACGAAAAAAAACACAGATCTTTAGATTGTAAACTTTTTTTGTCACCAAAAATATTATGCAGTTTCACAAAGGAGGAAGGGGGGGGGGGGGGGGGGGGGGGGGGAATATTAGAAAAAATTGCTGAAGATGATTGCAGTGTTGCCGCATTATCAGTTGGTTTTATCATCAGCCGTTTTGATTGTCTTCTATGTCAAATCAAAGGCATTTGATAACTAACGAGATTTCAATCTTCAGTCTGCCATCATGTTGAATGGGAAACCAAGTGTGTCTAAAAGTGCAGTTGGTTATTGACTTATGATATGGCACATGAGTGCTTTGCTGCTAAAATTTGGAATGCTACAACTTAAAATACCAAAGTGAAGTGCTTAAGTGCTTTTGAGGTCTTGGCAGTTCAGGGGGAGTGGGGAGGGAGACAGGGAGAGCAGTAAGCAATAAAATGCAGGAGGGGGAAGGGTTGAATGGACATGGGGAAGAGACAGGGGATAGGTGGAACCTGGACAAGGCTGGGTTCCAAGGCTGTTGGAAATAGGTACTGTTGTTAACCTCCCTTCACCACCACCACCACCACCACCACCACCACCCCTCACCTTATGTAATAATCTACATGGAAAAAATAAGTAATTCAGCACATACAAATCCTCTCCGTATGCCTTTTGATATATTCAATAAAGTTTTCGTAAAAGGACTTTGGAAATGGCGCCTGTTAGTCATACTAGGAAAGATTTAAGGGTTGTATTTCTCTTTATGATGTATTTAAGGATTTGCAGGTTGGCCATAAATGGGTTTCAGGAATGGGGGATTGCTGACCAACTGCTCCTATGCAATACTGTAGGTTTCTTCATTGCTTGTACCTAATTGAAGCTGAGATTGTAATTCATGGTACACATGAAAAAAGAAAGCATGGAGGACAGCCCTGTGTGTGGTGTCAGACTGAAATGGAACTCTGTTGGGCACCACTGATGTCATTGATCAATGTTTAAAGGGGGGGAAAAAGAGAAAAAAAAAGTGTTCTGTGCAGATTAGATGTTCACTTCGCCTTGGCTTAGGTCTGATCATTCAAAACACTTCTCATCTTATACAAGAGTTTGTTATCTCTCAGTTACCCATTAGCATATGGAAAGACACCTTTATTACAAAGAAACACAGATTTACTTCACTCACTCACACCTTGGCCGTCAACGATTGTTCTCTTGTGGACTTAATCTAGCCTGTCCTTTTTGCCTGTGTCCAGTTGGATCTGCCCTCTTAAGTGGTGCTTTGGTGTCTCTCTTCTCCAGCTATTTTAGAGTTGTCCCCTCATCCATCTTCGAGGCAAGATCCAGGTCAGAGCCTGACAAGTGTTGGATGTCGGCCTTTTGAGGGTTGTCCTGCTCAGCCCTTCTTCCTTCTCAGGATGTGTGTTGTGACTGGCAGCATTGGCTGCTCTGTTAGGTTACTGCAGTTAAAATGTGCGTCTGAAAGATGTTAATTCATGTCTGTTTTTAGTTGCATGGATTTGGTCTGCCTCTGCATATCAGAGCTCTACTGCAAGACGTGATTAACATTTTAAATTGAAGATAAGCGGCTTTATGGCTGTACTGATTTGAAAAAAGAAAGGGGGGGGGGGGGGGGGGGGGGGGGGGACCCTGTAGGAAATGGGGGGAAAATATTGAATACAGATGGAATGAGGGGATGTGTTGGAGTTGGAAGTGATGTCTTTGTTGTATTTAATCAATCTTGGACATCACTTTCACAAACTGCAGGATGAATTTAATGTGGCAAGAATCAGTGAGTATGGCACTTCTGGTTTGTTTGTTTTTTTCTTTTTTGAAAACAAATCTGTTGGATACACGAAAAAACTGAGTGACGTTGACAGAAGGTCAAAGAGAGTGGACATATTTCAGATTTTTGGTCTGCCTGCATGGACAGCAAGTCCTGTCTATTGTCATGACCAGTATTACCTCCTGAGTTGCCATCCCCACTCACTCAGAATGTAAGCACGGACTTGAAATGACCCACTTCACTGTAGCTGTTTTATCCAGTAGTGCATGACTGAGGACAGTGGGTGATGAAAATCGTCCGTCTTCTGATGTGGCCTCTGGTCGGCTGGGCTATAACATACAACATGATCTTTCCGTCATGTCATGGCAACACTACAGTATCATGATACACTCTACACAGATGTCAGACTTTTTTTTAGTTAAAGCAATATAGTAGAGGAAATTCTGATTCACTTAGTCCAGACCTGCAAACAGGAAGAAAATGTAACCCAAAAAAGAAAAGGGACTTAAAAGGCAGGGGGGAGAGGGAAGTATTTGAAAAAGCTGTATGCCATAGCCCAAGATACTGATTGTCCCAGTCAAATTTGTGTCACAAGATTTAGAGCATCTGTACAAGTTCTTTCTCATATCTGGACCCACCTTTTCCCCTTTCACCTTCATTCCATTCTTCCTTTCCTCCTCCTGTCTCCTCTCTTCCCTAACGCGCGCACACACACACACACACACACACACACACACACACACACACACACACACACACACAGATAACATCATAAAAGTCAGAAAATTGTTGTCAGTGAAATATTATATGATTGAGTAAAACCAGAGACTAAGAAAGGATGTAAAATGGATACATAAATTGTAGTGTTATTATTGATCATTGTCGAAACTAATCCAGTTTGTTTTGTTTCATATTTTACAGTGTTAGTAGTAGTGAGATCAAGTGGTGTGAAAGTCAAGCGTAATGTTTATTTTTTTCTTTCTTTACAGGCTCACATGAAATTTCCTGGAGATTATCCATACTCACCTCCAAGCGTTCGGTTTATTACCAAGATGTGGCATCCATCTTCTTCCTAAAAGGCTGGTTCACTCAAAAACGAGTAGGTCACCAGCGCACATGTTGAAAAAAAATAAAACAAAATAAAGTGCGACTCAGTCTGTTGGCCCGTGGAGCAAAATTTGGCAAGAAGGGGTCACACACGATATTCAAAAAGTTAAAAGCAATGGCCAGGTTCAGGCCCAGGTAACCATAAAATATCTGGGGAAGTTAAAATAGAAAAAAAAATCAGTCATTATGCGGATCTCAAGACTGTTGTATCAATTTGATTTTTAAATGAGACTGCATTTGTGGCAATCTTGATGCACACCCGGCAGTGAATTCCACAGCCGTACAGAACTAGGATAAAATGAATGTAAATGGCTGTCAATATTTAATGCAGGTATGGCATAAGATTGATCGCCACTCTGGTGCTGCTTTTATTCAGTACTAGTTGTTCCATTGGGATATCAGTTAGTTTAGCTCTGCCTTAAAAGAAGATATTAAGTTTGATAAAAGCTTCTTCTCTCTTCTAAAGATTTCCATTCTAAATTCCTCATGTTCTTCCTAGTATTCCTTCTCTCTGATATGGTTCCCTGTAACAAACTGAGCTGCTCTCTTCTGAATCTTTTTGAGGTTATCAGTGTCCTGTGTAGATTGTAAGGATCCCAGACTGAGCAACCATATTCCAGTACTGGTCTAACCAGTATTTTGTAGCAGTTGTCCTTAACCTTTTTGGGGCATTCGTTGATATTCCTGTATAAGAAAGCTAAGATGTTGTTTGCTTTCTTACATACTAAATTGTAATGTTCTTTCGATTTGAGATGACTATCTAGAATCATGCCTAAATATTTTGCAGCATTGGTTTCTTTAAGAATAGTATTGTGAATAGAATATTCTGATCTAGTTGGTAAGCATTTATTACATATACGCAACACTTGACACTTCTGGGGATGAAATTCCATTTTCCAAGTTCTTTCGCACTCTTGTAAAGCATTTAGATCTTCTTGTAGAATGCGTGTATCATTCTTGCTTCTGATTGTTATATATATACTAAGCTATCTTCTGAAAAAAGCCTTGTTGTAGTTCCAGGAGAGAGATTTCTACGTATGTCATTATATAAATTAAAAAAAAAAACAAGGACCCCAGAATAGTTCCCTGTGATACACCTGACAAGACTGGTTTTACAATTACCATGGGATGATGACCCTTCCACAACAACTTTCTGCGTTATCCCAACGAGGAATGATCTAGACCATTTTAGCAAAGAACCTCCAATGCCGATGTGTTCTAATTTAAGCAGCAGGCCCTCATGGTCAACCTTATCAAAGGCTTTAGAAAAGTCTAATAAAATTGTATCTATTTGCTGTCTGTTGTTAAGACAGTTATTAAAATCATTGAGAGTTATTATAAGTTGAGTCTCGCAACTCCTTCGCTGTCTAAACCATGCTGGACATTATTTAAGAAGTCATATTTGTCAAGATGGTCCATATGCTATATATATTATGTGTTCAAGTTTTGCTGGTATGGACGTAAGAGATACAGTTCTTAGTTCTCTGCTTTTGTTTTGTCACCCTTTTTGAATAAAGGGACAATGCTAGCATCTCGCCACTCATCAGGTTATTACTCCCTGGTCCAGTGAAGCTTGGAAAAGTAGTTGGTATACCTCAGTCAATTCATTGGCACATAATTTTAAGAGCTTGCCAGGAATGCCATTAAGAGCTTGCCAGAAATGCCATCAGGACCAGTAGCTTTGTTTTCATCGATATTGGTCAGTAACTTAAATACTCTTGCTTTGCTTACTTTGATATTTTGCATTTCAGGGAGTTATCATCATCCTTTAGTCTAACGTTAATTAGAGGCTTGGGATTTGAGAAAAACTGAACAAAACTGATTGTTTAGTAAATTTGCTTTTCCTTCAGGGTCCTGTATTAGGTTATTCTGGTTATTTCTCAGGTCTGAATCCCCCAATGTTGTCCTGTCTCTTACTCCTTATGTAAGACCATAATTTCTTGTTTTGATGATCACACTACTATGCTTTTTGGTCAGTGAATGCATTTTGCGGTTTTCGGATAATGTGTCTCAGACTGCACAAGTTGTGACAGTTCTTGGCTCTAACTTTGAAGGGAATGTCTGTCTGTCTGAAGATATTTGCTCAGATTTAAAACATTAGTTATTTACAACTTTATGTATTGATTTTTTTCTGAATTTACTTTTGGATAAATTAACATAAATTGTTGGCTTGTCAAGTATTTTTTAGAGTTAATTTCATGTGATTTTTCTTTTTTTTGTATTGTAAGTAGCTCACGCTTTCCATTGCTTGATTATCATTGAATTTTGATTTCTTTTTTACTTTTATTATAGTTCATTCTTAACAATACATCAGAGGGATGTATGACAGCATTAAGAAGGTACTGGGACCAATGCAGAGCAAGACAGCTCCTCCTGAAATCCTTCGCTGGGGAATGGCCCCAGCCAGCAGATGGAGAGATGGGTGGAGCACTCTTCCGACCTCTACTCCAGAGGGAACACAGTGACCTCCTCAGCCCTTGACATCATCAAGTGCATGCCAGTCACAGAAGTACTTGGCGCAGAGCTGACGGTGGACGAACTCAGCAAGGCCATTGACAGCCTGGCATCAGGCAAGGCACCTGGCAATGACGGCATTCCTCCAGACCTCATCAAACACTGCAAGACTGCCTTTCTACACCATTTGCATGCAGTCCTCTGTCAGCGCTGGAATGAGGGAGCTGTACCGCAGGACATCAGGGATGCCAAGATTGTTACCCTGTACAAAAACAAGAGTGAGAAGAATGACTGCAATAACTGCAGATGCATCTTTCTTCTTAGCATTGTCAGCAAAGTCTACTCTCAGGTCCTCCTGATCCGCCTGAAGAAGCTGGCTGGACGTGTCTAACTAGAATCAGCGTGCTTTTGAGCAGAGAGGTCTACAGTAGACATAGCCTTTTTCCTCGCCAACTCCAGAAGTGCAGAGAGCAGTGGATGCCCCTGTATGTTGCATTCATCAACCTCACCAAGGCCTTCGACCTAGTCAGCAGAGATGGTCTTTTCAACTAATTCAAGGCTCTCTGAAAGATTGGCTGCTCCCCCCCCTCCCAAACTGCACAGCTAAATTGAGTCCTTGCACTCCAACATGAAAGGGACTGTGCACTTTAATGGCAACCTCTCCAAACCCTTCAACATAGACAGTGGTGTCAAACAAGGCTGCGTCCTTGCCCCCACCCATTTTGGGATCTTCTTTGCTCTCCTCCTGAGGCATGCGTTCAGCACAGCACAAGAGGGAATCTACCTGCAGACCAGATCAGATGCAGACTTTTCAGTCTTGCCAGCCTAAAAGCAAGGACAACAGTCCGCAAAGCCCCCATCAGAGATACATTGTTTGCCAGTGATGCTGCTGTTGTGACCAACATCCAGCCGAACTGCAGTAGCTGATGTACCACTTCTCCCAGGCCTGCAAAGACTCTGGTCTGACTATCAGACTAAAGAAGACAAATGTGCTGGGTCAAGATACGGCATCACCACCAGCCATCACCATTGATGACTATGAGCTTCATGCCATCCATCAGTTCACTTACCTTGGGTCCACTATTACTGATAACCTCTCCTTGGGACTGAGATCGACAAGAGAATCAGGAAGGCAGCCACAACACTTGCTTGCCTCACACAAAGAGTGTGGACAAATCCCAAGCTGACCACAAAGACAAAGATGGCCGTGTATAATGCCTGCACTTCAGCACCTTGCTGTATGGCAGTGAGACATAGACCATGTATGCTCGACAGGAGAAGAGGCTCAGTTCTTTCCACCTCACACACCTTGGCTATACTCGGCATCTCCTGACAAGGCAAGGTGACCAACACCGAAGTCCTGTCTCGCGCTTGCCTCCCTACCATGTATACCCTGTTGAGACTGCGTTGGCTGGGCCACTGTCACTGTATGGAGGATGATCGCATCCCAAAAGACGTCTTCTATAGGGAGGTTGCCGCAGGGCAGAGGAGCATTGGCCGCCCACAGCTAAGATACAAAGACGTTTGCAAAAGAGACACAAAGGTGCTTGAGATCAACACTGAGTCTGGGAGGACCTTTTCAGCAGACCACAACAGCTGGAGAAGCATTCTCAAGAAACTGCTGCAGATTGGCGAAGACAAACTGACAGCTACCGCAGCAGAAAAGCGAGTCCGCAGGAAGATAATGACAGCCAACAAACCAGCGTCAACATACTTATGTGACCGCTGAGACAGGGACTGCCACTTTTGCATCGGTCTCTACAGCTGCACACAGCCGCAGGTGACTCTGCTTGGGTTGAGCAGACAGCCTGAACAGATAGCTAAATCTTGTGTCGGATATACTCTATCCATGGTCAGCTACAACTGACAGATACCTGCTATTATCTTAACAGTAAAACAAGACTTGCCCTGGACAAGTGAAGCATGTATATTCTTACAAAGAGGTTGTAAATTGGAATGTAGTATGCATGAGAAATGCACACAGCTGTCCAGTCAGAGTTTGAAAGACCTTAGAAGTCACTGGCATGTGATTTTATTTGTGAAGTACTTTAATTTAGTGAAAGGGAGTGCTTGGATTTCATTTATTTATTTGGGGGAGGGGGATATGGTGTAACCAGTGTAATAAGATGCCAAAGGTTTGCTTCTTTGATTATACTAAACAGCAGTTGGTAAGCAAAGGGTGGTCATGTGCATCACATTCCAGTCCACAACCTCTTTGTAAGAATACATCGCTTTACTTTAGTGGGTAAGTCTCACTCACTTCATTGTTTTACTTTTTTGTAAGAATACAATGCTTCACCTCAGTTAGTAAGTCTCGCTTCATTGTTTTACAGTTCTTACTCATAGGCAGTAGCCCTATGATCTCTGCACATGAGACTTATGTGCAGCTGTCACTGCAAGGACTCTTTGTCCAGTTCTGGTATCAGTTGTAAATACATACTATTACATGTCAGTAAACACTGAAAAAGGAACATTTTCAGTCCTCTTTCTTTTTCTTGTGGAGGTATAATCCATCATGACATGTCCAATGTTGGTCTTGTTCTTTGCTCATATCGGGACCATCTTGTGGTTATACTTTGTGTATGTGGCAGTGTTCCATCAGCCTGCTGCTGTTATTATAGTGTCCATTGATGTATTCACACCCCTGACATCCATTGTGCTAGCTGATTCATACTGTGTACCATGAACTGTCCTGTGTCAGTGCCAGCTTAGGTTAAATACTGTTTCATACAGTTGGAGATTATGATGTTACTCTCTGTCTTGTGTAGGAGCGGCAAGCAGAGTTGAAACGGGATTCTTGGTTTCCTCAGTGGATAGTTTTGTCCAAGTACATGCGTAGAGAGTGACTGACACACAGCACTTTTTTTTCACACACCTATGCAATTCACTGGGCGTTAGATGAGCACTTGTTGATACAGTTTTAACAAGGCATTGACAATGAATGTACATTTACGTTTAGTCAGTATGATACTTTCAAGTGTGGTTTTCAGTACCTTAAGAGCTTGCATCTCTGTCCTGGTAACAGTGCTATCAGCACACACAGATTCATAGCAAACTCTTTTAACGTTAGTTTATCAATCGGAGTCCATGATTTTTTCATAGTGTTTGTTCTTGTTTTCTGTCATTTAGCTGTGATACCAGTGTCTCCCTGGCTGACTGGAGTACTGGCCAGGCTTTCAGCATTTTCATCAGTACAGACCAGAATGGTTGGTCCTAGACTGGGGTTACAGCCATGTCTTTTGCTTTGTCCAAGTTGATCTTCCTCAGCCCTTTTGTCAGATGCTGAAAGGAGGAAAGCAATGTGCAGTAATTTTTTCCCCAATAAATGGTAAAAATGCCAGTTGCATTTGCTTGCGGATTTAATCAACAAGTCAATATCTGGCTTATTTTTGAACATTTTAAGTGCAACATCTAATAGCCTTGGGTCAAGTTTCCACTCTGTGTCAGTATGCAGTTCTCTCAGCAGTATGTTAGCTTATGCGTTTACTACACCAGATATATGGTGCTGCAGTGAGCCCAAGGACCCTCTGTTCTCACAAGTGCCACAAGTCACTGTCATGTCATTCAGTGTCTTTCATTCTTTTGATCTAGAATCTTGCTTGTTCAAACAACTGACGCCTTTCATGTTGTTTGACCTGACTGACCTGAACATTGTGTTCTTCAAGCAGGAATGCCTTTAGAGCTAGAAAAGGTGGTATGCAGTTCCAAATAGTTAATGTGTTACTGTTACAGTTTGTCTCCTGCAGATCACACACCTTCGGTTTGTTGACATGTTTCTACCAGGAAGGCTCCCAAACTTGTCATGGAGCTGTCACTTTTGAGTGTAAATGAGGGTCAGGCCATTGAATTGGTGCTGTTTGGCTCATATGGTTAACAACTCGCCAGTGTAGTTCCCTTTTTGCTTACTCTGAAATAGGCAGCTTACATTTATGCCAGTTTAACAAGCAGTATGCTTTTGTTTTCATGAATACCAAATACCTGTAGGGTAATGGGACTAAAAGAACTGCTTGGGAACTTGATTCCATCAGGCCCGTGCAGGATGCAACCTCACTGATGACAGGTTTGTTGGCCTCAAAGACAATGTAGAGGCGTGCCACGATTTGACTTTCCTGTCTTGAGTTGAAGTCACTGTCATTTCATGAGAACTGAGAACAAAGCCCATATTTGCTAATTTGATTCCTGATGTGAAGATGAATTGAGATTTTTTCCTCTTTACTTGTAAAACCCAGAGAATCAGATCTTGTCACGAACAGACGCTATAGCGTTTTCCGATGATGTTACGCTTCTAAAAACGAACGCTATCAATGTTTCGGCCTGTACAGATTTTTTTCATGCGGTGATAGCTTGATCATTACACGGCAACAAGCTATAGATATTATCATCAGCATTCCTTTGTTCGCCTGCCCAGTGGTTTCACGTGGCCCCATCACCCATTTTGCGTCAGTTACTGATTGACTACAACAACCCACATGTCTTACTAATCTACATAGACATGGCATTTCAATCAAGTTCTGCGAATGTGTCGGAGCAAAGTCGAGCCTGTCAGCAACGATTTAGCATTCCTGAAGTTATTGAAATGCTTCAGACGAAACATTCAGACCTTGAGGAAGAGGATGACGAAGCTGATGAAAGTGATTCCAGTGAAGAATTTTGAGGAGAAGAGGAATTTGACTCTGACTCATCTGTGTTGCTCAGTGATGATGAAGGTGAGGGTCAGCCACTTCACCACGCAGGGGGGGGGGGGGGGGGGGGGGGGGGGGGGGGAGGAGTGCCGCGAAACGCTGGGGATTCGGGTGAGCAAGTGTTCATTGACTTTCTGTATTTTGGGGATTTTTTTTTTTTCAACTAAGCATAACAATGGCCTCATCAACAGGGAAAAACAAGGGACAGAACTGTCTGTCTTAAGTGAGTTAACTGTAATGATCACATTCTCACAAATCTCTTTTTTTTTTTTCCCCGCTTTTTTCTTTGTGTGACTGATCCGCTAACAAACTGTTATGAATGAGTGATGTAATGACATGAACCAGATGATGGACCAGACAGGACTTTGTCAGCATAATAAACACAGTGTGGCTTCCCTTCTTCATTCATCAACAGAGGCCCAGTTTCATACACTGGCCTGTAATCTGTATCCAACTTTTTTTTTCCAGAAAGGTACAGCTCAAACCACATTGCTTTACAGGTATACGAAGTCAAAGATGGCAGTCGGGTAAGAGCACAGCATGGCCTTTGTGGATGGATTTGCTTTCAGGTTTGAACTGATGTGGCAGGTGGAGCGTGTTTCTCATGTGCCTTCAGTGTAGGGTACAGCGTATGAGTAAGAATTTAATGTTCCTCTATTTTTTCAGTGCAGATCATATCACTGTCAGTTCATAATTATATGTTTCAAGAGCATTGATCAGCAAAATAATTTTTTGGGGTGTGTGTGGTCAGAATGGTGAGGTGTGTATATCCATCCTCCATCCTCCTGTGGACGATCCTCAGAGCGGAGAACTGCCTTCAGAACGGTGGAACCCCACACAGACTGTCAGGTAGGCGGGTGTCACAAGAAGATTTTGACTTGAGTTTTCTTCTCTTTGGGTTTTCTTCTTTGCCTTATCCATGAATTTGTCACAGTAACCATTTTGGTCTCTCATCAAGAATGTGTGGGTGTGCACCTTCCTCATCATTTGGTGTGTATGTGTGTGTGTGTTTGAACATTTGACTTGGTGTGCTTGTCTGTGTGTTTATGTATGCTTGCAGATGACTCTCAGTATGTGAATTTGTGTTCATGCTTGTGTGTGTATGTGTGTGTGTGTGTGTGTGTGTGTGTGTGTGTGTGTGTGTGTGTGTGTGTGTGTGTGTGTGTGTGTGTGTGTGTGTAGATAAAGGCTGGGGGAGGGGAGGGAAAGAAAGAATGGAATGGAAAATAAAACCTGCCTTGAATTTGTTTCAGTATGAACAAATATGTTGTCAGGTTTGACAGTGTTTTAGGTAGAAGACAAAGTTAATGTATGGATGTGAACAATTAAGTCACTCCATGCCATGAGTGTTTTCCCTGGCTAAACCCTGAAAACCCAGGGTTTGTATAGGGTAGGAAAAAAAATTCTCATGATTATAAATGAGCAGACAGAACTTGAAATTCAGTGAGTGCATGCAATGCATATTAGTGTATATTTATACACAAAATCTCTGTTCTTGAGTTTTGTACCCAATACGTCACTCAGACAGTGCAAATTTTTTAAATCCGAATCCACATATGTCAACATTGGCATTATATGCTTTGTCATACGATGTCCGCATTTGTGGACAAAAGAAACGAGTGAGTTAAGGAAAAATTGACATACGATTGTTTCCTTGGCTTGAAGCTGACATGAACAGGAGTACAAAGAAGCTTTAAAGTAAAGGAGAATAGAGAAGGAAACAGTGGACAAGAGCTGATCAGCCTGACTGAGGAACTTCCATGTCCTTTTCTGATGTAGGGTGTTTTCAGTACGCACAGTCACCTTTGGAGTAGTATAAATACTTCCAGGAGTCTCCTTGAAGATGTCTTTTTAAGAGCTGGATTTGTGTTGTCTGATTGATGGATCTCCAATTTGCCTCCATTCTTTCACAGGTGCACTTTCTTGTGTATATTTGTCAATATGTCCATGGTCCTGGACTATGTGTGATGTGCTCAGGATGATCTGCATGGAAATGAATCCTTTTTCAATTGTCTCAAAACACAAAACTACAGGAAGGTGCACATTACCTGAAATCTCATTGAAAAAAAAAAAAAAAAAAACCTCACCGGGACCTTTTTTGCAGGAAGTGTCTGAATGGAACTGATTGAAGAGGAATTTATGCAAAGTCCAGATAAGCATAAAAAGCCTGACATATACTTATGAAATGTGCAAAAGAGTATTCCAACCTTATCCAACAAACTGCCTTCAACACCATGGTTCAAATCTTGACTGCCAACACATGACAGACATAACTGGGCTCTATGCTGCATGCATGACATACTATTATTACCCAGTGCTTGAGCCCGTCAAAAACTGTTAGCCAGATCAGCATATGAGTAGAGAGATTTTTGTTCCAAGCTGCCCACAAAAACAATAAAGAAAAAGTCCGGAAAAGTGTCAAGAAAATCAAAGGAGAAAAACTGTATTTTTTCTGAATTTGAAAATGAAATGAGGCAGGGAATGGTGAACAATAAACAGTAAACTTGTTTACTGTTTTTTGTATTTCTTTCATTCATAAGCTGAAAGTTGAAGACACTGATTACTGATAAATAGCCTGTTGCCAGTCTGCCAACTTCCACTATTGTACAGAACTTGTCCTCCACTACTGAAAGAAAAATCTCCTTGTAACTTTTCCTCTGACAATACTGAAGCCTGCTATCAGCCATTTTCACTTAATGAACTGAAATCAGCTCTGCAGACCTGTAGTAATTCTGCTTCTGGCCTTGATGACATCCATTACCAGCTTCTGAAACATCTCCCCAGAATGATGTCTGCAGACCCTTCTTAAAGTATACAATCATGTCAGGACCACAGGCTACTTCATGTCCTCCTAGAGGAAAACCCTCCGCATTCCTACTCCCAAGCCCGGAAGCATTTGATTGGTTTCTCAAGTTATCTGGAGAAGGCTTATGACACCAGGAAGGACTCTGGTATACTTACAGTTCTTCGTAATCAAGGTTTTCGTAGTAGTTATCACCTTCTGTTTACTACAAACTGTCTGGTTGATTGGCAGTTCCAAGCCCTTGTACCACACTGTCTAACATGTACACACAGGAGTTAAGCGTACCAGAGCCAGAGGGGAGCTTCCTTTCCTCTACTGTCTGCAGCTTTAAAGTTAAGGAGATTGTCAGTTCTGTAAACTAGGGTTTGGATTCCTTTCTGTTGATAACCTTGCGCCATACCTAGTTGGAACCTCTTGTGCTGGTGTACAACTTCCACTTCAACTTCAAATGGATAAGATGCAACAGTTGGATGAGGGAAATTAGTTTACTTTTTCAGAGACCGAAAATGAGTGTATGCAGTGTCACAATTTATAACAGTACTTTGCTGACCCTAAAGTTTATGTGGATAAATTTACCATTCCAGCTGTGAAGGAAGCCAGGGGGGGGGGGGGGGGGGGGGGGGGGGGGGGAGTTAATCTGATTAAAAACTAATCTTTTAAGGTTACATCCAGCACTTGAAAAATTCTCAGCAAAAAGCAATGAATATTCAAAGAGTTGCGTCACATAGGGATTCGTCACCGATAAGAAAGCTCTTCTCCATCTTTACAGAGCTCCGATGTGCTGCAAACTGAACATTAGTTGTGTTGTCTATGTTTGTGCCAAACCTTCCTCCCTCAGAATCTTGGATCCCATCTACCATTAATGGCTTCAACTCTGGGTGTATTCCACACCACCCCTGTATGCAGTCAGTAACAGAGACAGGGGAACGATCCATCACCAAGGATTGCCTGAAAGTTTCTTTGAACCTTTGCCTGGACCTTTTCTCAAATCAAAAGAAGGAATTGCTTCTGCTGCATCATGTGCTACAGCTCTGTGTTAGAGATGCTCAAAACACACTCCCACAGACAACCTCATCCACTGTGCTAAGCTCACAGAGTTTGTCCAGAACTCCAAATGATCACTGAGTCAAAACTTAAAGACTTCATTCTTTCTGATTCCCTTTCAGCTGTGGAGGCCATTACTGGCTGTAATCCAAGCACCTTCAGCTGCTGAATTTGTTTGAAATCTGGACCTCTCAGAAATCAGATGGTTACAACATAGCTTTGGTACAGGTTCCCACCCCTTAGGCTTATATGAAAGACCTCTTGCAAGGGGTATGAATTCACAGACCTGGACAACATACTCATTCAAATCTTCCACAATGTCCCACTGGCAGACGAAAAGAAGAAACAGTCACATACCTTTTGCACACTGGCCTATCTTTTACAACCACTGGTATCTTTTAAAAGGTGATGAATGTCTGTGGTGGGTCCCATGTGGTGAACACACTCACTATAAAATATGTTCGTATAGAGTGCTGGGACTTGCATGACATCAAACATAAAAACACTTAATAGCAGACTCCTAGAAAATCCTGTTAAGAGATGTCCTACTTGATGTGATTTTTTTTAGTTTCTGAAAGAATTAACATTTTTCATCTGAACGAAGATTATATGAAAGAACGTCTTCAACGAAATTTGAGTGTGTTTTTAGAAAATCTGTTTCCGGTGAGTTGTGCGTGTGTATGTATTTTTTGTTTGTTGGTTGGGTTTTTTTTTTTCTTATATCGGTGTTAAGAATTGACTGACGAGATGACAGCCTTCATTTGCTGGGTTGTCTGGGCTGTAAGCAACATGAGTGAAATCTGAAAGCAATACCCCGTTACTTTTCATGGAGCAAACCCATGCACATATATTTCTTTGTCATTTTTGATAAAAGTTGACATGTTGTACGGTAGGAAGTAAAAGGGAGAAGGGATCTGAAGATGAATGAGAAAAGGAGGGGTGGAGAAGAGAATGGAAAGGGTGAAAGGAGGGGAGAAGAAGGAAGAGAGGAGATATTATATGCAATGTATGTATCTGTGGTGTACTTTTTGTTTTTGTTTTCTCCCCCTCAGAACTATCCTCCTCAGCATCATATCATTGTTGAACGAACCCAACACCTTTTCCCCAGCCAATGTTGATGCCTCAGTCATGTACCGCAAATGGAAAGACACGAAGGGCAAAAGAGAAAGAATACGAAAACATCATCAGGTAGGTACTTAACAATGGTGAGAGTGTTGTTGTGTTCTGTGTTGTGTCGCTGCTCATACACTCTAGGCTGTTGACTTTCTGTTTGAAGGCTGATCCCTCTGTTTTTACTAGGTCTGTTTTTACTTGGCAAGAGCTGTGGATTGCCTGCCTCAGGTTGTCTTCATGACCATCTAGTCTCTTGCTTCCTGAACCGTCCCATCTTTACATTCATTGCACAAGCAAGCACAGAGTCACATGTGATCAATTCGTACTCCTTTATGCAGTTTGAGACTTGCTTTTACCTCCTTTGCAATGTGAGACATCTGCTACCTCCTTTGTACACGTTTACCTTTTGCCTAATGGGTAGAGCATCAGACTCCTGTTCCAAGGTCTGTGGTTCAATTTGTACTGGAGACGGTAAGGTTGGAAGAGGGTTTTTACTTTTTTAAAAAATTTACCTTGGAATGAACATAAATGCGGACTTTGATCTTTGCTTAACCCTAGAGATGAGACTTTTGACGGAAGTCCAGTGTGTGAATGCATGCATAAAAAAGGAGTCTTGCACACAAGTTGGTTCCATTCCACATTTCAGAGAAGAGAGCAGGCAGTTGTGTGCAGCTGGGATAGATGACTCAGAAGCAAAACATGCACACTGGTGCTGTTTGGACATCATCCCTGAAAACGAAATGTGATTACCTTAATAGTGTGATTAAAGAGTCGCTACACAGAAGTCTCACCAGTGATGAACTTCAGACTAATAGGAAGAAAACACTGTAACGCGAAAATGATTGTTGATAAATGCAAAATGTAGTTTATGCTTTACAAAATAAGTGAAATACAACAAAAAATGTATCCCATGACGTGCTGTACAAAAACATTGCATGTATCTGTACACAGTGAACTCCCTCCACCTTCCCTCACACGCAAGCACACAAGAGAGAGAATTGGAGTGAGAGAGTGAGAAGGCACAGAGAACAGAAAGCAGAAACAAGTGTGCAAATGAACAAGCATGCCGAGTTTAAAAGTTGGCAGAAAGTGAACTTGTTGGTGACACATTACTTAATATATGGTCAGTTGCAAAGAACATTTCCCTGGGAGGAGGAGGGGGAGGGGGGGGGGGGGTAGGGCTGAACAGGAAGTCTTTACTGGGAGAAAGGAAAGTTCCTTCCCATGTGAGTTAGTTGATGAAAAATATGGTAGCAGTTCAGTGTATGTTGATATCTTTGTATGTGTTAATTGAACTGATCTTTATATGAGGGCTCCTGTGTATGATTTTGTAAAGATATTTTTTTGCTAGTCTGTACCAATCAAAGTAAAGTTTGCTAGCAACTCCATATACTGTTGAGTGCTGTTTTGTATAACGTCATTCTTGTTTGACTTATAAACTACCATGTTACATCAAAGTAGTGCATACAGTTCTGTCAAATAATGTTTTTAAAAAATAAAGTTTGAGATGAAGTTACGAAACTTGGGTATTGTTCTTACACTCCAGAACAATCATGCAAGTCCCAGTTGAACCCACTCATGTCTAGAAACGTAATTGTTACAGTAGTTTATCAGTAAGCATACCATTGATATTTAGAACTGACAAATGTGGTCACTGAAAATCAAAATGTAACGTTGATGTCAAGTACAGGCGTGTGTTTCATCTCGCACATGATCACATACCGTAAAGTTTGGATCATAAGCCATGACTTTTTTCCCCAGCTTTAAACCCTGCGGCTTAAACAACGATGTGGCTTATTTGTGGATTTTTCCGATTCCAGGAGCATCACAGCGTCGTCTGTTCTTAGTTTCTCTGTAACTCACCATATCGTGTTATTGTTCATGAATTTTTCGATGAGCTCCTTGTTAAAGTGTTAACTGTTCACATTGTTACAGTGTTAACTGCTCACATTTTAAATCAAAGCTGTGTACATTGAAGCATTCAGATCATTTGCTCAAGCACACACCCTCATCATGCCGAAAACAACACGACAAAATGCTGACAGTGCAGCTTTCAAGTTGAAGGCAATCGACCTGGCCATCAAAAAAGGCAATCCAGCAGCTGCACAGGAGCTTGGAATAAGTGAATCGATGATACGACATTGGAGAAAGCAGTTTGAACTGTCGTGTTGCAAGAAAACGACAAAGGCTTCAGAGGGAAGAAGTGCAGATGGCTTGAATTAGAAAACAACCTCGAAGACTGGGTTTTTGTGAGGCTGGACTGTGTGCTGTAGCAGACGACAGTGAAAGTGACGGAGCAGCAGCAGCGACCTTCACCTTGCCTCAAGAGGAAAGTGACAGTGAAAACGAGGCTGAAGTCAGTGACAAGATGGCGGAGGAAGCGCAACTATTTCTGCTCAACTCCGACACCTAAGAAGACGACTTCAGCAGATTCAGTGGACAGGATGATGATGACACTGAATAAATGTGGTAATCCTAAGATTATGAACTTTATTTTTGTTGTGTATATCTGCGGTTATCGGCTTATTTGTGAAAAAAGTTCAGATTTAAAAAAAAAATTAGTGGGTGCAGCTTATATACATGTGCGCTCATTATTAGACGAACGTTACGGTAAGTTTTGAGTGATTGCAAACACATTTGTACAGTAGAAACATTTTGCCGAGCCATCCTCATTGATTATCAGCTGCTTGGCTGCTGAATTGTCCACAGTTACTTGAATGGACCGTCCTGTGATATGGACTCTGGTCTTTTCATCCAGCTCAAAAGAACTATTTCAAACTTTTTTCCCCTCAGGTCAAAGCACTTGAAAGGATGGATTCTGATTTTTAGACATTTGATGTGCGAGCTTAAAGGGTAATTGAAAATGTTGACACTATGCAGATAAATACACTGAAAAAAACAGTACCCATTACTAGATCTCCATACAGATTTAGGTGTGATTTGGACTCGCAGGATTTCTTTCCCTTTTTTTTTCATGTCTTTTTGAAATAGTGTCCTGGTTTTGTAAGTTTGTCTGATGCACTCTGAAGACAATTTGGTTGTGCCTACAGGTTGTTCCTTGGCAGTTAAAAGATTAACTGGAAACAATGGATAGGCAGATGGTTAGTAAAAGGTTAAAGAGAGCACATCAGACCCTTTTAAAATCTTGGCAGTTGAAAGGTTAACTGGTGATGATCGACAGGCAGATTGTTAGTTAAAAAGTTAAAGAGAGTGCCTCAGACTAATTTAAAATGCACACTACATCAGATTAATATCTGTAGTATATAATTAAACTAAATGATTAGTAACAAATGGAGCTGAGATGTAATGCCAGTTGCACCAAAAATACATGCTGGGCAAATTTATGTTTTTGGTTCTTGTCACTTGGGTGGCAACCTGAACCTTTTCCTGAACGATATAGATTCTGTGTCGTGAACACCGACTTCGATTCAAGCAGCTCAGCCCACATACATCTCGCAAGTTAATGACGTTCAGAGAAGGGCTAGTCATCTTCAGGTGAGGCTGGCTATGGTTGTGCTAGGCACATGCCTACACATGTTGCCAGATTTGTGCCATTTACAAAGCAGTAGGTCAGGCTAGCTTAAAAAATGTCGGGCTTCTATGTCTTCCAATGGTGGAGACAGGCTCCTCGATCTGTCAGGCTAAATGTCAACTCTGAACTAGCCAAGTCTCAAAGAGACTGTTTTTGCTGGGCTCACATCAGATGGAGAAACTCACCAAAGTTGTCTCTGCAACAAAGCAAAAATTTTCAGTCGTAATGGGTTTAGTTGGTGGTTTGCTGTATATGTTTCAGCACAACAGGCACTCTTAACATTACAGGAGTGACTCTGCAAAATCAGTGTCTCCAGTTGTGGGTTGAAGTATGATGATCGGATATTGGTAGCCCTCTGTGAAGTCGTGCTGGTGAGAATCAAGTCATGAGAACCCTGGGTGTTGGTGAGTTTGTGGGAGCCAAACTGACCTGCATGGGAGTAATGCGGTGAAAGATGTGATAGCAAAGAAGAAGGCAAAAAAGAGAGAACAGAATAGAATGTAGGTATTGTTCAGTGTGGAACAGTTGAGACTAATGTTGGGTGGTGTTTGTGTGCAGGAAACAAGTTCAGGGCACGAAGGAAGAAGCGTCACGGGATGGCGTCTCTGTGCCTACCACACTACAAGAGTATTGTGTCAGTAGTCGGCCCACTCAGGACAATCAGGTGGATGCTGATTTCTATGATGATGATTATGTGGATGACGGGGAGGACGAGGAGATGTATCAGGACGAAGATGAAGACATTGACTCCGGCAATGAGGAATGCTGATAGTGCCCTTCCTTGTTCCTCACCGCTGTCCCCCCTTCTCTTTAGCAATGAAGAAACACAAGTTCCATTTACACAACTTTTTTCTGCTCTCTTAATAACAACCTAAAAAAAAAAAAAAAAAAAATACATATAAGATTTGATAAGACATGGATGAATAAGTGGCTGCATTGGGGAAAAAGTGCAGGATACCTCTGGCAAAACAAGACTCTTGTGCATTGTCCCATCACGTGCAAGTGCTGGTACAGAGTTGGATCCATGAAAGGAAGAGCTGGATGATGAATTGAGAGGTTTTCACAGGTACCTGTTCGGGGCTGCGTTGTGGATCACGGAGTGCTCGTCTCCTGTCCGTCAGTTTTGGTATCAAGTCCGCAGAAAGCTACAGAGCAACTGCATGGAATTGGGGTTTATTATGTTACGCATGTATGATCAATTTGAATTCTTCACTTCATCTGTTGTTTTAAATTCAGTGTACCTGTAGTCCACCTACTGGGGGCCATACCATCTGTTCTCCCTCGTGGAACACAAAACAAGAGAAAACGTACTGTACACACACATCCTGTTTGTGTTCCCCCCACCCCCTCTCCCCTTGAGATCATGTGACGAGCTTTTTTGGATAGTTCAGAGTACAGTCTCGCTCTTTTTGTGTTTCAATTCCATATTGGCGGCGAGTTTGAGTGCTGAGAGTAAATGATAATACTGAGGAGTTTGAATGATCACAGGGTTATGAATGAGTGACGTATGATTGCCCAGAATGGCCTCACCAGCAACGTAAGCGCCAGGAGTCTGTAAGCAGCAGATGAGTGCTCTGTTGTGGTGACAGCGCATGTAGTAGCTTTGTGTGGAAGATGGGCGAAAGAGAAAGGGAATGGGTCATGCCAGGTTTTCTCTTTTCCACAGTTTTCTGTTTGCATGAGGATACTGGAGATTTTGATGCACGAGTAACGGCATTTGGTTTGGTGTGGAACCGAGTGTCGCAGAAACGTCATCGCTTGGTGTGTGAACATGAAGGTATTACTTGTAGTTTTGAGAACATGGGTTATAGTGAAAGCAACATGGCCATTGCAATGTTCAGTGGGGTGCATCTTTCATTTGCAGACCTTTGTTTTTCTTGAGCAGGCCCATTGGGGGGGGGGGGGGGGGGGGGGGGGGGGGGGGGGGGGGGCTGGATTATTTTTTTAATTATGATAATAATGATGGTGTTCATTTCAGGAATGTGTCACATGAGTTGGTGGTTCCACAAAGGATTCTTCCATTTGTCTCATGTCATAAAATCAATCAAAATTACAAGAAATTTTGTCATAATTTATTGGTGTACATTAAGTAAATAAAACTTGATGGATGCTTTATTTTTTTTCCTCCATTTAATGCGTACAGAAAAAAAAATCACAACTTGTCTGCATCATCAGTTCTGTTGAATTACTGTAGGAAGTGATTTTTCAACAGGTATCTGTTCAGACACTCTGATATAGACAAGGGTATTGTTACACCAGCTGGCAGTAGCAAATATTCACCAGATTCAGAAGTCTTTTTGTGCATGCTTGATTAGTTTGATAACTTGTACCACAGCAAACATTTATGGTAGGGAAAAAAATGTAAGTAAGATCTTAAACAAACAGATAAGGAGAAAGCTGACCCACACATAATGTACACACACAGGCAAAAAGCATACATGTGTGTTTCAAAAATGTAACCGATTTCCAGGGGAATTTCAGGTCATTTCAGAAGTTGCAGAGCACTTCCGTAGTCTAGATTCATTGGGGATTACCAACTGTCTGTGTGTTTCCTTCATTGATTTCCAATGACTTTTCATGTTATCTCACCACTGAACAAAAAAAACAAAAACAAAAGGGAAAGATGATCAAGTGTATGACCAAAGTGGTGTAAACGAAGGTGGTAAAGGGAAATGGGTGTAGAATGTCATTTGTACACCTGTGCCCCCATCCCCTTGTTAATGTTTTTTTCATGGAGTTCAGGTGGATCTTTGGAGAACACTCCTTCCCTATATATTGCCAAGGTGTGTGTTTGGTACTTGTGGTGTAAGTGTTGTGTTTTGGCAGATTTTCCACACTTTTTCTCTCAGGTAGTTGATTTTCTGCCGTTTGTTTTCACTCAGGGAGTTGGCTTCCCTGTTTCGTAGAACTGTAGCATTTTGTTATTTCAGAAATTTTAGCACACCTCCAGAGTAAAATGTACTAAGAAGACTAGAGAGAAAGAGAAGCTTTGAAGTTTTCTGCCAAGACAGTCTCCTCTGTAACCCAGGTCAGAATGCCATGGAATGATATAACTGATGTCCAGGTTGAGGCAGTATGAAGAAATTGGTATGAACAGGGGGGGAGGATAGGATTAAAAACTGAATGTGAAATTCTCTTTGGAAAGGTGTGATATGTTCACAATATTTTGCTTTGTATGGCTTTAAATCTGTTGTTGTTTTTTTTTTTTTTTTTTGTCTGGGAAAGTAGTCTCTGAAAGCTTGCATATAACCATACACTTCTGTTCTCGTGCATAGATGGGGTGCGAAGGGATAATTCATCTTTGAAATGGCGTAGAGTGCTGTTTATGGAAAATCGAAATCGAGATGGGGAATATCTGTTGTTTACCTTCAAGTGTTAACCATAAATGCCATTATTTTTTTAAGTATTTACTAAGACGAAGGAGGAGGAGTTATGCCAACATCACATCGAAAAGGCTGTGCACATCAGCCTGAAATTTTATTCCCAAGATGTACATGTGATCTTTGATTCCTGGCTTAGTCCAGAAGCGAACTTTCCATGCATGAACACTCTCCAGTACCTTAATTAGCCGTAGTTGGAATGAAGGTACTGGGCTGCTGCAGATGATATTGGTGGGGCACTGTGCACTTGATTGACCAGCCAGTCAGCACTTTCTCAGTTTGTTCAAAGCACACACTGTGTATGCAGATGCTGGCTCTTCAATGAAACAAGATGGCGAACTGTAGAGTACACACATGCCTGGATTTTTAGAACACTGGGCCCGTCACTGCCTGATTCCTGCCACCCATTCTTCCCTCTCTGCTATCCCTCCATTCCCTACCATCTTTGCTGTCTCATTCCTGCGGTCAGTTCTTCAAGGGCTGAATAGTTTGGAATAGTCTTGTAGGTCACCTACGATAGTTTGGAATAGTCTTGTAGGTCACCTACGTCTGTCGCCACTCCCCTTCACTTTCCACATTCCCTTTCCCCTCTCTGCTTCGTTTGGCAGGTTTTGCTGATGATCCCATCTTTCTTCCCACCACCTTCCACTTCTACCCCCTCTATGTTCTGGCATCGAGTCCAGGTTCTGTCCCTCCCTCCGTCCTTCCCATGCCCTTCCTCCAGTCATCAGTATAGTCTCTGACAGTTCATGAATGGAGCAAGAGAACAGGTTTACATGAAAGGAAACAAGCTCTGCAGCAGAGAGAAAACTGTTTGGAAGTTATTCTGCCAACTTCTGATTTGGCATTGATATTTTCTGTTAGGTCTTGGGTAGCTGAAGACCTAGCAAACTTTACAACTTATTCTCACACATAGAAGTGTGCTGAAGACAAAGTAAACTGGACAACTTATTCTCACAGATAAAAATGAAAATGTATTTTAACAGATCATAAAATCATAAAACTTAAAACATTTGCCACAGCGCTAAGCAGGATAGCATTGGTAATGTTCATGAAAATGATTATTAGACATGGCTCTTCAGCATTTAGGGTTAAGAGAACAGCAGGTATGAGAATTAATAGGAACTCTGGAAAAAATCATTTCTGATTGGAACTAAAATCATGGCTGTTTGTATCTTCAAAAACAACATTAGGACTTTCAGAGTTGGTTGACTGGTGATCAGCCATGTTTGAGAATCAAGATCTGAAAACATAGCTTTCTCCATACACAGAAGAAAGTATTTAGCAGTCGTTAAATTTTTTTTTTTTTTCTGACTTGTTTTCAAAGGTTCTAGGTGATGAAAATAGATTGGTTATGAAAATGGCCTCTACTTGAAATTGATTAGGGAGGGGGAAAAAAAGGATAGTGGACTCTCAGGGCCTAATGTGAGAAATTGCCCCTGCAATCTGTTTTCCTTTTATTGTGTCCCCAGCTGAGCAGCAGGTCAAGTTAGATTGTGGAAATACACATTCCTTACCTTTTTCATCATTGTCACTGTCAGGGGTAACTTCAGCAGTGGGTTGAGCAGATTGTTCACAGAAAGAGAAAACGAGCATGCATTTTAACATTTTTATTTTTTTATATGAACTTTTTTTTTTCTTCCGTAGTTTGAAAACATGATTCTGATTCAATAATGGTTGTGTATAAATGTAATCCATGCATATGTAATCAGGGTTTATTTATAAGCCTTGTATTACTACCATGCTATCTTTCATCGGGTACAGAACTTTTTTTTAAAAACTGAAAATAACTATGTTGTATTTCAGTGAGAGGGTAGTGTTAATTTATCACTGTATTAGTAACTCAAGCAGGTGACATGTTAGGCTCTGTGCCACTGCCAGTCTGTTGTTTAGTTTGACAAAGCAGAATCAGGGTCGTGCATCACAAGAAAAGGGGTAGAGTTTAATTATAATCATATATCCAATAGAGTATAAATTATAATCACACGAAAAGCATGTGTACACATACACAGAAATAAAGGTATCTGCATGTCGTGAATTTGCAGCATAAGGTGTTGCTACAACTACTGGTTTCAGCCCATTGTAAACTTAATTTTACATTGAAACAAAACTGCTGTTTGGGCTTGGCATTGTCTTGGAACTGCACTGTTGAAAGTGTCAGCAAGGACTCTGCCTGTGGTCATAGATGAGGCAGACCTTCACCTCTGGCTTGCTGGAAGTGAAATTATGTTAATTGCTGACACACACTTTGTGCTTGAAAATTAAAGTAAAATGTCACAGTAGGAAAACATTCACTGGGTAGGAAAACCACCTACTGCCCCAAAGTGTAATAGGTGGTGTGAAAAATGTATAGCTTGACTTGGGAGGTATAAGAACCCCTTTATTTTGTTTGATGGGAAGCCTTGCCAAGCCAATAATCAGTATCATACCACAGCCAAAAAGATTGGATGAATGCCTCATGACCAAGTTGTTAGATGTTCACGTTCCGACACTGGAGTGGGCTGGGCCATTTTCACATGGTGTGTCTGTCTATTTATAGCAGAAACAGAACCTGTATTTGAATGTCTATAAATGTTTTATTTTGCATTATGAAATAAATTTGTTTGTTCATATTACAGCCGAAGCTGTCCTTGATGGTACATGTATATGTGTGTGGGTGTATGACAAGCTACAAAGAAGTAGTGGAAAATGTTTGAAAATTTGAGGCAATGCTATTAAGTTATGTCCATTGGTGACTTGATACCATTTGGTTACCAGTTGGTTAGTGCAGTAAGATGGGAGGCTGTGGGTTCAAGTCCTGACAAAAGATATTTTTTGGTCCTGGTCAGCTCCATCTCGGTTGACCGTTCAGGGAGCTCATACAGGAAAACGCCAAGTTTCATTGTTTTAACATGGACACATCCCTGGTTGACGCCATGATATGAGAGAGATCATAGAGTTCACCCTAGTGATGTTCTCGCAGACAAGAATGAAACTCCATAGCATCGTCTTCATCACTATAAAGAAAAAAATCACAGAACTCATTCTGTGGGCCTTGTCCTTCACTTACGGTTACCTCTGTTTTTTGATTTCCTGTCTAAATGTTTGGTGATGTTTGTGTCAGAGTTGTCAAAATCAGCAAGTTTATGATCACTGTTGATAAATTGAGATGGTGGCGCCTTCTGGAAGTGAACACATACTCTTGCTGTCTCTGTGACCAAGCCATTATTGTCATCGGTAAGGGGCTTAATAGGTGGTGTCCACTGTATGTTGGATCAGAGCAGGTGGCTCCGCCGGATGTGGATGGGGGATGGGGAGAGGCAGGATGGGGTCGACAGCTTTGGAAGGTGAGAAAGGAATTGGCAAAAGAAATTTCCTTGTTGTAGCAGATGTCTGCTGGGGACAACATAGAGAACACGTGCCTCTAATTTTTCTCATCCTGTTCACCTGAATAAAGATGGTGGTCAGAGGTAAGAGGTATAATAACAGAATATTTGGATCAGTCACAGATATGTAGAAAGTAGACACACTTCTGAGGCAATTTCAGAAGGTGTAGAATTTGACTTAGTCACAGATTCTGAGACAGCAGGCACAATACTTCAATAGAGTACACTGAATTTTTCTCTGATACCAAGATTGCAGACGCATTTCAGTTCAGGGTTTATATATACTTGTCAGTCCAAAATTTGAAAAACTTTCAAGACTCTTTGAGACAGGAACATTTGAAGAGCTATGTTATATATATGCTATAAAAGTTGACAATATTTCCATGTGAGAACAGTGTGGGAGACTGCATGCATTGTGAAATGTGCCAGAGTCATTGATAACAGTCGGTGAAATATGCATGATAGATCCATCACATGTAGTCAGTCAAGTCAGAATGTTCGTTCGCTGTGGAAGAGGAGATTTATCATGAAATGTTGGACTGCCAAGTGTTGAGCATCTTTTCATTCATACACACGTGCATGCACGTACACACGCACACACGCGTCACTTTTGCCCCTCCCCAAAAGCAGCATAGTGGACTAGGGTGCATTGTAGGTCTTACTTAAATTACTTACCTCGCTTGAATAGTAGTCATTAAGTTACGACGAGGTTTTGTTTTGTTTTCCCAGACTGTTTTTTCCCCAAATGTTTGTCTCCCCTATTTCAATATTTGTGATCTATTGATAAATACCTGTTTACTTCAATATAGACATATTAAAAGAAACAATTTTTCTCCCCTTGGTTTACAAAAACTTGAAAATGTCCCCTTCAAATTCACAATTGTCTGAAAGCTTCAAAAACACCTGTACAAACCCTACAGTTTCAGAGCAGCTTCATTAGAAAGTGCTAGCAGCTTCCATAGAATGTTGTGAATTTTGTTGCAACTACTGAGACGCTTAATTATTTCACAGCAGCTTCACTAGACGGAACTACTTTCAGAGCAGCTTCAATGGAATGCACAGAATTTGTCCCCGATACCATGACAGCAGATCTGGTGACAATTTCATTGCAACTTTAATTAGATAATGCTTTTTTTTTTTGGGGTACATTGCAGCTTCAAGAGTATGTGCTGATTTGTGACAGGTACCGAGACAGCAGACAATTTCAGAGCAATTTCCACAAAAAAACCACTGTCATACTTCACTTTTACTGAGACTGAGTATACACCAACTTCAGAGCAGCTTCTGTAAAAGCATTGAATTTAGTTATTGGTCACATTCTGTGATGGCAGGCACAATTTCACAGCAGCTTGAATTAGAAGGCTCAAGAGGGGGCTGTACTAATGTCATCTTGTATTTTTCTCCTCGATGTAGTTCAACTGAATTCAATTGTGCTGAATTTCTTTCATTTTTTTTTTCTCTTCAGAATGAGGTGGTTCAAACATGTCTCGGTGTGCTGAACTCTTTCAAACTTATGTTTGAATTTGGCAGTTGAAGCTTGTTCCAGTGTGCAGAATTCTTCATAACTTTTGTTTGAATGGGACAGCTTCCATCATGTCGCCGTGTGCTGAATTCTTTACTACTTTTGTCTGAATGGGACAGTTTCAATTATGTCTCAGTGTGTTGAAGTCTTTGAAACTTTGAATGGGACAGTTTTAATCATGTCTCGGAGTGCTGAATTTTTTAAAATCTTAAATCTGACTGGCACAGCTTCAATCATGTCTTAGTGTGCTGAATTCTTTCAAACTATAATCTGAATGGGACGGCTTCGATCATGTCTCGGAGTGCTGAATTTTTTTAAGAACTTAAATCTGAATGGGACAGCTTCAGTCATGTCTCGGTGTGCCGAGGCGTTTAAAACTCTAATCTGAATTGGACAGTTTTAACCATGTCTCGGAGTGCTGAATTTTTTTAAAACTTAAATCTGAATGGGACAGCTTCAATCATGTCTTTGAGTGCTGAATTCTTTCAAACTTTTGTCTGAATGGGACAGCTTTAATCATGTCTCGGAGTGCTGAATGAATTTTAAAAAAAAAAAAAAAAAAAAAAAAAAAAAAAACACCTTGGTCTGAATGGGACAGCTTCAATCATGTCTTAGTGTGCTGAATTCTTTCAAACATTTTTTCTGAATAGGACAGCTCTAATCATGTCTCAGTGTGCTGAACTCTTTTATAACTTATGTCTGAATGGGACAGCTTCGATCATGTCTCATTGTGAATTTTTTTTTAAACTTAAATCTCAATGGGACAGTTTTAATCATGTCTCAGAGTGTCAAATTCTTCAAAAATTTAATCTGAATCTGAATGGGACAGTGTTAATCATGTCTTAGTGTGCTGAATTTCTTTAAAACTTTTGTCTGAATGGGACACCTTCAATCATGTCTTGGAGTGCTGAATTTCTTTAAAACTTTTGTCTGAATGGGACATTCATGCTTGGAGTGTTGAATTCTTTAAAACTTTAGTCTGAATGGGACAGCTTCAAAACAGTCTGAATGGGACAGCTTTAATCATGTCTTGGAGTGCTGAATTCTTTAAAACTTTAATGTAAATGGTACAGCTTCAATCATGTCTTTGTGTGCTGCATTTCTTTAGAACTTTATCATGTGTCGGAATGACCCAGGACGAAGACAGACTGCTCAAAACTGGAATAAATCGTTAGGGTTCCCCCCCCCCGAGGGCAGATCTGAATGGGCTTAGCTGATTTCCTGTCTTTTTAATGTGCTATAAGCAATGTGTAGTGGTGAACTTTGTGTGTAATCTCAGGACAGGCACCACTGTACACCATCAAAGGGACTGGGCAGCAGTGCAGCCTCACCTCTTGTGAGTTCCCTCATGATTCTGACAGTTCCCTGTGGTTTGCTGGTGCAGGGGCTACAATAAAACGAATCTGTTTACGGCTGTGTATGGTTGGCCACTATGAACAGCAGGGTATTTAATTCTGCTGGGGGGGGGGGGGGGGAAGACAAATGAAAACAAAAACCTGTGATTTGCAGTACATGTCTTGTTCCACCTATATACTGGTGAGGGTTGTGTTTAAGCTCTTGAAAAATGTGAATTTTAAAGAGAAAATGGTTGATAAAAAAGCAAAGAAACAAAATTGGTTCAACATAATGATTGTTGGGAAAGCAAACTGAACATAATGATTGTTGGTGCAATAATCAATACATGCTGGTAGAAGAGATGGATTAACACCTCCATTTTACTTTCATGATTTATTGGCATGTTCTATTTGCTGCACATTATGCATCTCATGAAGTACACATATAAAAGTACACATATAAATGTGGTTGCCAATCTGTGGCTACACACACACACACACACACGCAATGAACAAAAATGCAACTCATAAAAAGTTGGACAAAATTTCAAGTTCCAATTTCATGTGTCCTTAGAGATCCAAATGGGCAAATCCACAATCAGTAAGTGACAAAATTCGCAATCAGCAAATAATAGTGGTGAAACACAACAGTGACACACAACCGCCTGGCATACAACGATCATGGACAATAATTTTCAAAAACAAATGGAAATCTTAAGTCTCTAGACACACTTCTCCAAAGCACAAAACAAACATCCCACTGATGAGAATAATTTTTCATGTTAATGGGAAAGGTGGCATGAAAATGATGTAATCTTGTTTTGTAATCTTTATTTTCTTTTTCCTATACAGATTTATAGTAGAAATGTTCAGAAATTTGTCATTTTGGGATGATGGCTAACCTGTTAAAGGTTTTTCAATTTCATTGTTCATTTTGGAAAGACAAGGACATTTCTATTGGGTAGTACAACAAAACGGAACACTGTAGGAAAAATATTGCACACGCAACAATCAAGTTACACACTCCAAACCCGATTTCTTTGGTTTCGCTGAAGTGCAGCTGCGCAATAACATTGATAGGGTTTTATGTTGATCTTGGTCCAGCATGGCAACTTGTCTATATAGTTTGCAGTTATATTAAAAACATAAATGAAAATAAAGTATCTTGAGTTCGACAAACTAGTGAAGCACATAGTCTCTTCTCCCATGGGAATCCCTTTTGAAAGAAAATCAACATTAAATTGGATTTTACACTTTTATGGAGAGCGTTTGTGTGCAAGGAACATTTAACATGAATTCTGTGGGAAAATGGCAAGGTTTTGTTTCACCTCTCCCATGAAACCCCAAAACATTTTCTTTTGGGTTACCCCTGATGCATGTATGAGTTCACACTTATTAAACACACACACACACAAAAACATTTTTCAGAGATACCACTGATGTGTATAACCTCACAACTTCACACACACACACACATAAAGACCATGGACAACCACATGGCAAACTGTAGGTTACCACAACATTCTCCCAAGACAAATATTTGGTCTCTGGCAACACTTCATCCCCATGACAAAGTATCCATAGGTCTCGAGTGCAACTATGGACTTCTAACATTCTCCTTTTTGATTTGATTAAAAAAAAAAAAAAAAGAAAGAAAGAAAAAAACTTGGTACATACTTCGATTATGAATTACTACACACTTTGGGTATAGCAGGTTTGCAAGTTCCATTTGATATGTAACATGGTATTACAGCTTCCATAGAGAAGGATCTTGTCCAACTTCAAAATCATACATACAATAAACCATTCACTGAGAGGACATGGGCAGAAACTGTAGGGCAGAATCCTTTTACCTCAAGGCTTCCTTCTGCCTGTGTTGGTTTATCACCAACACGTGAGGCAGCTAATATCTGAGCCCTGACCTGATACCAGAATATAGGAAGCTGGAACAGCCGGAAAAAGCTAATGAGAAGGTGCCCAGGCTGGCAATGGAGACCAGATGCTACTGGTCTGCCCGTAATGCCAGCTGCTTGGATTGTTGGTAGAAACAACTAATCACTGCTCTTGCAATGACTAAATTTGTGTCTTCACTTTGTCCCATTTATTTATGGTAGTGGCATCACAAATCAGTCAGCTCACTGTTGTGCATCTCATTTGAAGGAGAAAATTACACTGGTTCATAGCAATAATATTATACTGGTTCATAGCAATAAAATTATACTGTTTCATAGCAATCTTTTAAATCGTCAGTTTTTGAGAGCACCATTTTCAGTGATCCATGGATTTGGCTTGACCGTTTTTGTAAGCTTAACAGATTTCTCTAGACATTCTCGACAAAAAACAACATAAAATCTTAAATCCCACTCCGATAAATTTATCAGGCATACTTGACAAGTACAACAGCAAAGTGAGCTGATTTCATGGAATACTTTTGCATAAGCTGGTTTTAGTGATGCTTTTACACAAGCTGGTTTCATTGAACACTTTTCTTTTTTTTTTCTTTTAAAAGATATTTTCTGGTAATTTGTGTGTGTGTGTGTTTTAATCACTGAAGCAAGTGTGTGTGGAACAGATGAAGAGACTCCACCATATGTTCCAGGTGACACACTACTTGAGCTGAAATGTTATGGGGCAAAATGTTGCTGAGCCAAAATATATCGGGGACCAAGTAGTTGGGGAAGAAATGTCATGGGCTCCCAACCTTCAAACACAACATCACATTTCTGACAACACAGAAAAGGCAGAAACTGCATACTTGCTGATATCTACATGAACATTTCCAGGACATACATTCAATTGCAAAAAAAGGGAGGATGGGGTGAGGAAGGGGGTGGTAAGGATGGAGGGGGGGGGAGGTAGATGGGAAGAAGCTACATATAATTTCATTGCATGCTGTTACAGTCTACAGGCTAAAGAGACACTGGGGGCTAAATATATCCTCCACAACGATCACATCACAAACATGAAACATCACAGACCTTATCTCCCAAGCCCAGTTTAAAAAAAAAACCATCTATAGTTATCTTCTCATTTCATTTACAACAGATGAGTGAGTGAAAAATTTTTTTTTTAATACATCAGCAATTCTTCTTCAATAAGAGACCTGTACTCTCTGAACATGAAGAAATCTTGTCAGTCCTTTGGGACAGGGAAAGGGACATGAAGGGAGAACAAAAAGCAACTGAACACAAACTTTGTGGGCAACGTCATCCACTAATCACTTGATAGTGTGGCACACATGAACAGCCGCTTCATTCAAAAATGTTTCTGTTCAGGTGCCGTCAGAGGACGCTACATGCATAAAGCAAGCAAGGCAAACTGATGACAGACGTCACAGTCATGTTTTTCCCTCTATCTTCAACACCTAGTTTTCTACCATTCGGTCTGATTGTTCACCGATCTAGCAACTCTTCAAAGAGGGGAAGCTGGATAGTGTCTTCAGCCCACAATGTGTGTTTGTGGTGTAAAACAGGCAGAGAACCTTTAACAAGTTTGACAGGGTTATCTGTAAGGTCACTAACTACAAGTCATCGCATGTTTAGTATGCCAATGTCACATTGCCAAAACGTGGAAAGACGTTGCCCCTTCAAGTTTATTAGGTGCGACCGACTACCTTCCAAGAAGTAAGTCAGAAGTCACTCTTTATCATTTGATATATGAGCATACACTGGGACTGGCTCTCGCATGCTGTTTGCAGACAGTTCAACATTTTAACTTCAATACCCTCTCTTTTTCACCTCTCACTAACCACTCTTGCAGTTCTACACACACACGCTCCTCCATCCTCCTCTTTAACCCTCATACAACTGGATTCTCTGAGGCAAAATTTCCCCTAGTTTTGGATTCTTTTAGTGAGTTTAGCCTTAAAATGGGTATGCACGGTTCATTGCACCACCATAACCAAAAATAAACCTCTTGAGTTATGAAATCTTCCAGATGAGGTCATGTAGGTTTCTTCTGTAATGTGAACCACATTTTGGTGTTTTTGAGGATGAAAGGTCATGTCATCGTCACCTAAATGTCACTAACAACCAACCAACCCACAAAAAAGCCAACCACATAATAAAGACAATACACTGACAGTAAATTCACTTTGTGATGCCAGTTGCTCATAGTCATGTGTGCTGGCAGGGTTCACATTTCTGCTAATGGATGCTATCTTCATGTCCATGTTGACTGGACTTCTGCCTCATCACCAACAAGCAAAGCATTTGCATTTCATTTCAATAGGCTGTGCCTGTTCTACAAGATGATTTTAAATGGTCAAACTGCCAACGTGTGTTAGATTTTTCATAGCACCATCCCCCAAATTCAACCCTGTAGCTTGGACTGCCCTACAGGAAACACACACAATAAAACAGTGCACACATTGAAAATAATGATAAAAAAAAAAAAAAACTCCAGCGACTGACAACACACATTCAATGTTCAAAAGGAAGCTGTATATGAGAAATACACAGCAAATAATGGGTCTAAACTAAAAAATCACTGGACTTGCCGAAGAACATGGACCACGCTTGTATATATTCCAAGTTATCTTGCAAATTGGCTGGTGTGACGGCCACCTTGTTTAAGTTACCTGACAAGTTGAAGGAGTTAAAACAATGTTGCTGTGGAGAGATACCATTTCTGCTGTCTTGGACAATGCCTTTCAAACATTTTGTATCAACACTTTTTAATGATGGACTTACCCCTGTGCTACTCGTGTCTCATTTTTTCTCTCCCACATGATGCTCTATACAAAAACACTGCTTGACTGATTCCATGGTTGATGAATTTATATTCTCTTAGCACGAACAAGTCGGGTAAGCCTTGCTCCCGTAAGTAAACCTAACATAGAGTAACTTTTATTCAAGACTGCACAGTCTTTCGAACTTGAATAAAGTCAGACAAGTACAAAGATGAACAAAGTGATAGTGGGGAAAATCAAGCGCAGGCCAACAACCCCTCCATCATCACAGTAATGACTTGGCAAAGATTTTAACTTGAGGCCCGGGGGGGGGGGGGGGGGGGGGGTTGCAGATGAAGAAAATGGGAACATGAAATTAGAGAAAATATGTTATAAATATGAAAACTCTTCACTAGCTGCATGAAGGAACCATTGTAATCCCTCTTGAAGGCAGATCTGTTTGTATTGCCGCTCCTATTGTAATCCCTCTTGAAGGCAGATCTGTTTGTATTGCCTGCTCCTAGCCTTTCGTCCACTAGACCAGACTTATCAGTGAGACACAGCTGACCGTGTCCTTTTTTTTGCGATTGACGGTGAGATTAACGTCCTATCGGCCTGTGGCCCTTAAGGACAAGGTTCCTGCAGACATATGTCTACATATTTGTGGCAACTGCTGTCATCTGGCAGTGGTAGGTAGGTTTCAATGGGGGTCGTCGTATTCGTCTCCCAGAGCTCGTGTTGGCTCAATTCTGGTCATTATCCTCTTAAATGCTGGTTCAAGTTTGGTGAAATTGGTCTTGAACGTTAGTTCACTTTTTAAGTTGTTGGTCGACCGACGATGGGCGTCAGTGTGTGTTGCCTGCTGTCCCCCAAACATCATCAGGCTGTCTTCAGGACCACCGGGTGGCCTTCTTCATGCTTGGGTGGCAATGGTCCTGTGCCGCGTGAGGCCGCCTCAAGAAGGAAGCAGGACGAAAGTCACTGGAGCGCTGCATGAGCCCCTTAAAACTTGGCGGGCACTCCCTGACTGCAGCCGAGAGGCAATTTTTCAGCCCAACCCCCTAAAGAGTGCCCCCATGTTTGCCACCCCCCTCAAAACAGCACGGTATCCTGGGCCACAGTAGTCGCAGTCAGGCAGCGCTCCTTCGCCCCACATCTCCAGGAGCCGTCCCCCGGCGACACAGGCTAGACCTGCCGTCACCCACATGGCCACATGGTTGTCTGCGCCGCCCGACACTGATTTCTCACATCAGTGTCCCTCAAGGAGAGCTGCCACCTCTCCCCTGGCGTCCACTGCTATGCCACACTCGCAGTGGACTGACCGTGTCCTTGCCCCTGGCATCAAATTGAGACACACCACAGTCCATAATACTGTGGTGTTCTCGCCATCAAGGGTTCAAAAAAAGAATCCAACAGCACCCCCAAAACAGCCAGCCAAGGGTAGTAAATGAAACCAAAACAAAAGTGTGGGGAGGAAAAAAGTTGCTGAAAAACTAAAGACATTATGCAAACAGTATAAAATGTATGGGACAATCTTTGAGCCTACGCTTGAGGGTCCACCCAAGGATGCAAGGGGAGATCAAAAGACAAACACAACTTCATATTCTCTAGTTTGTAATCTATCTCATATGTTGTTTTTTTCTCAAGATTTCAACAGTATTGTTACTTTCATTCATATCTATTCTTATACACATTTATTCTTTATCATTACTATACCTTTCCACTTTTCCCCCTGTTTCTTTATCTTTAAAATTGACAGAGATGGTGATGGGTTGCATTCTTGTTGGAGTCAGGGTGGAACAGAGGGGTAGGAATCCTTCCTATCTCTGCATACATGTTTCTGTTCTAATGTATTCTGCAACATTCATGCATGCGCAATATCTTTTTCTTTTAATGTCGCAGCTGTAATTTGAGAAAAGAGTGGTCAACATGCAGAGAAAATTACTTTCATGATCTAACTATTCGTCTTCAATTGTGCTTTTTGCTTTAAACATTAAAAAATAGAAGAAGAGAGAAAATATAAGAGAGAGAAAACTGAGGACATCCAAAATTATACCTGTGTACCCAGCATTTAATACTAGAATATTTTTCAACTCAGACTATTTTCCCTCAAAAAAAAAAAGAACATATTCAGACCTGTCTACCTCAAAATTGAACCATTAGTACTCCATGGAGTAAATTTTAGTACTCCATGACAAAAAAAGAGTATTTTTCTCACCTTGTACTTAAATATGGATCTTATATTGCGCAATTCTTGCAGCCAACTCACTGCGCTGTACTCACACTCAAACACTCACACCAACTAGCACAAGTGCACTACACACACACACACTGCACGTATCTAGTCGACCATCTCATTAAAAAAATAACATTATTATTGCCCTGCCCTCCCTTTCAATTCCCCCCCCCCCCCCCCCCCACACACACACACACACAGTGACAGTCACACAAATGTGTACCCTTCATACAGATTTCATTTTCCATCTTTTTCGTCTCTTTGTATTGCCACTCCATCCCCCTCCCCACTCACCCCGTTTTGGGGGGGTGGGGATGTGGGCGGGTGGAGTGGAGCTAATTAACAGTAGAAGTTAAACTGACGGACTCATCATGAGCAATTTTGCTGTCACTAGTGTCAGGAAACATCTTCTTGAAAAGGGAACAAGACGATTGGTGTTGACAGGGACAGATTCGCATCAGCCACCAGCCTACACATCATGATCATCATGTCAGCGTTTGTCACCTGCTGCTCCAGGTCCCCCACTAGACTTCACCTCTCTGCTTTTTCAATGCTTGTACAGTTGAAGGTGTTCCTTTCACCTTTTCAGATATTTTTTTTTAAATGCAATTTTGACGAAACGTGCTTTATGCAGTGGTTGCACCCTCCATGAGCACAACTAAAACCCGTTTCGCACAAAGTGCACCACATCAAAGTTGGACCTTTTTTGAGCTTGGGACTAAGCACTTCCAAGTTTGCATGGTATGCATTCAGGAAAGTTTGTTCCCTCATTTTGGCAACCTTCTTTTTAACATCTAGCTCTTCATCACTCTCATGAATGCGTAATTTCGCTGGTGGCGGCATTCTTTTAGTGAATATCTGAAAGATGGCCAACCACAGTGTAAGCGAGTATGCACAAACTGGAACTAGGGACAATAACTTGCGTCTTCAAAAAGAAAACAGTACTTTTTTTGTAGCCAATGTTGCCGATTTTTGTATTTTTGTCCTACGCGGCATATTATCGCATTTTCCTTTCAAATTTCATGAAATACGCTGAAAAATCGTACAGTAAGCAGGCCTGCATATTTTGCACTAACCAGTTTCTTAACTGAATGCTGAAGACTTCCCATCAGAAGGTAGCTTGCACTGGTTCATAGTAAGAGTAACTGCCACAGCGTGACATTTTGAAACTGACACATTCGCTGTAAGCACAACCCATCATAAACTTTAAAAAGACAGGGGATTGGCTTTTACAGGGTACACCACCACTATCATCATTCTTGTGCAGTTAACAAAAAAAAAAAAGCATTAAAAAAAAGAAATCTACAGCTTTTGTGTTCTCTGGACATTGTTTTGTATTCCTGGATGTGGTTTTGAGTTCTCTGGGTGTTACTTTGCATACTTTGTGAATGGGGCCAGTTTGCAGCTCAAATCTTTACCTGAACTGTTGCTGCTGCTTGCTGAGACTGATGGTAACCCAAAAGAGAGAGATCATTTTCTGTGTTACTCTCTACTTTTCTGATCTTTTCCCACATCAACACCTACTTCAACATCCAGTTCAACAGTACGTTTCTTCCAGTCCATCTTCTTGATACAAATAACTTCTACATCTTCCCCAGTGTTCTTGCTCCATTCTTCTTCCTTCCTATCCATGTGTTTTTTTTTTTTTTCCTCCTGAGAAATGTATTACCATAATTGTCTAATGTCTGTGACTCCCCTCTAATGAATGAGGCAGAGTGTAGAATTTGAATTAGCTTTAGCATTTCATTGCTTAAGCCAGAATTTTGCAGTTAAGTTTTTCATTGGCTGAATATGTGGCAGGGCCGATTTAGTGTACGGTGGATTATCCTACAGCATGGCTGAATGCACGCTATTTGACAACACAAAGATGGGCAGCTGGCTGTGTCCAAAGTGAATGCAAGAGAGTTAACAGACTTGCTCTGGCGCTATCTGTCTGATCTGAAATGCACTTGTGATATTTTAAAAAAGACTCAAAAGAAATATTGAAAAAGACAAAATGGTGACATCAGCCGGTTTCTTTCTCCTACCTCAGTCTTTCAACTTATTTTTAGACCTGTCTGGCACACTAAGGACACTAAACTGGACAGCAGTGGACAGTCATATTGGAACACTGCCACTCCTTGGTGTGTGTGTGTGTGTGTGTGTGTGTGTGTGTGTCCTGTCCAGGATTTGAGGGGCAGCAGCATTAAAGAATAGCAATTTCAAACTACCCTCACTTCTTCTCTTCATCCAAGTGAAGCTCATCTTCACACTACTACGACAGACCTGATATGGCCTCCATAGTCACCTGGGCCACACACAACATAACTTGACTCAACCCATCACTGCTTTCTTTCCACACATGCATGTGACAAGCTCACATACTGTTCACAATAATAAATGATTATATTTTTGCACATTTTAAACCTGGCTAGTTAAAAAGTTCCTAACCAGTTATAACTTTCTCACTATCCCAAAATCATTCTCTGTGCCAAATCCCACTCAGACGTTGGCTGACTTTATTCCACAATAAATAAATGAACCTTTTAGCTTACAAAAACGTACGTATCACACTTTATGAAAGAAACGATGCACTACCCCTCACCCCACCCCCTCCCTGTGGTGGAGCTGTTCACTTCAGCAGGTTCACAGCACAGCTAAGAATATTTCTAAAAAAAAAAAAAAAAGACCAAACAAACGGGCTAAGCTTTCTCTGGGTTACATCTCCTCCCTCAGAGCATCCTGTAGACGGCGCCGTGCCTCGATGACCCTCTGCTCCTGACGCTGAATGTCTTCCTCAGACACTAGGATCTGCTGGATATGGGGCTGACTAGTGTCCATGTTCACTCCGGGATTCTTCTGGATCTGAGAGCGAGTGTTGCTCTGCCCCATCACGGGGGCTGTGTTGAGGTGGAGTGCGGCCGAGATGCTCTGCAGGACGCACTCCGTTGTCAACTCTGGACCCAGCCCTGCATCACAAATTGTCTCCAGGTCGTGTACACTGTCAAGCACAATGACAAAATCAATGCTTTCTGGCATCCATTCATGCCTCATTTTCCCCCAGGTTACTATCATCTCTTCATAGAACATAAACACAATAGGAAAATAATGAGGAATACACCTAGTGCTGTCTAACAAACATGATCAAGATCTGTTTCAACCTGGCTATCCATTTTCAAAATACTAAACTGGCAGGCTGTATTTACTGTCCTCTGAGAATAATTTTGACAAATATCTTCATTGCAACCGGTCTGCCTTGCATTAAACATTAAGGAATGCAGCTCTGTGGCTCCCCAACTCACCATTCATGTTTCTGGGCAGCTCCATGGTCTGAATGGCTTCCTCTGTGCTGTCACAGGCCCTCAGGCCCTGCAAGCGCTTCTCCCAGAACAACTGAAAAATCAGCACAGCTAATGTAACTGAAATACCCTGATCATGTCCTACAATATCACAGAATGCATACAATATGATCATGTGGTGATTTTTGCATTGTGAATAAATCAAAATGATGCAGTGGTAATCTTAAGTTTCAAACAAGCAGAGTACCCTTAGGTGTAACTTTTGTAGAGTCAACATAGCTTTGTCAAAACTTGCAGCAATCATATAATTTACAAGATTTGAGGAGTTATCATGATTTGCCTGTTAATACACAATGTTCTTCCACTTGACTTTGAAAACAATATTTTCATGACTTCAAGTTCTATTTTTCTTAAGCACATTATATATACCTATATCCGCCTTGGCTTAGGGCTGTGTCAGGTCAATTGACATAGGCTAGAACACCAAGGCTACATCAAAATGTTGTTATACTCTGCATAGTTATGCGGGGATTGTCTTCAGTCATGACAAGCTCCCAGCATAACATTATCAGTCTCCAAAATCCCCTGAAGTCGGAGTGTGGCTGCCCTTGTGGCGGGGTAATCAAAAGCGGTCACACATGTAATGTTCTCATCCCTAGCTGATGCATTTGTACCATCGTGTTCAAGTACTTCGGCTATTTGGATAAGCCCTAGAGTCTTTTAGCCAGGGTACGACAACAACAACAACATACATACATACATTTACATGAGAACTTGTCTATGTTTTTATTTGACACCACATCTGAAAAGTTTGGAGAAAAAAAAAAACAGAAAAAAAACAAACTTTTGAATGGCAATGACAGTGCCAGTGCATGCCATTTTGCTTTTGGTGGGTAGAAGGTGTTTTCATCTTTTTAAAGACTGATGATCCATTCTGTGGAGGTCATGCAGCTATAGTTTAATACTCTGAACCAGACATTATGCAGGACCATCTCTGCTTTGGGTGGATTTTTTTTTTCAATTCATGAATGTCCTCTGGAAAATGACACCAAAAAAAAAGGAAAACAGGGAAACAAAAAAAAAAAAAGAACTGCAGTAACCTTGTGCATGCACAGATCTATCAGATAATTTTGCACACACATCTGACCCAAGAAAATGGAAATAGCATGCAAAAAAGAACCATAGAAATGGCTGGTTCTTTACGCTTCTGATAATTCTATTATTAACAAGCTTCTAGAAGCAACTTACCTGATTCACCTGTCATGAACACCCGCCACAAAAGCCACTGTGTCAGAAATGACATTAGGGGAAAGGTGAGGAAACGAAGTCTTGTATTTGAATGTGATGTGGGTCCACCAAGGGTGATCACTCTGCTGATCTGTTCAGTATGGGGGTGTTTGATTAGAAAACACACTATCACGATTTTAACCCCTTTCTTGTTTGGTGACATCTTCCTGCATGGGATGGCCTGAAAGATCTAATCAATATTTATCGCTCTGCCCTGTTTGGTTATGCTAGGGCTTGCAACTGCTGAGGAAAAAAAGTTTCAAATTCACTATTGACACAAAACACATCCATGCAAACACACACACACACACACACACACACACACACACACACACACACACACACACACACAGAGGCATACAAATGAGGGTCAAAAACAGTACTCATGGAATGGTTGTGTGTGTACCTGTCGAGGCTGTTCCTGGGCGCCATGTTTTAAGTCAGTCTTGGTTTTGCTCTCTGGATGGTTGCGTATAACCGTCACTGGCTGTTTGAAAATGGACGCAGTCTGACGGATAGGTAACACCAGGCTGGAGTCCACTCGAACTCCTGTAGAAAAGAATACACATTTATCATTTTAGATTAATGCATAAATGGACAACCTTCCACAAAATTAGTCAAACCTTGACTTTGTTGTTTTGTACTAGCGGGAAAAAATTGGTGTAAGATATGACACAAATTATCAGGGTAAAATTCTGATTCAGCAATTATTTATCTTTATAATGTTAATGCAGAGAATTAAAATTTTAAACACCATTCCTCATTGAATAAATTTTTGGTATATGAACCAAAATTGTCTACATACAGGATCTCAGTTATCTTTGAGAAGCCTGATTTTTCAAAACTTGAACTGTACCATCTTTTACTTTGTAATCCAAGATCCTAGGGTTACATGTAAACAACTAACCCCAAGTTTACAGAGAAAAAATGATTGCTCAGCATGCTCTGGAGTCTGTCCAAGTTTGTGTCAAGGGCAGTACAAACTCTCCAGCAATAGATATGAATTTGTGGCCAGCTGATCAAAATTGGTACTCTCAACTACTAGTAAGTATTATTTCCTTTGATACAAACATAATTTCAAGTTCACAATACTTTGGAAATCAACAGGTGAAATTTCTGACAAAGTGACTACCACAGTGATTTTCAAAGCCTGTTTCAACAGATCCAAGCTCAGTAGACAACAGCGTGTCCTATTTTGTGGGGGCTGGAATAGCTCAGTTGGTACAGCGCCGGACTTGTAATCCAAGGGTTGCTGGTTCGAATTGTTGTTTCGGCACAGGGGGATTTTTCCCTCAGAGTTAACATTGATTCTGATTCCATTTCCCATACAGTCCTTTGAATGAGACTATAATTACCAAGGTTCCCTGTGTGAACGCACGCACAACATCTTGCACACATGTAAAATCCCATCACCAACTTTTGGAAGAGAAGGCCAGTTTGGCCGTTGGTATGGACGACACGTTACACATAGCATGCACCTTCCCCGAAGATGGAGCATGACTGCCTTAATGGCGGGATGAAAAAAATGGTCATGCACACAAAACTCCACTCCCTTTGTTGGGCAGATGGGATTAATACTTGCCTGTCTATACAGGGAATGTCCGCAGGAGTATCAGCCTGCGTACACAGAAGAAGTCCTATTTTGCAGAGTAAAAGGTCGTCTTTTGCCTTGAGAAATTATCATCCAGATTAAGACAATGATCTTCAGATAACTGCAGACAGCATTGTGTGCAAGCAAGATCATGCCCAGTCAAGGTCAAATTCAGAAACATAACAGCAATCATCAAGTCTGTGATTCAGCTGCATCCACAGACACCTCCTGGTTTGTCCCACCACAGCCCCGATCAATACAGGTAAATCCACATAATTAGAACAGTTCGTCACGTTGTCCACGAGCAACCCACAAAAAGAGACACTGCATTGCTGCCCAGTCACTTCTGTGTTTTCAGTGGTGCCAGTTCTGAGCCAACATATACATTCAGGATACATCCTAGTATGCTCAACTGCTTAGATGCAGAGCCAATGTGAGTGAACAATTTTCTCCAGAAGGCACTACCATGTCCATCCAACAAAATTCCCCTTGAACTTAGCTGATACCAGTGATTCTGATAGAACCTCACCAAGGGTGTAGACATGATGAGGGAATTTTGAAATTAAAGTCACCATGAAAGCAGGGCATGAATGGCTACAAAACTTGCGATTTGAAAAAAAAAAATTGTTTTGATGCTGATCAATGAGATTGAGGATGATGAAGACGACTCTATAGATTTCCATTCTGGTCTGCGACGGCATGACGCTGACATGGCCATTCTGTTTGCTTACTTTCATAATATATCCTGCATTAACCAGACCCTAGAGATACAGACACCTGCAAAAACAAAAAACAAACAAAAAAAACATCCCACAAATAAATGGCTCTGACAGAAATCAAACCAAAGACCTTCCTGCTGGAAGTATGCAAAACTAACCATGTTTCCATGGCGGCTGGTGCATGAACTAATACTTAATAGTTTGTTCAATTAACAAGTCGCAAAGATTCCATGAAAATTCCTTTAAAAATTTTTACACTCTTTTTGAAGACATCTGTATATTTTGTCGCAGGTTTCCAAAAAATATTAAACATATTAGTATCTACAACACCATTTTTGTTTGGTTTGAAAGTAGTTTGCATCGTTGAAGGGATTTTTTTTTTTTTTTTTTTTTTTGCTATATTAAAGAAAGCATCAAAATCTGAAAATGGATAAAAGATGACATAAGGCTCCCTTGATTGTTTAGACTACAGTGTTGTCATACTTCCTGAGCATAAGTTTTATGCTGTACCTGTGTTCTGTATACTTAGGACATAAAAAAATAGTGCACCTTTCTGCTACATTGCTTAACTTTCAGAACATGGATTTTCAGCAGAAAGAAATATCATACCTCTGATTTTATAAGATGTTGAAAAGAACGTTACAGTGATCTACCATCAAAGCCTCCAAAAGATTCTTTTTTCACTCTTTCATGAGAACACAACCTGATTCAGACTATGACTTAAAACTGTGAAACTGTACAATTATTATGTTTTCAACTGCAACTGGCACCTCATACCATGATTTTTTTAGCAAGTCAGACGTGACAGTGAATGTCTGTGACCAAGCTGCGTCCAGTTATCTGACTCTATGGACTAAAAAAAAAAAAGTTTAAATGTTTTCAAACCAGCATGCTTATCACTCATTCTGTGTTTTCTTCTGCACTAAATGTTTTCAAACCAGCATGCCTATCACTCATTCTGTGTTTTCTTCTGCACCATGAAAGTAACTTTCCTGCCAAGGGAACCTCTAAAGTCCATTCCAATCCATGCCGCCATTATAAAAAAATAAAATGAATTGTCTACGATCATATCCCAGACCGTACAGAGCAATCACTGGCTGTGCAAAGCAGCCGCAGATATGAACAGTGAAAGCCCTGCTATTATCAACTGATCAATCCAACAGATTGAGGTTCTTTTAAGTTTCAAATCTAACCCTTTAGATCATAATAAGATACCACTTAAAAAAAAAAGTGTTCTGATTGACTTCAGTTCTGTATAATCAGCCAGTAGTAAGCCTTACTTTTACAGTGGAAAGGTTTTCAACAAAATTTTTGGATGGGTTTTTAGAAAGATGTATTTTAAAGAATTGTGTGAATGAATGACCTGTGAGTTGATTTTAACATGGTGACACCCCTGATATGACCCTTTGTGGTCGGCTGGGCTATCAGCAACATTACCTTACCTTCCTTTACTGCTATTCTTGCTTATGTTTGTTTTCAAAGTGTATTTGAGCAGTAAAAAAAAAAAAGTTCTTTTCAATATCTTGAAGTTAAAACAGGCACCCTTACCACGTGCAAAATCAAAAGGGGATCCTTTCTGTCGTTTACTCTTGCGAACTGCACTGTAGATCACCCGACCAGTGCGGAAATCAAAGGCGCTGAGGTCAAAGGTGTCACCCAGCAACCGTGCCAGCTGTGGTTTGCTCCGAATCTTTTTACCATCGGGACTGCAATTTTCATACACACATTAAAACAAGTAGAAAAAATAGTTTATACCTTGGTGCTAAACATGGGATGATTTGGTAACAGTGGAACTGACATTCTAACTGACTACTATAGTACTTACTTTTACTTCAGTTTAAAATGTACCACAGCTGAAAGGAGTATGGGTGATTATTTGTTTCAAATTCGATGCATGTCCTCAATACTTAAAAACAACAGCAACAACCTAAAAAAGAAAACCATAATCCAGTTACATGAAAGCACACCCCCAACATTATTCACTTCTGCAGCCAGTAAAATGAAGTTGCTCATTACTATTATTACCAGCTTTATATGTAATATCTAGATTTCTTTCCAAGCAGCATCAAAGCGCATGTATATCATTATGATGTGGATTTTCTGGTTGCTAGTACTTTCACAGTTTCAGGATTGTTAAAAATATTACATTCAAAGCAAATAACCATACAGAATTACCTATCAGATACTCACCCAACCAATATCTAGTTCTGGATAAAAGCAAACAGAATTCCTATCAGCTAGAGATAAAACAAAATCTAGATTTAAATCCATGTAACAGAAGGAATTCATACAATTACATTACAAAAATATATAACTTACTCATCAGCAGGTTTGTAATATGGCATAGTTAGTTGATAGAGCTACTCTTAGCTTCTGTACCTGTGTTTCAAGTTAGGTTAAAGAGGTCTACAGGAGGTCTACAGGTCTTGATAATTCAAAGTAATTGTGTTGTGCATGATGCAGTGTATATATCCCATCACGTGGATGGTGAACTTGGAGTAGTGACAATTTTGTTAGTCTTAGGCGCTTTACACTCCACTCTCTTGTTGACATGACAGGTTGCCTACCTGGGTACAGCTCACTGACGAGCTACAGTCAGTCTTTTTCTGTTTCATTTAGCTGAAAAACCAGTCACTCAGGTTTTAGTCATTCTTTCCTTTTTTTTTCCACAGAAGATATATCCATACTGGCCTTCTCCAAATATTGAGGATAGGATTTTACATGTGGGCAAGATGTTGTGCATGTGTTCACACACAGAACCTTGGTTTATAGTCTCATTCCATAATGTCACTGAAAAACTTGTTTTTGACACAAGCACTCCACTGGCTTACATCCAAAAGCCTCTTTCAAACTCAACAAGCCATGATACTGACTGACACCATGAACCTGCTTCAGGAAGTAAAAAGTGGAATGGGAAGCCCTGTTTAGAATGAACTAATGTGCAGCCTTCCATTGGAGAGACTCATATATATATGGATGTACTGCCCTGGACATGCTGTAGTTAAAGGAAACTAGACAGCAGACACACTGGCTGGCAAGGCAATGATAAGAACTGGATTAGCGCTTGGCCGATCTGATGTGACAAGAAATCTGAAGAATCACTTAAGCAAACAAGAGCAAAGCCACAATACCATACACCATCTGAACATCAAGAGAGGAGTGGCCACATATCCAGACTTAAGGGAACAGCAAGAAACATCACCAACCAAACAAAACATTGGAATAATTTCAAGCCAACACTGCGAAGACTCCAAGAGATTGGGGCAAACTCATACTGGGCCTTTCGAATAATAACAGACACAAATGATGAAACATGTTAACTGAGATAAGACTTTGAATCTCTCAGGGCCCCCAGCGTATACTGTAGATGTGTGTGCGCTGGTGTGAGTTCATCAGTGGGGTGATGTCAGCGTGTTAATTAGAGAGTCCATGGACATCATGAGTGTGCAAACGTTGGGTGTGTGTGAGTGTGTGTGTGTGTGTGTGTGTGTGTGTGTGTGTGTGTGCGTGCGTGCGTGTGAGAAATTGCATGGGATGTGTGAGAGGGGGAGGAGTTGTTGATCTTTACCCATGTGTGTGTGTGTGTGTGTGACGCGTGAGGGGTGGTGCGCGTGCACATATATGCTGTATTTGTTGGTCTTGTTCTTGATCCCAAGTCATCTTCTGAACATTCATGCATGCAATTGCATTTAACACACGCACGCGTCCTGACTGCATGCATGCGCGCGCACACACACACACACACACACATCTTCGCATGTGACTAACACACACACATATGAACGTGTGCGTGTATGTTTCGCTCGCTCTTACCCATACACACTTTCTATACACATGTGTGCATGTGCATGTCCGCACCGACACACGAGCACACACACAGAAACATACACATAAGCACACAAATGCACACACACGCCCATGTGCACACAGCTTGCCCACATAGATCTGGTTTTGACATACACACATACACACAGATATGTACACATATATATACATATCCTATATGCAGATATGTGTGCTCACACAAAACCACAAATTACACACACACACACACACACACACACACACACATATATTCTTTTAAAGAGGTCTACAGGAGGTCTACAGAAGGAATTCATACAATTACACACGCACTTCTGCACACACACACACACACATGCACACATACTTCTGTAGGCATACACACACATGCACACACAAATGCGCACACACACACACACGCATGCGCACATATGCCGCACGCACACACACACACACACACACACACACACACACACACACACACGCACACACACACATACACACACACATGCGCCCACGCACACACATGGGCCCATGCCCACACATCATACACACACATCATACACACACGTGTACATTCACTACACACACACAAAAAAACAAAAACAAAAAAATCCATGGCAGGTAGGCACTCAAGGTCTGACCATCACATTGGGCTTATGCGTAGGTCAGACATCCTTTGAGTCATAGCCACAAGACCCTCTTCTTCAACTGTTTCATCTTAGTTATTAATTCATTTATCCATCAGCTTCAAATTATGCGTAGTGTGGTCTCAAAACTTAGCGGATGTGGTGTAGCGTATATGGACTAGTCCGCACTCAGTGACGCCTCCTTGATGAAACTGAAACTGAAAAACTGTTTTGCTAGGATCTCATCAGATTTAAGCATACAAAGCTTGAACTTTGGAACAGATGTTGAACTCCTTTAGCCATATTTACTGGAATGGGATACATGTTACTGACTAGAGAGTTAACAAAGCCCCTGGATGCCAGTACCTTGTTTAATAGGGTCCAGTTTGTATTTTACAGATTGTGCATGCAGCGGTCGGTATTCATTATTAGACTTAAGCAAACTATGCCATTTTTGCTGGTTCAACAAATTACCACAAACTGCATGAAAATTATCCCCCCTCTCAGGTTTTGATGGAGATTGTACAATTAATTTCTCCTTTCAAATAGTAATACTTTAAGATGGTGTGTGTGTGTGTGTGTGTGTGTGTGTGTGTGTGTGTGTGTTCTGTTAAAAAGAAGTTAAGGGTCAACAGAACAAAAGGAATTATTGGATTACTCAACTCCCCCCCCCCCCCCCCCCCCCCCCCCCCCCCCCCTTTGTTGTTGTTTGTTTTGAGGGTGGTGGCCGGAAGATAAGCCGTGGTGGAAAAAAACAATTGTTCCGTAATCGGTTATACCATGTACCTTCGACCGGTTTGTTGCTACGAGAAAATCAGAGGAGACTGGGGGAGGGGGGGGGGAGGGGGGGGGGGGGGGGGGGCTTGAGATAAGTGGTGGGCTGGTGTTTGTGAGGGGCACCGACGGAGGACGGAGGAAAGTGGCGGACGGGGATGAACGACACATGATGAAGGGTGGGGTTGTGGCCGATTGGAGAGAACGGCTGGGCAAGGAGGATGAAGACAGGAGGGCAGTTTGCGGGGGTGGGATAACCATGCAAAGGAGGGGAGGACTGAACAAAAAATTCCCCCCCCCCCCCCCCCCCCCCCCAATTTTTTTTTTTTTTTTTCTGTAATTAACGTCTATTTAGCTAGCACAGCAGCAAATACCTAAGATTAACCAGTCATTTTTATTACCTGTAATAGTAAACGTCTGTTTTGCCAGCAGATAATCCAGACTGTCGAACAACCTCCTCTCGTTTCCAACCAGGTGGTAGGGCCATGTTTAAATCTTTGAAATGAAAATGTATGCCACTGGATCAAGCGCTCACCGCAGCTTCGTGGATACAACGCCTCGCACACGGCAGATCTAGAGCGGAAGTAGAGTTTAACGCGCACCCCCAAGATAGCCAATCAGATAAAAGTTTTTAAAAAAAAAAAAAACTATAGGAAATAATTCCCTTAAAAACAGGCATCACTAAAAACATAAAAACAAACAAAAAAACGAACAAACTAATCCAAAAAGCCTTTCCATTAACCTAGCCTGGCTGCCTTTACGCTGCTCGTGTTGAAACTTGTCTCAAAATTGTTCAGAGACGTAAATTAAATCAATGTGCTGTTTTCAAAACAGAGTAACTGAGGGCGGAAAATGAAGCAAAATTTAGAAAGAGAGAGGGGTTAGTTACCGCCAAGGACATATGCAAAGTACAGGACAAGACACAATGCATTTCAACCTCTTATGACTTCTTCAGGGAAAAAAAATAATGATAATAAAAACATTTAAGACAGTGAAAACAAAGAACAAGAAACCACTTCTATTGCTTCTCTTGCTGGGCATACAATGTGCTGGAATGTGGCGGTCCCTGTCTTTCATCTCTCATACACTTTCAAACATGCTTTTTCTTTTTGTCACACTTGTACCTGGGCAAACTCGTGTATTTGCTGCGTTTATAAAGTGTGAAGCCATTCCCTTTTCACTGACTGTTGTTTGTTTGCTTACTGCATCATGATAAATGAGAGATATTTTCAGCCGTGGTTTTATTAATGATCGTGATTTATGCCATGACAAATGAGTTTTTGTGGTCACTGATTTCTTTGGTGGTGTGGTCACTGACAGATGATTATCCTAGTGCTAATTATTTCTTGAAACTTTGTAAGTGCACGATGATAAATGTGTGACCTGTTTACTGTTGATTTTATTGATGCATTGTCGCTGTTTAATCAAAAACCCGTAGTAGTGTTTAGCATTAGTATTTTAGAAAAAAAAAAAAAAAAAACGCAAAAAAAACACAATATTGGCATTCTCTCTCTCTCTCTCTCTCTCTCTCTCTCTCTCTCTCTCTCTCTCTCTCTCTCTCTGTGCTCTGTATTGATGTATTGTCACTTAATGATTGTAGTCTTGACTAACATCTTAATTCTTTAAAAAAAAAAAAAAAAAGGGGGGGGGGGGGGGGGGGGGGGGAGAAGACTGAATTGGCATCTCTCTCTCTCTCTCTCTCTCTCTCTCTCTCTCATATACACACACATATGCAGGCGCGCACGCACGCTCATACACACACACACACACACACACACACACACACACACACACACACACACACACACACACACACACATGCGCGCACGCTCACTCATTCATTCACTCACACTCACCTACACACACGCGTGCACACACATCATGATAAACAAGTGTTTATGTTTATTGGTTTTATGGATGCATTGTTGCGAACTAATAACCGTTTCTAGTCCCGTTTATTTTATTCACGCATTATCATGTTAATATAATTGATGCACTGTCATTGTCTAATTAGCACCTTTAACACTATGAAGAATGTTAATGTTTTAGAAAAGTAATGTGATCTCTCTCTCTCTCTCTCTCTCTCTCTCTCTCTCTCTCTCTCATGCGTACTGCTGTTACTAATGCATTATTGCTAGATAATAAATAAAATCAAAGTTGTCGATAGCATACCAACATTGAACAAAAAAAAAATCTTTACAAAGTCTCTCTCTCTCTCTCTCTCTCTCTCTCTCTCTCTCTCTCTCTCTCTCTCTCTCTCTCTCTCTCTCTCTCTCTCTTCTTTGACAACTAACAGAAGGATCGCTTTCTTTGTGTCTGTCTATTTTGTGGTGTTTTTGCTTTTTTTGTACTCAATTCAGTTCTTGTTTGTTGTTTCAATGTTGTTGTTGTTGTTGTTTAATTCATAGTTGATGAATAAACAACTCATCTTCGTTTTCATGTGTTTTTGAAGATATGTATTTTTGTTAAAGATTTTGAAAGTTTTAGTACCTAGTCATGTTTAGTTAGTTACTAGCCGTGCTTAGTCCCTTAGCGGGGCATGGACCTGATGTAAAAAAAGTATGTTTGCTTATCTGTTACCCATGGAAATAAAGACTATCAGTCAATCAAAATAAAGATTATCAATCAGTTAAGTAGAGAATTACCTGATTTTGTTTTCGTTGTTGTTGTTGTTGTTGTTGTTGTTGCCTTGATGATGTTCTAGAAACGCCAGAAACTGTCTTCATGTTTTGTATGACTTATTTCAGTTTATTCGATCTAATGTTAGAGGAAAGCTGCCAGGTGTTATATTTGGCCACGTTGATATGATGCCTCTCCCGGGCAGGACTGGCAAATTGGTGTCAATCAGTCAAGGGTAAGATTTACGTTTCTATTCGTCGGAGGCAAGAGGGCAAATATATAGCTTACTTAGGGTAAAGGCGGGCAGGAGCCCACCTTAAGCCAAGCATATCTGGGTAGAATAAAAAAGAAAAAAACACAGCAGGTAAAAAACAAAAATTTTATTTTTGGCCTTCTTGCCCTATGCCCTGGGCAAGAGGCCTATTGAGAGCGGGCAAATCGCCCACCATGGGCGTTTTGCCTTACAAGCGAGGGCGTCTTGCCTCTTCATATGCAGCACATCTAAATTCTTAGTCTTAAAGTTCATAACAAAGGATAAAAGAAACAAAAATGTTGTATAAAAGTAAAATTTGCTGAGTTACACTTGACTAGGGAAGTAATTGCAACATCTAGTGCAAATTCAAAGTAGGCCTATGTTGAACTTTAAAATCTGAACACTTGTAGCCTATATACAGTACCAAAGGTTAAAAAAATGAGAACTTGCTGAGTTACCTACTCGGCTACAATAAACAGTCCAGTGCAAAAAAAGTAGGCATAGGTCTCTTCTTATTCAGAGTCATCGGAATCACAATTTGGACAGATGAATTGAGCCGTTCCTTGGGTGCACTCCTCATGGGCCCAGTGGAGACAAATCTGGCACTGGACCCACACATCTCGGGGTCTGCTGTTGCGATAGGGCTCACAACATATCAGACATGGCCATTCCTCTTCTTCCTGATCTGAATCTTTTTCAGGTTCACGACGCTTCCTCTTCTTCTTTGACTTGCCTTGGCTTGCCTTCTTTTCTTGTCGCGCGTCTTTTGGACAGTCTGTTTTGAGTGCCTTTCTTCCAGCCTGGCTTTAAAGGGAGAAGAAGTCAACACTGTTGCAGATTCTGCCTTCCTTGATCTCGGTCTCTTGGACTGGATCTTTGGGAGTGGAGAAAATCTATGGATCAGTTCTGCAATCTCTTCTTTTCTGGAGGTTGAGGCCTCGGGGTCTGTCCTCTGCTCTTGTGGGACAAATGAAGATGAGGGGTCAGGGTGTGTCTGCTGCTCTGGGGTTGGGAAATCAGCTGGGCGTGGAGGTGAGAATGAAGACGCCTCAGGGATCTCAGCTTGTGATGTAGGACCTTGAGGCTCGTCAATCCACCTGTCCACCACACAATCGTAGTGGCCAACATTCTGGCCAATGTTCCTGAACTGGACGACCAGTCTGGGAAGGGTATATCTTCTCCGTAGGTTTGGATCACCATGCTGTTTGCGCCCAAAACCACAATTTTTTTTTCCCCAGGACCTTGCTTGTCGCCACGAGTTCAAGCTCACCAGGTAGGGATTTTGAGTCGGCCATGGCGACAATGCGTTCATCCATGGAACCAAAGCGAATCCAGTGCGGTAAATCTGCGTTGATTGTTTCAACATCAAGATCTTTGTATTCGTCGTAATTGTCCCACATGAAAGAGATGACCTGTGCCCGGAGACCGTCTGCCTTGCCAGTCTCTACGGCATGCAGAACTGTGCTCAACAGTTTGCCATGCTCATCCCTTTGGGCAGTTTGAAGCCTTCTGTCCAAGCCTATCACTATGACCTCAACGTCTGTCCTGATGAGCCTGGAGGCACCGGCCGTCTCCTGATGTTGTAATGACCTCAACGTCTGCCTGATGAGCTGGAGTCTCTACATTGGCAGCCTGTTGGTCAGGGGTGCGGTCAGTTGGCTGGTTTCTGACTCCTGGAGGGTCACCATTTGCATCTTCTTGCTGAGATGGAGTCTCATGGGCAGGGCTGCAGGCAGTTGGGGGGCTGACCTCTGGGAGATCTTCTTCAGTCATCAGGCTGGCTCAAAGTCGACGTCAGTGAAGACGTTTGGATCATATGGCCAGAGACCACATGTCCTGAATCCCTGGATTGCCCTGTCAGGAAGAGCTGTTCTCATGAAGGCCTTTCCTGACAGGCCAGCAATGTCATGGATGGTGACTCGCTTGCCGGGATTTGCCACCATCCAGCTGTCCATCTCCGTGTTGAAGGCTGTTTTTTGAGAGGCTTGAAATAACTTCTGTCCAGAGGCTGCAACTTGTGTGTGCTATGAGGCGGCAGTGTCAGAAGTTCTATGCCATTTTCTCTGCAGAATTCAACAGCTCCCAGTGTTTTGTGGCTGTGATGCCCATCCAGCAGAATGAGATGAGGGTTGTCACATGAGGTGTTGGTAAACTTCGCAAAATGTTCCAGCCACCTCACAAAGAGGTCAGAATCTGTCTGTCCAGCCACTTGGACTTGCATAACCTACTGCTTGAGTTGGGGCGTCTTTCATCAGTGAGTCCACCATTCTCTTTCGAGGAAAGATGTACATGGGTGGTAAAAATACCCCTGCTGCGCTGCATGCACACACAAATGTTACCAAAGACCCACGCTCAGCGCTGGTCACCTTCCCAACTTGGCGAGCACCCTTTGGAGCCATGACCTTCCCAGGTTTCTGCACAGTTGAGAGTCCCGATTCGTCCATATTCCAAATGCGTGAGGGTGGGTACTCATGCTTGTCCAGGAGCTCTTTGTACAGGCGAAAAAAATTCTGGACTTGCTCCTTGTTGAACCCCACTGCACGGGAAAGGCTTGTTGCTTGTGGCTGCCGAATGCTAAGGTTATGCCGATCGAGAAAGCTGTGGACCCAGGCAGTCCCAGCCAATCTTGTTTCTTTATTGAAAGGATGATGAAGGCCTGCCTTTTCAGCGATTTCAAAGGCAAGACGCTGTAGATCCTTCACTCTCAGCCCATGCAGACGTCTTTGCATACTAACAATATGCTCTTTCAGCTGGCACTCTATCTCGGTGGGAAGGGCCTTCCTGTATCGTCCGAAATTCAACACCCCAGGTTCAAGCACCTTCTTGTCCCTGTGACGACGAAGTGTTCGAGCAGGCACACCGTACTCCTTGCTGGCTCGGATTAAAGGAACACCGTTGCTGACTGCCCTCAAGGCTTCGGACAAAATGCTATGCCCATATTTTCCCCTCTCCGTCTTTCTCTTGTAGTTCGTCACCATTTCTGAAAACAATAACAAAACACTTTTGTTTTATTAACAGTAATAGAAACAGAAAGCATCTTCAAACCAAGGTATTTAATAGCATTTTAGCCCTGTGCAGTACACAAGGAAAAAGTAAAAAAAAAATATCTAAATAGAGGGAGTTGGTGGTTTGGTTGACTATGGCCTATGTTCCACTTGGGGCATAAAAGCATGGTACAGCTTGGGATTTTTGCTATTTAAGTATGTGATCGTAAGGAATATAGTGAAACTACTTCATATAAATAAGCGAGGCATAACGCCTAGTGTTTGAGGCAAAAAGCCCACCGGTAGGCCTTTTGCCTTGAACCCAGTATGGGCCTTTTGCCTGACTATGACTCAGTGATGATGTTTGGTAATAGTGCGGAAA
>JADBJO010000156.1:625000-632500 GCA_016801955.1 Conus betulinus
CTAAACGATTTTTGTCATCAGTACGGCGCTTCGTAGGTGGTGTCCTGAGTGCATTGAGACAGAACCGGCACCACTGAACACCATCGAAGTGACACGGCAGCAGCGGGGTGTGTCTAGTGGGTTGTGTTTCATGACGCCTTGACTAGTGACTGCTCTTTTTTTGTTGCCTCATGACGCCTTGACTAGTGACTGCTCTTTGTGGTCTAGTGGGTTGCTTCGTGACGCCTTGACTAGTGACTGCTCTTTGTGGTCTAGTGGGTTGCTTCATGACGCCTTGACTAGTGATTGCTCTTTGTGATCTAGTGGGTTGCTTCATGACGCCTTGACTAGTGACTTCTCTTTGGGATCTAGTGGGTTGCTTCATTACGCCTTGACTAGTGACTTCTCTTTGTGGTCTGGTGGTTACCTCATGACGCCTTGACTAGTGACTTCTCTTTGTGGTCTGGTGGTTACCTCATGACGCCTTGACTATAGTGACTGCTCTTTGTGGTCTGGTGGTTACCTCATGACGCCTTGACTAGTGACTTCTCTTTGTGGTCTGGTGGTGGTTACCTCATGACGCCTTGACTATAGTGACTGCTCTTTGTGGTCTGGTGGTGCTACCTCATGACGCCTTGACTAGTGACTGCTCTTGTGTGATCTAGTGGGTTGCTTCATGACGCCTTGACTAGTGACTTCTCTTTGTGGTCTGGTGGTTACCTCATGACGCCTTGACTAGTGACTTCTCTTTTTGTGGTCTAGTGGGCTGCTTCATGACGCCTTGACTAGTATTTGCTCTTTGTGGTCTAGTGGTTACCTCATGACGCCTTGACTAGTGACTTCTCTTTGTGGTCTAGTGGGTTACCTCATGACGCCTTGAGTAGTGACTGCTCTTTGTGGATAGCCAGTTCTAGCCAGGGCTACGATGGGCCAAGCCAGAGTGTGGCTGTGGACAGGGAGCCGGAAAGAGCAGCGTGGGGATCTTGCCACTGAAGTGGCATAGGAGTTGATAGGGAAAAAAAGAACACTTACTGAATTCACGTGACGATCTAATCTAAAGGGCGGATGCAGGATCCGTTTGGCAAGTTAGCACTGAACCGATTTAAACAAAACTTAGCGTAAAGACACACTATGTCTCAAGGACGAACCCATCACATTCGGTGCGGACCCTCCCCCGTGGGGACACCGGGGGTCTTTTGTACAAACAGTTCCCCCACCTTCTGGACGTTCTGTGCTAGTAACGTCCCCTTTTCCTTTCACTCTCAGTAACTCTGTCTCCTCCTTTGCTGTACTGTCGTCTACTGTCCGTTTCTGTCTACCATATCTTTTATCTGTCTTTCCCACAACCTCTTCCCACAAATTTCTGCACTCAACGAAGTCGGAGTGAACTGACTATACTCGCGAGTATAGTGTAAGTAGTATCCCAACAGGGTAAAACGAGTTCACATGCTACCAGATTCTGGAACGCTGAAGAAGAAGAAGAAGAAGAAGAAGAAGGTGCGGATCCAGCTCTACAGGTGATCCAGGAATCGTTTGACGTTAGTGAAAGTCTGCACAGTCCCCTAGTGCCCTCTAGGAGAGACGTCTAGGAGTCATGACCTGGATGCGTCCTGGCTCCCCTAGAACGTAGCCAGTTCGGTGCCCTAACACATACTTTAGGGGGGTTTCTTCTCTGCAGATCTTCTGCGGTCAAGCTCTCCCTTGAGTTTCTTCTCAATGTGGAGTTAGGAAACGACCTCCCAGACAGGTCTGCATAATAAGGAGCTGAATCTGAAATGTTCGCATAACCGCTTACCGTACCCTTCACTATACATCCTTCTATGTGCGAGACGAAAGAGGAGCCGACGATGACATTTTCTGCGTTCGAAAATGGTGATTTGTAGTGCTGTATAATGGATAATGCCCTATTTGGATTTCACTTGTGGACATTGTTTCCGTGTGTTTGAGGTGATCTCTGATGATGAGGTCTCACCAATCACTTTGACCTTTCACGGCTCCTGCAGTAAAGATTTGCAATCCACAAAAAACAAAGGTGTTTTGGCTGGGTTCAGTTCCTCATGATTTTAAAGTCTGGGCAGCAGGAAACAAGGCAGAAGGGTGCTTCTGGTCTGTAGTTTTAGGATACTTTTTATTATTTTTTATTATTATTACAATTTTTTTTTAATTTTTTTTTGCTGTCAACCTCTGGGCCACCTCAGAGGCAGTGCACACACGCCGCTCATTCCGACACTCCGTCCACAGCCACAGCCCGGTCGGTCCCGCCGCAGCCCCGGCACCGGCAATCCACAGGGAGCAGTCAATGTCAAGTCGTCAATAGGCAACCCCTCGGAGGAGACACTGCACTGCTGCCGAGTCACTTCGGTGGTGTTCAATGGTGCCTGTTCTGATCTAACATACACAGGACACCACTTACTAAGCCCCCTACCGACGACAATAAATTGCTTAGTCGCGGAGCCGGCGTGAGTGAGCTCTCCCTCCAAAGGGCGCCACCACGTCCGTCCAGCAATAGCCCCCATGGACTCGCAGATACCGGTGACCCCGACGGAACCAAACCAAGGCCACAGACGTGGAGAGACGTCGAAATTGAGGTCACCATGAGAGCAGGGCATGAAGGGCCACAGAACTTGAGACCTTTTTTTTAAATGCTGATCGACGAGAATGAGAATGATTAAGATGATGCTACGGATTTCCATTTCGGTCTGAGACTACATGACAGGGCTGTACTCTACGCTTCCTTTCATAGTATGTCCCGGCGTCAACCAGGCCCGAGAGATACAGGCACCTGCAGTGTTGGTAAGGAAATTTGAGCAACACTCTCAGAAACGCAACCATTAAGTGGATGAAACTCGACTGTGTGGTCCCAGTCTTCCCAACTGAGTCCGCAGCAAACTCAACTCTGGGTAGGAGCCGGTCGGGGCAGAAAAAACTCACATGACTCTGTTGGGATTCGAACCCACGACCTCAGCCGGGAGTCCGCGACGCTAACCACTTCGCCACGGCGGCTGGTTAGTTTTAGGATACTCGTCATACAGCTTGAGCAGGAAATCCGATGTTTAAGATCTCAGCTTACTCCTTCAATTACACTTCAGTAACAGCTACACACACACACACACACACACACACACACACACACACACACACACACAGATCAGAATGAAGACACGCTGAATTTTTCTGATCAACATACTTCAGAAAATACACTGCGAGTGTAACATCTATTGTGGGAATTATTTGCGTGCAACATGTGTATATCTTAGTAACTTTGTTAACGGAAACATAACCTTGGAAATGCTTCACAGAGACCAGACAGCTAAGATTGTTTGTATAGAAACCTACTGTCGACGATGTTCCAGACTAGTACATGCCTCATTTTCCCTACATCTCTTAAAACAAAGCGAATTGCAGTGGTACTGAATTAAATCTTGACTATAGGCCGAGTCATCTGCTCTCTCTCTCTCTCTCTCTCTCTCTCTCTCTCTCTCTCTCTCTCTCTCTTCACCTGCCATTTCCCAACTCCTCTTCATCATAGTGGCAACTGTGTTGCTTTCCCCGTTTATCTTTTCCCCCTTTTCGTGACGACAAACTGACAGCTTTGTCTTCATCTTTGTCACGCATACAGAGTGAGTCAGCGCCTGTGAAGCGACGGTTTGGATCCAATTGGAGTGGGTAATGTGACCCATATGGAGAGTCTTGCCAATAAATCCCGCATCGATAGATCCTTAAAACATGCATGTTTTTCTTCGGTGTAATTCTTACAGCCGCGACTTCAGATTATTCTTCAAAGTAATAATGGCAAGATACAAGATATAATTCTTTATTCTTGCTGCACAATATTTCCACTCTGACTTCAAGCTCTTGAAAACGATACTTGGGTTCTTTGAATAAAAAAATTGAGTGGATAGTAAAAGAAACGAAATCAGACACTGAGCTGAGTATAAATTTTGGATTTTTATTTTTTACCCAACTCTGTCTCGTCTATGAATACACATTCTGGGCTGAGCTGTTCATTGAATAGTGAACACTTCCGAGTGATTAGGAAGCACCTGTTGTGGAGCACTAGCGCCTTGTAGCAGTCTTGAGCGTGTGTTACCAGATTGGTTTGCTTGTTTGAATACACTACTCCAATATATGGGTTGAGAATTACGACTGTTTTGTGGACCAATAAGGGGGCGAGCTAATCAGGATGCGTGGGATAAAACAACCGTAATAACAGTACGTGATAAGAAAAGAAATCTTTCCTGGCCTCATCCCCATAAAGACAACATTTATCTTGTTTGTATTGAAGATGAAGCGGATTTAAAACGGAACAAAAGCTGCTGGGTTTTTTAACACTCTCCTTAAATGCTTGTCACCTCATCATTTCTGAAGCTATTGCCTCGGCTCCTCTTTTTGTGTAAAATAAAGCGGAATGATTGCACTTTAGCACGAACGACGATCTTTTCTTTTCTGCCCTGCAATAGGCAGCTGTCACCCTTACACTTGCATCGCTGAAGCTGTTAGCAAGAATGCGTCATCAGCACCAAGCTTTGTTCTGGAGTTGCTGCCAAATTACCTCTTACACAGTTTAAGAGTTACCTGTATATAACGAAAGGCTGCATGGGGTAATGGGGAAAGAAGGAAGGTATGTGCGTGTGTGTGTGTGTGTGTGTGTGTGTGTGTGTGTGTTTTTATGAGAAAACGGAGCTGACCCCTCTGAAGGCAGAGAGAGGTTGCCTGCGTGGTGCGATGATCCAACCCCACTACAGACATAATCCTCTCACTGTGGTTTTACAAGCACTTGGTGACCCGACACCTGTTTGTGAGGGTGCGTACACATACTGTGTGACCCTCACAGTGTTGAACGCGCCCTACAACTTTCGGCCAGTTTAAGGACAGAAGAAATAAAATAGATATTAACATTACTAGGCTGAAAAATGGACAGAACAACAGATTACAGCAACAGAAATAATGGCCTCGAGCTGCTGGTCTCTCTCTCTCTCTCTCTCTCTCTCTCTCTCTCTCTCTCTCTCTCTCTCTCTCTTTAAAAAAAAGAAGAAAAAAAGAGGTAAACCAAGTACAGGCAAACAGTTCCCTGGTCACTATGATAGTAAGAATTTAGAGGAAAGGTGTGTGTGTGTGTGTGTGTGTGTGTGTGTGTGTGTGTGTGTGTGGGGGGGGGGGGGGGGGGGGGGGGGGGGGACAGACAATGGTACGGGGGGAGAAAGGGGTGCCGGGGGACGCGAGTAGTAGAAAAGAAATTGGGTCTAAGAATTAAAAAAAAAAAGTGTGGGAAGGGGGGGACGGGGGCGTTAATGGTGGGGGGGGGGGGGGGGGGGGGGGGGGGGGGGGGGGCTGAGGGATTGGAGTTTAAACATAAATACTAAATCTTTCACTGAGAGCACTAGATCTTCATTTGAACTGTTAAATTCTGTCTTTTCAACAAACCCCCGTTTGTCATGTGACTGTGGTCGAGGTCCACTACCTCTTTGACGTAATTTGTTAAACAAATCTTAAATAAATGTTAGCGAACCGCCCAGAGAAACGTGGACAAACGAGTCACAAGACAAAACACTACGCGTTTCGACCTGTTAGGTCTTCTTCGGGTAAGACACAAACGAATAGAACAACGAAAATTCACTTAGCTTTGATCGCTTCAGAGTTCAGCGCAAGGAAGAAGGTGTTGAATAATTTTGTTAGCAGTTTGTTAGTTCCATTCATTAGGGACCTAGTAATTGAAGATTTAGTTACTTGTTTGAACTCTCGACTACTGTCTTTATACTTTTTAAACTCATTTAAGGATGGTCAGAACTTGAAAGAGATCATCAAGTAACCACGCACTGTAATGTATTCTGCAATGGGAAAATAAGTAGTTCGAAAGTATTGATATTCGCAGTGATATTCATAATTCACTAAAGTTTCTGTGTGTGTGTGTGTGTGTGTGTGTGTGTGTGTGTGTGTGTGTGTGAGAGAGAGAGAGAGAGAGAGAGAGAGACTCATGTACGGTTTAAAGAGATGTGTGTGTAATGTCAAAGTTATGAATAAAATTGCGCGCGCGCGCGCGCGCGCACACACACACACACACACACAGATACACAAACACACACACCATGCACACATATACTTACATTTGCATACAAGCACACACCACACACACAATATCTAAACACATACTTACATGTGCATACAATCACACTCACACGCGCATCAAAATGTGCTTTCACACACACACACACACACACACACACACACACACACACACACACACACACACACACACAACGATGCCACATAGATAAGACTGAACAGCTGATAAAACACAAAGTATCTGTTTATTTCACAACGCTAAAACATGGGGGGAAATCCAATGCGACACAGTTTCAGATCGGATCATACTTAATAAAAGAACGTATAACGTTCCTTTCAATCATGTCTACGTGCGTGCGTGCGTGCGTGCGTGCATGTGTGTGTGTGTGTGTGTGTGTGTGTGTGTGTGTGTGTGTGTGTGTGTGTGTGTGTGTGTGTGTGTGTGTGTGGTTTTGTGTGTGTGGAAGGGGAGGGCGTGCGCGCGAACGAGCGCCGGCATACGGCCGGCTGACCATGCATGTTGATGAGCATGGATGTTAATCAGAAAAAACAGCAACAACAACAACAACAACAACAACAAAACAACACACAGAGAGCAAAACTCTCAACACACCAAAACAATGTGTACCATACAAATATAAACAGATCAGTTAAAGTACGGATTCTCTTTTTTTCTTTTCTTTTCTTTTCTTTTAACATTGGGAAATAACGGTGTGGTAAAAACCAAAAGAGGACAGGGGCCCGGAATAGCTCAATGGTAGAGCGCCGGAGACGTCATCTTGCTGATTCTGGGGTTGCGGGTTCGAATCTCCGGCAGGCCGTTTCGGTACAGGGATATTTTTCCCTCGAAGTTAACATTGGTTCTGACTCCATTTCCCATACAGTCCTTCGAATGAGACTATAAACCGAGGTTCCGTGTGCGAACGCATGCATAATATTTTGCACACACGTAAAATCCCATCACCAACTTTCGGAAGAGAAGGCCAGTTTGGCCGTTGGTATGGATGACACGTTACACATGGCATGCACCTTCCCCGAAGATGGAATATGGCTGCCTTAATGGGCAAGACAAGAAAAAACGGTCATACACACAAAACTCCACTCCCTTTGTTGTGTAGATGGGATTTATCCTAGCCTGTCTATACAGGGGGTGTCGCAGGAGTATCAGCTTGCGTACGCAGAAAAAGAAAAAAAAAACAAAAGAAGGCTTTAGACACGAACAACACAAAGAAAGCTAGGAAGTAAGACTTTGTACAGAGCTACGACTTTGTACAGAGCAAAGAATTCTCATACATTCAGACAGGCAAGAATATCGTACATCCATACATATATCGGTCCGTTCGCGGCATTATAGCCTATCTACAAACATGAGGTAATATCGTCGCAGGATATCACGTAAACAATGGGATGGAATCTCACACAGGTAATCGATCACATCAAGTGCAATACTACCGAACT
>JADBJO010000156.1:637500-648014 GCA_016801955.1 Conus betulinus
TCGTTAGTGTTGTCCACTGTATTTATGCCTTTGTGATGCGTTTTTTTCTGGTTTTGTTCCACAAAGAATCCCCGTGTTTCTCCCCTGCTCGTTCTATAACTTATAACGTATCTACTTTTTTGTTTTCAGTCTGGCGACTTTAAGGCAAGATTGTACATCTGGACTGTCTTGGAGTTGACAACATTAAGAATCAAAACAAAAAAAGAGAGAAGCAAGCATTCGCTGCAGAACAGACACATGTCTGTTCTGTAGCGGCTGTTTGCATATGTGCTTTGTTTTTTTTTTTTTTTTTTTTTTAATTCATTTATCTTTTTCACATTCATTTTTTTTTCTACACTAAATCGCTAAATATGGTAAATCAGCAGCAGAATCTTAAAAGCTGCTTTTCTTCTGAAGATGAAATAAGCAAAACAGATTAAAAAAAAAAAATCTTGTGAACTGAAGATGAATCCACAAAGCAGAAAGGCTGACTACCGCAGCATGGCCTGGTCTAATCCGATTCGAAGACAGCTGTTCAGCTATCATGTTATGAACTCCAGAACTCATCCGTCTGTTCATCTATCTATTTTGTCACTAACTGTTTGTTAGTCCTCGTACAATATTTGCATATGGCACTTCAGAAGTGCGCGCGCCTAACTTCGCCGTTGAACAAGCAGCTGAACCAGTCCATACAGCCTCGGTCCGTTCAGCGTGTAGCAAGAGAGTGCAGCTTTAGCGTTCAAACCGTACAATGATCACGAACTGAACTTAATTACCTAATTAACAAATTATAAGCAAAAACACAGCAATGACATAGTAAAAGATGCGTTCTTAGTAAAAGGATTATGAAATCACATATTCTTTCATTGTGAGCAACTAAAATCTTTCGTTTTTGTCGTTGTTGTGGTTGTGTTTCTTCCTTACTTTTTTTCCCCTCTTCTTTTTAAGCCCTTGATGTTTGATTAGTCCCCAGCGCATGTCAACTATGTTGCCATTATTGCTTGATTTCTTATTATTGTTCCCTAGAATTATGTCTAAAATGTCTTGAATGTGATTACATGTTAAAATGAAGTTCTATCCATGGGCGTTGAACATCATTCAAATGCAAAGGGTTAGGCGTCGGATATTGTATGTAAACATTGTACACACTCCTCCACAGATTGTGAGATTCCTATTTATATACTTATAGGTAAGTTCTAATGGCTGTTAGCTTTGGGACCGAGTTACTGGTTGGGGGGGGGGGGGGGGGGGGCGGTCCTGAACTAACACTGAGTGCTGATGAACTGTTGTGTACACAACAGACACACATACACACACTGACAGGGCCAGCAGCAGTGCGCCGGGCGTGACGCGCAGACCGCCGGCAGCCTGAATCATGACACTAACGTCTGCAGCATCATCTCAACAACAACACAATACACACCACACTGCGCGGCCACACCACTCATGCATCTGCAGCTACAACACCCAGCGTCCCACACCAAACCACCCTCCCGTGTATCATCAACCATCCCCACACCATCAAGCAGCAATACACGAGAGTCAAGTCGCCTAAACGATCTCCAAATTCACAAGAACCACATGCAGAGCTCACCCTTCAAAATACCTCCCATACGATTTCCTTACAGTTCCACACCATCGAACAAAGTAATACATAGAATGTGCATCATCATGATAGTCACCCTTACGGATGATTTTCAAAAATTCACAAGAACAACGCAATCCGCTTTTCACGACAAATTCAAGTTCTGCAGAAACAACGTTATCAACTCTGCGGCTTCTCTCGTCCCTCCCCCCACCCCCCCCTCCACACACACACACACACACACACACACACACACACACACACACACACACTCCCTTCTCGAGTTCTTCCATCTTTGAGTTCTCCCCAAGCAAAACAAGAGACCTACATGGAGATGTGCCGTGGCTGTGTGTCAGTCACCCAGTGGTCTCTTTAACATTGTTCACCATAACCACACACCGAACCTGCAGCCATAACACGTTGGTGTTGTGACTGCCGATTCTGGGCGCGGTGAAGACCATGTCGAGTACCGCTATAAAAACCATTTCCAGTATGTCAAGCAGTCTTTCATAAAGATAGGAAGGAGATCTGACGAGAGAATACCAGATGCCCCACCGCTTTTTTGCATGTGAACAGGCCAGAAAAATACCCTTCCCGAAAATATGTATCAATGCCACAAAAAAACAAACAAACACAAGAACCGTAACCATTATCAAATGGGACAAAATTTGTAATCATAAAACGCATGACACATGACAGAATAATCCTGGTCAAAACACCGACAGAATACAGTACGTTAACAAGATAAAACACAAATTCGCCCGCTCATGTTGGCCTGACGAATAGAGAAAAACTGTGGCCACAATATCATGTACATCATCCAATGATTTCTTCCAGCTCATGTGAACAAAAACAAATTGGAAGGGTGTATTCGATATGGGTAATGCATAACACACACACACACACCCCTCCTCACCCACCCCCCCCTCCACAGAAAACAAAATCCAAAACACTCTCAAAACTAATGCAACAGAATCAATCAACAATGTGTATGCTGTATGCGACATGAAGGCGTGTAATCTTTTAACTTCGTGCACAATCTCTTCAACGAATTTTAAACATCCACCTCCATTTCCGTGAATGGAACCACAAGAATCTAAAAACCGGGCAAAGTAGGACGAAATATACGGTAAGGTTTGAAAAAAGAAGACTGGTTGAACGAGACGGTCAGACTCTCTATGCAAGCAACTCGCGAATATGTTTAACTGCACAAAAAACGGAAGCATTTAAACGCCTTAACGAATTTTAATCTAAAAATTTTGATTAACACTGTACAAGAACAAAAACAAAACAAAGAAAACGAAAAGAAGAAAAGGTAATGTCTTCTCGAACTCCAGACAATGAGAGAGAGAGAGAGAGAGAAGAGAGAGAGTGAGAGAGAGAGAGAGAGAGAGAGAGAGAGAGAGAGAGAGAGAGATTAAGAAAATCTTACATTGAATATTCAAAGTCAAGGATTGACTTATACGACAACAATCAGCTTTTTTTTTGTTTGTTTGTTAATTTTCAAAATGGGATTGCAACAGTGTATGATTTGGGGGTCAGCTTTGCAAGCGTCCTTTGTTAAACCCCGAAAGAACACGATAAAACGTAGACTAACACATTAGTACAGTACACTGATATACACTTCAAGCTGTACAGACTATAGCGGAGGTCATGGAGTCCGAGGGAAGAAGCTTCATAACAAAACTAAGTCCTCCCACCTCACTTCCGCTCCTTCAGCAATCTTCAATGATCAGTCACGTGTGACTGGCAATGCAAATTAAGTGACACAGCACACAGAAGCCACAGTCGCGACCACAAGAACACGCTCTGAAAGACATGGTGGTGGTACTGTACTGACGTCACCGCTCGATGACGGGAAGTCTCACGCAGTGACAGTGTATAACGTAGTCTTCCGTGCTAAAACTGCGGCTTTTCACGGAAAGCCCATGACTGGACAGTTGCCGGTGTAACACGCTAGAAATACTACCGTGCCTGCCGAGGTGCTAACAGCGTATGCTGTTTACCTTGCCTGAATAAGACCAAACAGGTCGAAACGCGTCGTTTTTTGATTTGTAATATGGCCCTTTTCGCTAGCCGAATACTAATAATTTTTCTTTTAAAATTACGGTAGCAGTACAACCCCCACCCCCCTTCCTGCCCCCTCTCCTGTACGCTGTAAACACCATCCTTAGGCCGCGATTCCATTCGTACATTTGCAGTTGGCTACAGGGGGCCGGAATACTCAGTTGGTAGAGCGCCGGACTCGTGATCCTGGGGTTGCGGGTTCGAATTTCGGTACGGGGGGATTTTTCCCGCGGAATTAACATTGGTTCTGACTCCATTCCCCATACAGTCCTTCGAATGAGACTATAAACCGAGGGTTCCGTGTGTGAACGCATGCACAACATCTTGCACACACGTAAAATCCCATCACCAACTTTCGGAAGAGAAGGCCAATTTGGCCGTTAGTGTGGATGACACGTTACACATAGCATGCACCTTCCCCGAAGATGGAGTATGGCTGCCTTAATGGCGGGATTAAAAAATGGTCATGCACACAAAACTCCACTGCCTGTCTATACAGTCTAGGCAGTGTCCACGTAAGTATCAGCCTGCGTACGCAGAAAGAAAGAAAGAGAGCAGTAGGCCACCGGCGTTAAGAGTGTCCAGCAAAACTTAGCCGCGTGTGCACCAGATGAGTGGTGACGCCGTTCAGAATGTCGAGTGTTTGACGACTGAAAGCTGTTCGCTTCCTTCCCTTTTCCTTTCGCGACCTCACTCAAACCTGTTTGCAGTTTTGTATGCAAGCTGTCCAATGTATTCGGATGTGGCCGTTAGTCTCCAAAGCTGCAAGTCCAAGAAGGCCGAGTTTTCTCCTGACCAGTTCTTTCAGCTTCTCTACCTTGGCTGCTGCTAGCTTTCTCGCCATGGGCAAGTTCCTCATCTACTTACAATGCGACTTCCTAGAGTAAAAAGTTCCGGACATACCGAATCCAAAATGATGAGAACTTTCATCCGGTGTTTTCCGGTACTCCATCGATTGCCACATGCTCCCATCAGGATGAACTGTATCTGTAACAGTATCTGTAAACGAACAAACGGAATGACGCTTTCTCGCTATCTCTGCCGTAACCGGTCACCCGGACGAATGGAATCGCGCCCTTACGCTTACATGCTTGATCAGTTACCCAAGCAAAATACACTACCCCTCGCTTTTCCAAACCGCATTTTGTTGTGACTTTCCCCACAATTAGGGTTAATCGAGCCTTAGTAAGATCTATAGTCTACATATTACAATTTATGTAGACACATTTTTTTTGTTCAAACAATTCCGTTTGTAGTGTTGTTGTTGTTGTTGTGTTTGTTTGTGTTTGTTTGTTTTTGGCGGGGGGAAGAAGGGGGGGGCTTAAGAGACACTATTCACATAATATCTCTTCAGCTTGTGCCAAAGTCAGTTCAAATGAACCTTGCTTCTCCAGTCCCACTCCCTTCCGCACCGCCATGATGTAAGCGTGAATAGCTAGTGTTTCTAGTAGTGTCCCGAAGTACTAGGATCCCCGTGGCCTGGAGAAGTGATGTCTACGTACACTGTGACGACAGTCGTGTTTACGGCATACGTCACGGGCATACGGTAGTTTTTCAAAAGCGCGGGTTGCTGAATGCTACATGGGCCATGGACGTTCTTTCGGCGTACAGTGATTCTGACGTGAACACCACTGAACCCCACCAGATCCGTCCAACGCAGAAAGAATTCCCGCCTTGAAAAATGACTTTATGTCCCTGGTGTTTTTCTTTCTGTCGAAAAATGTGCATGACTTTAATTGTAAAAATGCTGCAAAGTCCAAGCAGGCATTAAGTTAATACATGTCGTTAAAACGAATTTGCGAGCGAAATATGTGACACAGAGAAACCGTCTTTCAAAACGAAGTAAACGTTGCGGGGAATACGTGGCCCTTGGCAGAGTTTATAGCGTGTTACACCGGTGTTGCGACATGTTGCCCACGAATCTTTTCCATCTGTACACCTGAATTATTTTATTCTGCTGCCTCTGGAGCTGCTGGTGTGTTCGTCAGTTCGTTCACGGGAAGATTTTATTGTTATCATTATTTCATTTTGCTAAACCAAGGCAACGATTCGTTTTCTCTCATTTCTGACTAATGACTGTGTCGACTTCACGGGTAAATTACAAAGTTCCAGCTATTTTTAAGGTTAAGTGGTGTGTGTGTGTGTGTGTGTGTGTGTGTGTGTGTGTGTGTGTGTGTGTGTGTGTGTGTTTAAGAAAAAGGTAGAGAGAGGAGAAGAGAAGAGAGAGAGAGAGAGAGAGAGAGACAGACAGACAGACAGACAGACAGACACAGAGAGAAGGGTAGAGAGAGAGATGAATAGGGAACGGGTAGGGGAGAAGGAGTGAAGACGAAGATGGGAAGGGAAATCACGTTTGTAATGACTGTATAGGCATAGAGAAATGGCACTATGTACCTACCTTTCTACCTACCTGTTTGTCTGCCTATCTACCGATCTATGTCAACGATATGCAACTCACTCTTCTTCACACATATCACCGGAGGATAACTTCTCCGACTCCAACTTCCGCTTGAACTCGAGGCTGTCTTTTAAAGCTATGCATTTTGACTATGACGGATGTGGATGTTTACTCCACCCCCTGTCTGAAAATTAAAGGCATCTCAGCCCACTCTTCATTATCATTTCTATTTTTTGCGCGTCCTGCATCAACCTGGGAGTCCTTCACACTTCTGGAGCAGCGTCCACTGTTTAAAACCTTGGAATTTTAATAGTAACAATAATAACAATATAATATGTATGTATATATGTGTATGCTGAACAATAAAGTGGGAGAGGCGGGGAAGTGTGGGGAGGGTGGGTACAAGTGCAGGCCAACAGTCCCTCGGGGGGGGGGGGGGGGGGGGGGGGGGGGGGGGGGGTGGGGGGGGGGGGGGGGGGGGGGGGGGGGGGGGGTGGGGGGGGGGGGGGGGGGGGGGGGGGGGGGGGGGGGGGGGGGGGGGGGGGGGGGGGGGGGGGGGGGGGGGGGGGGGGGGGGGGGGGGGGGGGGGGGGGGGGGGGGGGGGGGGGGGGGGGGGGGGGTGGGGGGGGGGGGGGGGGGGGGGGGGGGGGGTGCGAAGGAGAGAAGGGGAGTGTTAGGATGCGTTTGGGGTGTATCTAGACACATATTGTGTTCGCCATTTAATGTACTTTTTTCTTCCTTTTGGAACAGACCGTTTGCATGACAAATTAAATGTCGTATGTTATATTTATTCCACAGAAGTGATGTGCTTTTGAAATGTCCAATATTACATTCATTCCACAGAAGTTATGTACTTCCAAAATGTCCTATGTTATCTTTATTCCACAGAAGTGGCGTGCCTCTGAAATGTCCATCATAATACTTTCTTTTTCCACGGAAGTGATACACTTTCGAAAGCTAAACGAGAACAACATATTTGTATGAAACTCGGGGGAAGGTCCGTAAATCTGGAAACACTCGGATTAATGAGAACACCTCTGTTTAGGCGTACGGTAGATAATTGGAGTTAAACTGATACCCTGTAGTGTAAGATGGATACTTTGCGTCAACAGGCGTATTCCTTTGGAAAAGTAATTTACGACGCAAAGACGGTGGAGGAAAAAGACATTCAGGCCTGAATGGGGGGGGAGCCAGTCTGTAGATTTATTTTTCCTAGGTCAACTTTGGATTTGCAGTTTGAGGTGGTGTGAAACCGTAAAACTTCAGTGTCACAGTCAACGAGAGTGACCTGAAAACCGCTGCCAGACTGAAGTTCACTGTCAAGTATCATCCGACCTGGGGTTGAATACGGAACAATTTCGAAGCAGATTTACCGTTTAAACTTCTGTAACCGTCATTTGTCACGGTTTGATGGTTTATTTCACTTACCTAGCTGATACTCTGTACGACCAGTCGAGAATAATTCCTGGCTTTCTATCGATGCAATGATGAGCCAATCGTTCGGGGGGGGGGGGGAGGGGGGCATTAAGAACCGATGTCTAAAGGCATTAACCACCATCCCTGCCTGTATGTCATTTGATTTGTTTATTTTCTTTTGCCAAACATTTTACCTTAGCGACCCAGAATGAAGTGAAAACAAAACAAACAAAACAAATCCTTGTTACTATAGCACCAAATGTCTACGTATGACGTTATCATCGCCATACTGACAGCAGTTCGCTGAGAAAGGACGATACTGCCATTTTTTACGTACGTCACGTTTCCGACATTGCGTCACTGAGGGTGTCCGAGGGTTTCGCTCGTCTACAGTAGTCTCCACAAGCTAACATCGTGCTTTTTTTTTCTCGGTTTTTTTTTTTTTTTTCATTCTTCTTTTAATACGTCCGCCTCATCCTCACACCAAACATACACGCGCGCGCGCGCACGCACACACACACACAAACACACACACTGGCGGCCATCGCTGTCTTTTGATGGGCAAAGACACACTTGGGAGACAACTCAGGATCTGGACTCGCGACCGCACGTGCACCCACCTGTCATGTGAAGACAATCGGAACATACATGAAAACCATTTACCTCTACAGTCTCGACATTGGTGATATTGTGAACTAACATCAGTGAAAGTAAAGTAAAACCGCTCAAACAACAGCGACCGACATCCCATTTTCCTACTAGCTACGTTCAATGCATTATGCTGGAGCGATGAATGTAATGGTACATGTCTCGTTCTGCAATGGCACATCCGACCCTCTCCCCATGTTCTGACCATAAACGGTTCGTCCTATTTTTCATATACTTTCATCAGCGTCAGCTGTACAAGCCAATCTGAAGCCCCCCCCCCCCCCCCCCCTTTTTTTTTTTTTTTTTTTTTTTTTAGACCCCAGGTAAGATTTCACTAACAACGTGAATTTTCAATCGGCATCGACAAACACATTTTCATTGGGCGACAATGACATCTGAGACATTTATAGAGAACGTAATTCCCCCCTTCCCCTCTCCTTCCGGGCATCTCCTGTACATGTTATTCATATATATCTGTATAATAAATTACGTGCTTCTGTACAAAGGGTTTCACTATTTACATCCGGGTGATGTACATTTTACATCCGGTGATATGGCCAACGCGATTCGGGGTGCAGCAGTGCTTCGAACTGCTGATTGATAAAGAAAAACAAACAAAAAAAAACAAACACAACGCAACACACGACAAAATCAAACCATTCCCTTCCCACCAAACAATAGCAACAGCAACTGTTCAATCACATCACTCAACGATGCGTCCTCTCTCTCTCTCTCTCTCTCTCTCTCTCTCTCTCTCTCTCTCGCTCTCTCTCTCTATCACACACACACACACACACACCACACCACACACACACACACACCACACACAGAATAAATATACTGAAAACATGAATGACAGAGTGAAATCGAAAAAAAACAAACAAACAACAAACAAAAAAACACAAAAAAACACACCATCACCGACAACTCATCTTAAGCTGAAAAAGGAACCATCAAATAACAAGATGACCCCAGCCGACATTTTAATCAGCAGCACTCAACAGGCAAGAGCGGCATGAAATACTTCTTTATACCAGTTTTCGTCCAGATTTCATTCAAAAAAGAGGTATCAGTAACACCGCTTGGCTCTATCATCGCTTTGATTTAAACAAACTGTTGACTGGATGACTTCAGTGAGTATCACCGCTCTGACTTAAGAGAGAGAGAGAGAGAGAGAGGAGAGAGAGAGAGAGAGAGAGAGAGAGAAGATTAGACCAGACAGACAGACAGACAGACAGACAGAGTGAGTGCGAGCAGGAAGGTGGCGAATCATTATATCGGTTCAAGGTAGCCAGCCATACACTCAGTTGGGAGGTAGCCAATCATAACATGAGGACACGAGGTCACCAATCATACACCGAATACAGGAGGAGGAACACCCATCCACGCTCCAGACATGAAACTGGTCACATGGTACCACAAGCCTACATCAGTCGCGACAGGGATAAACCAAATTACACATCAGATGGCACATCACCTTTCCGTACAATCCCATGCACATTCAGCCTGCCACTCGTCTGTCAGGGAAATCCCCGCTCCTTCAGACACCTGATGAACTGTCCTGGTATCGAGGCGGACAATATGAGGCGTGTGGAATACCTAGTAACATAGTTTGTCTGATATCGAGGCAGACAATATCAGGCGTGTGGAATTGTCTGATATCAAGGCAGACAATATCAGGCGTGTGGAATTGTCTGATATCAAGGCAGACAATATCAGGCGTGTGGAATTGTCTGATATCAAGGCAGACATATATCATTGCGTGTGAAATGTCTGATATCCAAGGCAGACAATCTCAGGCGGTGGAATGTCTGATATCAGCAGACACATATCAGGTGTGTGGAAAATACCTAGGAATACAGTTTTCCTTGAAGCACAATGTCGGTGTGTGGATTTCTGAAGAACGGGTTCTCTTACTGTGTTGCTTCCACGTGCTTTATAAAAAAAACAGAGAGAGCGAGGAGAGAGAGGAGATCGAGAGGGGAGAGGAGGAGAGACAGAAGAGAGAGTACTGAATTAACATCAACAACTAAAGCTTGTTTAGTGCATGTCCCAAGAGAGAGAGAGACAGAGAGGAGAGATGGCGGAGACGAGTGGGAGGAGAGAGAGAGAGAGCGAGAGAGACAGACAGACAGACAGCCAGAAAGGGACGGGAAAAGAGAGGAGAGTCCTGAATTTCATTGACAAATGAAAGATGCTTCATGGCATTTATCACACACACACCACAAACACCCACACACACCACACACACCAACACACACGCACACACCCACACCACACACAGCTATTGAGATCAACATCGATATCTAAAAAACTCATATCACCGGGAGGTCCCATACAGAGAGAGAGGAGAGAGGAGGGGGGGGGGGGGGGGGAGAGAGAGAGAGAGAAGAGAGAGAGAGAGAGAGAGAAGAGTCTGAT
>JADBJO010000156.1:664056-666556 GCA_016801955.1 Conus betulinus
GATTATTAAAAAAAGGTAGACCTAGAAAACACCTCACACACACACACACACACACACACACACACACACACACACTCACACACACATATCCCAGAGGGGGGAATGGGTGGCGATGTACTACAGTGAGTGCTCTCCAAGACAACAGCCCGGAATTTCAGACAGATAAATCTGCTGTGGCAACAAACTTACATAATACGATGAGACACAGTACAGTAAAACAACAAGCATGACAATCACAGTCATGCTCGGGCTTTATTTCTCTGTCAGCTGATCCACCTGCTGGATAAAAGTTCCTCCTTCACAGACAGACATGGAAACAACATAACTGGGCCAGAATAACTGGGCCAGGACACACCCCGCCTTGTTATTGATGGCGGGCGTTCAGTTCTACTTGCCGGTTTGAGCCTATGTGTTCATACACGATGATATGCACATGTAGTTTGAGTTTTGATCCTCGGACGTATATTAGACTTGATCAGATAGATATTTGTGTTTGATTAGCAATTTGATCTATAGTTTGATATTTTATCTGAAATTCAGACACACGTCTTCGGGTTTGTGGTTTGATTCGCCGGGGACGAACACGTTACTTTAAGGTTTGATCACGGAGATGCGAGACACTGATCTGAGATCAGACAAGGGGACATAAGCATAAATTAATTTGTGCAGTTTAGTCTGGGTACATGCTTGACGAAATGAACTTCAGAATCAGAAACGAACTGACTTAAATCCAAATAAAAGCCTCGGCATCTTTGTCTGTCTCCAGTTCTATGGTGTAGAGGAAATACTTAACATACTTCTGTTCATTGTGACTCTGATATAAAACTCTGTATACATAGATGTATACCCTGAGATGCCTTTGTAGTGAAAAGGAATAGAAATAAGCAAATAATTTTTCTTCCAAACACGTAATGCTTTCGATGAAATATCTATCTTTCTCCAAAACGAAAACACAAAAACTACAAACAGCCATACAATAAATAATCAGTGGCAACGAATTAACAAAGACCGCAGTCTAATCTCGTCTCATCATTTAAACTATGAACGCTGTGCACGAAATCTCTCACACATTACCTGCAAAACGTTGAAGAACTGCATGGCCGAGCGAGCTGGACTCCACGTAAAGCCCACCTCCAGATTTTCCAGACGAAAGTTTAAGCGGCAACGAAGTCCTTTTCCTGTCCATGACATCATCCATCGTCCTTCAAAAAAAAAAAAAAAAAAAAAAAAGGGGGGGGGGGGGGGGGGGGGGGGGGAACGTCCAAAGAGCGGAGTGTCACGGCTCGTGTCAAGGTGTTGTTGGGGTGGAAGACAAACACAAACACTTGGGCGACCCTCAAGCCCCGTTCACGGACAGGTCCTGGGCCGAGAGCAACCACCGCTCGGACATTGCCCCCAACACAGCCGCCCCTCCCGGCCTGACGGCGAACAGTGCGGGGGGGGAAAAAAAAAAGTGGAGTTTTGTCACTACTGACCCACATTGCCAGGCCCAGGCCTCATTCTGGGTCGCAGCGCGAGGAAATGAAAGGGCGCGTGCGCGGCGCTCCGCTGGTTGGTCGGTTGGCTTGTGGCTGCGAGACTCTACAGCCAGGACTCTGTTTTCGGCCTCACGCGCTGTGAGGAAAGTGGGTCACGGCGGAGGCCGAAAAAAACAAACAAAGTCTTCCTTTTCTTTCTCCCCCCCCCCCCCCCCCCCCCATCCCTCTGTCGTGTCTCTGCCTGAATCATCATCCATCGGATCCATGCACCCTCCTCCTTCCGTCACCATCTCTTTTTTTTTTTTTTTTTTTTTTTGGGGGGGGGGGGGGGGGGGGGTGCAGGGGGTGGGGGGGGTGGAGTGGGGGTGGGAGTAGGGTTGGGGGGGGAAAGCACCTGACTCGAGTGAACTAGATCGACCCAGCTGGTCTCTTCCCCCGACCCTCCCACACTCATTCACTGGCAGAGAGGAGAGAGAGAGAGAGAGAGAGAGAGAGAGAGAGAGAGAGAGAGAGACAGAGAGATCCACCTACTTCTTCATCAATCCATCACTGTATATAGTACAAGTACTGAAATGCTGAGTCGACCAAACCAGACCCACTAAGCTGGTTCCCCCATCTTTCCACGTACAGTTCATTCATTGTCAGAGAGAGAGAGAGAGAGAGAGCCATCCACTCAACCTTCTATCAATAATTCATGTAGCTCAACTTCCACACTGCGAATAGTGCAGTTTACTACAATTATAAAACCGTCAAAGCGGATTTTCAAACCTGACACATTCATGAACTTGATCCAACCTTAAACGATTTGTACGGGTTTGACACGGGAATGGGGGTTTTTGTACCACAGCGTGCACGAGTAATTTAAACATGGTACACTTGTCTTTGAGAAAAAAGTGGTTTACTTTTTATTCTCCTGTTCGCGTATTTTATCTTTTTGTTTTGTTTTGTCCCCTTCTTCCGCCCTCTCCTCACTTGTGGTCCTTTTTTTTTTTTTTTCAATAAATGACAATTGTAACTGAATA
>JADBJO010000156.1:676556-681556 GCA_016801955.1 Conus betulinus
TGGCACGTCTTTGACACAGTCAGAGAACGCCAGGCACTGGACATTATCGAGGTCTGGTTTTCATTTCTGACCCACTGCTCAGGGATGGGGGGGGAGGGGGGAGGGGCGTAGCGTGTGAGGGGGGGGGGGGGGGGGGGGAGCAGGAGAGGGGACCTAGTATGTCATGCATCCGGGTAGGTAATGAACGGTTGTATCGCTCGGGAGGGAGGGGGGGGGGGGGGGAGGGGCTTAGAATGTCTCTCAGGCGTCACGCTATAGATCAAGGCAATCAATGGCTCGGTCCATCCTGAATGGCCGGATGTAACTGCTGGGGGAGGAGGGGGGATGACACTGGAGAGGCTCAGAAATGTCTCTCAGTGTGTGTGTGTGTGTGTGTGTGTGTGTGTGTGTGTGTGTGTGTGTGTGTAGCTCCTATGTATATCACTCTGTGATAATTGTATGGACTATGAATTGCTAGAGATTCACAATGAATGGCGCGCTGCTGAAAGCAGAGTTCAGCATTACCCTTCCGCCTCCTTAAAATTCCCTGAACTGAAGCAGGTACTTATTTTACTATTGGACAGACAGAGAACGCTTTCAATCTGTAGAAACCCGATCCCACGAGTGGATCTAATTGTCGGCCGTCAGCGACACTGCCAAACGCTCCGACTGTGTGAGTACAGGCCCCTCCTTTCATGTACACCTTCATGCATACATCACCCGGCTAAAACTGTGGCATATTAAGAACAAACTGTGGGATGTATATAGTGTATTCCCTACAGGGCTAAAACTGTCAGCGGAATGCATACACTATTTGGTTACGGCCGGCTGTGGAATGTATATATATTTCTTCATTAAAACTGGAATGCATACACTGCTAAAATTATAGGATGTATACACTGCAGAACTAAAACTGGGGAATGGATATATTACATGGTAAAACGGCGACGTGCATACATTCTCTCTCTCTCTCTCTCTCTCTCTCTCTCTCTCTCTCTCTCTCTCTCTCTCTCTCTCTCTCTCTCGTCTACCTAGTGTCCAGAGAGATGGCTTTCCATCATCAATGAGGGAACCTAGAATGGCGCCTACAAGGTTAATCTTTTCCTCGTATAATACTTGACAACTTGTTTAATCCGTAACTGATCATTTAGTTGTTATTTTTATGGCAGTTAGATAATGATCAATACACCATTACTGCTGCTCGCGGTAACGGAATCGCCGCTTGTGTAAAGTCAAGCGTGCGTGCATGTACGCACACTTACTACGACAGTAGGCCTATTGTGGGGAACTTTTGGAGAATCTTTACTATTGCACAGGTGGATTTCAGAAAGTATTTTCAACCGATTTTGTTTGACCGTAGTTGTGGGCCTACAGAAAAGTTCAATACAACATGTTCAGTTCCAAAACACCCCGGTGAAGAGTTTGATGTGTTCTTCACAAACCACCAAACTTTTCCCTCTCTCCCACACGCACAGAAACAGAGAGAGAGAGGGGGGGGGGGGGGGGGGGGGGGGGGGGGGGGGGACTCAAGAAAGGAACAGGAGACGGGCAGACAGAAAGAAAACTTACATTTCAGTGCATAAATTACTCAAGAAAAGGAATAATAAGCAAGAAAAGTTATATCAATTTTCAAATAAACGAAAAACAAAGAAGAAAAAGAAAAAAAAGTCAATGACTATAATTTTGCCATAACATTCATTGCAGGTGTGTGACGTTGCCAAATTGGGAGAAAGAGAGAAGAGGAAGACGGAGGGAGGAAGTAGGAGGGAGGTGGGTAGGCCTATTGTTTTAGTGGCAAATTAGGTCTAAGAAGAAACATATGAAGCCCCTATCTCTGGTTGGTTTTTTTTCAGCTCATTCAAACGTAACAATGTCCTTCTACGTTAACCACTAAAACTCACAACCGAAGTATTATCATTGAAATATGTATTTCAAACAAGTGTAACCAATTTTGAATGAACGAGTATTTCACCGCTATTTTGTGGAAAGCGTATCCAACAGACATTGCAATTAAATGCGCAAAAGAAAATGCCAGGCTGTGTGCGCTGCACTGGAAAGTGAAAACTGTGGACCAGATCCAAGTCAATTGGCATGTGTAGATCTGGGGCAACAATGGCGCTGGCGTGACTGGCGCGGTCAGGACAGAGAAGCGTCTTCTTACCAGACTGGTGTACAAAATCTTCGGTTCAGATTAGCTGCCTCCTTTGTTTATTTGTTTATTTTCAGCCTTCTTTCAGTCCTGTTCATGATTTGCAGCAGGTCTGGTTGATTCTCGTCTGCTTTTTTTTTTTAATTTTTTGGTCACCCCCCCCCTGTCCCCCACCCCCCCCCCCCCCCCCCCCCCCCCCCCCCCAAGAAGGTTAGATGGTCCCCTCCTCCCCCTCCCCCCCCCCCCCCCCCCCCCCCCCCCCCTTCCCTCTATCGCCGGCACATAAATGTGAACTTGGCCGAATGAGAATATAGGCCTACACAAAAACAGTGTTTCATCAAAACTATTCCTTACGAAAAATTTCTCAATGGAACGGGAAACTCTGCTGTATGCTTGCTTTGGAACGGAACGTGGTTTGGCGACATTGGTGTGATATTCATGGAAAGTGAAACTGTGGACCAGATCCAAGTCAGCATTGGCATGTGTAGATCTGGCAACAATGGCGCTGGCGTGACTGGCGCGTGTCACGGACAGAGAAGCGTCTGTTTTGTGTGAGTGCGAATCAACAAGATCAACACAAACCGGTCCCACTTCATGAAAATGTTTGGAGATGGGACCCGGCTTCCTTCTGCCCGAAACCCGCCACAACTTTCTCCCCCCTCCCCCATGAAAAGTATGGACAGCATGTTAGGGTGGTCTCGCCCCCGTTCCCACCTCCACCCCCATTTTAATAGGAAATTAGGAAGATGAGGACACCCATCTAAGATTTTTGGGAAAATGATGAGTACCCCCAATCCCTATTGCCCTAGTAAATGTTATAAACAGTTTTATAAACAGTTTTAATTCTTCATTGTCAGTGTTTTGCTATAGGGTGTGTGATTTGATCTACAAACTGTCTCAAGTGATGCATTCTGCTGGAATGGAAGAGGAGGTTCTGTTGGATGGATAGTGTTATTGTTATTCATAAACTGCTTAAACTGCCATTTGTTTCAAGAAATTCTACCTAAAACTGAGTATTACATTTTATTCACAGCAATTTTTGTTAATGTTTTTGCGCTTTTCCGTAATGTATAAGGTTTTGGGGCTCGGAATAAGGGGAAAAGCACTTTTCAGTATGGTAAATTGTAAAATGAGGAAAATTGGGTTGACACCTATGCGAATAGTAGTAGTAGTAGTAGTAGTAGCAGTAGTAGTAGTAGTACGTTAAACGCTTAGCCTCGCGGCTTACACAGCTCTTTATAGTCTTGCAGTTTGTCTGAACACAGTCTGATGACTGCTAATTGACCCCAAATTGACGTGTATTGCTAAAATTTGTGTCCAGGAGATTTTCAGTGTAAGTACACGTTGCTGTGTTCAATTTCTGGTAATAGCGAGTTTAGAGGTCAGTAGCTCAGTTACTGAAACTGTTGACTCGAGTCATTGTTACGGAAGTCGATCTGAAATGAGGCAGGGAACAGCAAACAACAAACAAGTAGGGTAACTCTTGCTCCACTGACGACACAAATGCTCGCCCGTAACTCCAAGGGAATGCTGCTTACGACACCGAATCGCCTGGCAGATATGACAGCACAGAGCACGCAGAACAAATAGGGATGTTTCCTTGTTTGTTCTGTGTGCTCTGTGCTGTCATAGCCCAGGCGATTCGGTGTCGTAAGCAGCATTCCTTTGGAGTTATAGGCGTGCATTTGTTTCGTCATGCGAGGAAGAGTTACCCAACTTGTTTGTTGTTCGAGTCATTCTTGTAACGCTGAATATGTATTTATATCCTCTTGATTTGTAGGTTTATAATTAATGACAATGTAAATAAAGACTCAGAATTAATTTCTTCTAAGTTGCAAAACATTTGATAGGTCTTGATGAAATCCGTTCTTACAAGCCTTCCTTTTAAGGTGGGGTGCATTAAGCAATCTTAGTCTGTCTTGACAATTTCATATTTCAACATTTAATATTCTTTGACCATAGTGGGTGCTCTCCCCTGCGTTCGTTCACTAGGTGGTGACTTGAATTCAAGACTGGGTATCACATTACATTCCCATGTTCTTTACGCAGTGGAGTTATTGACTTATATCATGTTTCTACACACACACACACACACACACACACACACACATATATATACCTATATATATATATATATATATATATATATATATATATACATACATATACCTGAATAAATGTTTGTTTTAACGATTCTCAGCATCTGGTTTGGTTTGTAAATTGCTTTTTGATTCAATATGTGTGTGTGAAGGTCAGTAGATTATCAAATCTGATGCCACGATCTTTTTTCTTCATGGCTTATGTGATTTTTTTTTTTTTAAACATAATTTTTTCATCAAACTTTTATTTCATAGTCAAATTCGGGATGTTTTCATCACCAATAATCATTATTTTGCATTTAAACATGTTAGAATATGGACTCCATCACCTGACCACTTCTGTTGATGATTCAAGTCATTAAGGGTGACACTATGTTCTGAGAATAGTAACAGGCAAATGTTTTACTGATGACACACAGTTCAACGACTCTATTCCTCCTTTAATCCTTCCTTCCTTCCTTCCTTCAGGTCAGGTGCACTGGGTCGTGCAGCTAGTTGTCATCGTCCCCGTGGACTTCGCCCACGTTCTTTTCTGATCTAGGTGACTCCTTTCCGCCCATACATCTTCCACCCACCAACTCCCCCCCCCCCCCCCCCCCCCCCCTTCCTCCACCCCTTCTCCAAACCTGTTCCTTCCCCTCCACATACATATCCCTCCAATATGAGTCAGTCTTTCTCTCTCTATGTTATTGCCCCATCCCCCCTTCCGCCCTCTCTCTCTCTCTCCCTCAGTCATTGCAGTGTGTGTGTGTGTGTGTGTGTGTGTGTGTGTG
>JADBJO010000156.1:684056-721556 GCA_016801955.1 Conus betulinus
GGAGATATTAGATTGAGTGCAGTGTTGATGGCAGGCAGTGGTGAGTTCACGCCACGCATTTGATGGTCACAGCTCGGTATACTGAAAAGTTCTTATTTCGGGAAGGGCACTGGGAGGGTGGGAGGAGGAAACACATGGATGGGGAATGGGGGTCCGGAAGGTGTTGTGTGGGAGGGGTGGGAGGGTGTGTGTGTGTGAAGAGACAGAAGGGTGGGGTGGGTGGGGTGAGGAAGTGGTGTGGTGTCTAGGAGGTCATGAGAGAAGTGGGTGGAAATGTTAAGAGGAAGAAAAGGGGAGGGGACCGAAGAATGTGGAGTGGAGGAAAGGGTGGGAACGGGTTTGCTGTAAATCAAATGGAACTGTCTTCAAGGTGCTTAGGCGGGAGATGACATGACTTTCCGTAAACTTCCGGAAAACACCACCCCTATGACCATTGAACCAAACAGCTACTGTTCTTGTATGCGAAAAATCAGGGTGTCCACAGTTGAACTGATTCGCAACAGGAGTATCTGCCTTGGAAAGGATATCATCACCGTGTTCATTTAAACGTTCATTCAGGGTCATGTACGTTTCACCCACATGCATTATCAGGCGGAGGCTACAGGACAGGACGTAGACCACGTGTGAAAGCTTGGCATGTGAAGCGGGATCCGATGGTCCCATTTGTGAGGTGCGGGGGTCCATCAGTTCAGTCACTACTTCTTCTTTAGCTGCATCAAGCAGCCCTGATTTACGCACTGGACTGGCGACCCCACACGTCCGGCCATGCACGACTGACGATTGGGGCGGTGGGAGCCCCTAATGGCTCGTCCAAGAATGACTGCTGTCATGGTGCAATATCAATATGACGTTGTATTATTTAATACTGCTGAAGTTGACTGTGCACACAGTCTCAGAGCAATATTCATGTACCATTTGTTTGGTGAGCTGGATATATGTGAAATTGAATTAGGAAAAATGTCATCAAAGTTACCAGCCTTTACGATACATTTCTGCTGATTTAGGTGAAAAAGAAATGATGCAGAATAAGATTTTGAGATACTTGTTTTAACGCGATGCCGATTCCGGTTTTGATATATCAATTTTTGCTTGGCAAAGTGTATTATTATAAACATAAATTCGAAAATGTTCATCAAATATACCCCAGGGATGCAGGGGGTTATAGACAGAAGTATTTACGCTTTCACAACCAAAATGCGCTCTCGCATAGGCACATGCACTCTGTCACTCACATCGGGCCCGCACAAAGGTGACGGGAAACCAATAACATTTCACAGAAAATAATCAACTTTTATTTAACTTGACTCCGAGCCCCCACCCGTCACTACACAACACAATTATCTGTATCATACAACAATGTAAACACCATACAGACAATCTCATAAATCGCATCCCCTGTTCTTCAGTGATCCTTACTTAACCAGGAAAGACAATATTTCACTATTACATTTGCACATTTATAAACTTAAGAACAAATAAAACGTCCATAACTTGCCAGCATTCCTTGGTTGTTGACCGTCAGTTTCTCTCATCACATGTGCGACCACGAGCTGAAGCTGCCACACTGTTGTGTCCTCCCGATTGGCCAAATCCCAGTTGGGGGACACTGGCAACGTAGCTCGCGTTGCACCCTCAGACCGAGTCTCCCGGACTCCACTGCACTTCGCCCTCTCCACGGAAAGGGCTCCTGTCGCCTCTCTCCCACAGGTCTTCTCTGGCTGCAAACACCCCACCGTTGTCTGGCAGCTCCCTGTCTAGGCTCCAACAGGCTAACACGTCTTGCTGTCGACCGTCCCCACACGGGAGACACATTCTTCTCGTCGTCGGCTCCGAGGCTACAGCAACCTCCACTGTCTTACGTCCCCACCTAGGAGACAACGAGGCGACAGCAAACCTCTGCTTCTCGCTGTATTTTCTTGAGCCCTCAGCAAGACGGGCGAGTTTCACTTTCCCTTAAGTGAGTCACACACTTCCTGTTTTTTCCAGGCACCTTATATCCATTCTCAAAACAAGAGAGAACTCGAGTTTAACTGGTTCAACCAATGGAATCACTGGCACACACATATCACACACGATTTGTACCAATAACTCCCCAAGTTATTTTTATTCCACCAATGGAATCACTAGTCACCTACACACACACACACACACACACCACAGCTGTTAGCACCAACAAGGACTTGGGTACCAAGTGGTTAATGCATAACCTCCTATTCAACTCATGTTCCATTCCCCAAAGCTACCCATTATACTAACAGCCTGGACTTCTCTACCAGCCAGGACTGATGCTTTAAGTGGTTACTACACCCTATAGACAACAAGGTGCAACCACTCAATAGGCCGAAGCCTTCCATTCATTCCTCAAAAAGAAGAACGACTGAAGGGTCGCTGTACTCTGCCTGCAGGCTGACGGTCGCCTACCCGTGACGGTCACCTGACACGATTGCCTTCCTTTTAGCCCCCTGGACAACCCAGTTAATAGCCAGTCTCATGGTGGACACTCTTCTCTATCCAGGACCGGCAGGTCGGCAACTACTTGTCGCTATCCCTCGGACATGTGAAACACTTCCCAGTAACTCCCTCCTTCAGTAAACTACTCGGGGTATTCCCCCCCTGGTGATGCCTGAATTCGCACACTTGAAGAACCCAAGGAACTTGCTCTCAACAACAGCAAAACTACCCTTAATTTGCCTAAATGCTCGAGAACATTCGGCCGACTCATGACACCCCCGTACCTAAGAATGTTGTTCCAATCAACATTTCCTCCAGGACGAATGTTCTCAGATGGATAAAACAAACTCAAATGCATGGGATCGATATAACAGTACTACCCCTATGCTTCAAGACATCACTTCCATCGTCAACATCTCTAACATGGATAATGTACCAATTAAAACCAATAAATCAATCAGATAATCCAAAGATCACTCTTGGTCAGTCATAAACGACTGTGCAAAACATTTAACTCTAAACTGGCTCACATATAATACAGAACTCTCTCTATAGCGTTAGCTATCAGCATGTTCATACATATTAATTAATCATTCCCATCCACTTCTAATAATAGCACAATCATGATTTACCCAAGGTTCAAATTCAGGGGTGTGGCCACAATCCACAAAGACAAGATTCAAATTCAGGCGTGTGCCCCAACGTACGTAACATCAAAATCAAATTCAGGCGTGTGGCCACATCTACTCACACGGGGTTCAAACACAATATGCAAATCACACGCTTTCGCACTGAATATGCAAATTAAGGACACTTATCCTGACTTTACAAAATAGGATATTTCCACACAAACCATCATGAACAAACACACATGATCAACCAGAAAAAAAATCATAACACCAGTAGCATACACTCAACCATAATGGCAATGAACAAAAACAACATCAACTGATAAACATATATCAAAAAATGAAAAATAACACATGAATATAGGCTCAGCCGCGCCCCACAATGGGCCATCAAAATCAAAAGAAAAGAAAACAGTATTTCAGAGTCACCACAGTTGTGTGTACCCCCAACTAGCCAGCTACATTATTTACCCCGTAGCTGTCCGTAACGGATGATCGCTCACGCCACAACAACAGCAGCCCGTAGGCAGTGGTCATACTATTGTCCCACTGCTACCACTCACACTTAAAGTGGCAACACCCTGAAGGCATTGCTCCTACTATTGTTCTACTTCTGTTGTTGTTCACACTACAACAGCAACACCCTGGAGGCATTATTCCAACCCTTGACCTACTCCTGCCCCTCTCAATCTTGACCGCCGTTTGTGGCTCGCCAATAGTACCTGGGGCAGATAGTTTGCGCAGTCCAGGCTTTACAAGAGAGTCAGCGCACCTTTCACACATTTTAGTCCTTAAAGGAGCGCGTGAAAATCTGCGCAATCCTCTTCTAGCCTGTTCGGCAAAATCTCCTTGACATTCAGCCCCCTTGACTTTCATTGCCTCAGGGTCTGTTGTGCGAAGATCACGTGAACTGGGCTGTCGCGCCCAGTCACTGCGACGACGATCATCTCCCCTCCCCTTTTCAAAATGTAAGAGATGATCCCTCACTCATCTTATCCGAACCGATTTTCTTTTTCTGTGTGGAACTTCCTTGGTTCGAATCCCACTCAGTGCCTATGCCCATTACTTTGATGGGCGTTATATACTTCTCCTTTTTCCAACACTGGCCTATCTGCTCCTATGAGCTGACTATCTTTGGCATTCTCTAACGATAGCTGGTCACCTCGACCTTCTTGCCATGCGTTATTACAGCCACCCTGGTTCCAGCCCAGCTGCCGGTTCCAGTTACTCTGTGGTCCCTCTTGGCCCCGACCCTGAGGTCTGCCACCGTGGCTCCTACATTTCTGACTACCACGGCAACGCCAACAACTTTTTGAACCACCACTACGACCACCATGGCCTACAGCACTGCCACTACGGCCACCTCCATGGCCCCCGGCACCGCCACTACGGCCACCTCCATGGCCCACGGCACCGCCACGACGACCTATTTCATGGTCCACTGCACCACCACCACGGCCACTTCATGGTCACGCGCTAGCTCTACTGCCAGCGGCGCCTGTGCACTTCACCTGCTTTCTGTTTACTTTCCTGTAGGAGTCCCTACCCTGCACTATCCTTGCTTTCCCTACTTGACTGGCAGCTGGTTAGGCTTTGGGAGGATGTACCTACCCCCTAACAAAGCTGGATAGGGAAGATTATTTTGCACTGCTGCAGTGAGAGTACTCCTGACAAACTCTGACTCTACTTTGACACGGGCCAAAGGTAGCCGATTAATTCTTCCATCTGCATATCGCACGCAGGTGGTTTTCCCCTGTATAGTCTGTCTCTCTCACAAAACCGGCTCTACCATTGCCGCCAGAGTCAATCCTGTATCTAACAAGCAGGTCACCGGCTTCCCGTTTACTACTGCCCTAGTAGTTGGTGGTGGGGGTACTCTGCCTTCCTGTTGAACTGTATCAACGGCAACGACTGAATGTATTCGCAGTCCGCTACAGTCCTTGGCGATATGACCCTCTCGCCCACATTAAAAACATGTGCGTTTCACTCTAACATTCTCTTGAGTCCCACTGTTGCCACGGGACTTCGAATCCGCTTCTAACTGTGGTCTCGCCTCCTTTGTGTAGGGAGTCGGCGAATCACTCCCTGCCTGTGTGGTCTGGGCATTACGGGACGACTGGTTCGATCCCTTCACCCCATTACGCTACGCTGTTCATGGGCAGATTCATATCTGTCTGCAACTTTCACTAACTCCTCCTCTAAACTTCCTCTCTTTCTTTCTGCCAAGAATACTGTGAGATCCTTCCGACAAGTGGAGAGAATTTGCTCCTTAACGACGATCTCCTCCCTCAAAGATTCAAAAGTTTGTTCGATGTTCCTAACCTTATCCATTTATCAAAGAGAGCCCTAAGCCGATAAAGGAAACTGTACGTGTGTCTCACCTGATTTACGAACAGTTTCTCTGAACAATTTCCTATATCTATCGGCGGTTACCTGGTACCTCTGAAACAAAGCATCGCGCACCGACTCATAATCCATCTGTTTTTCCGGTGGTAAGCAGAAAAAAAAAAAAGCATCCCTAGCTTTGGGTGTCAGCAGCGCGGACAAATTTGTGGCCCACCGTTCTTCGGGTAAGCCCTGATCTTTGGCAATCCTTTCAAATTGCGAAATGAAATCCTCTAAATGGTCCGGATTATCATCAAACTTTGGCATATTGATCAAGGGATTAACATGTGGTGCAAAGTTTGCTTGGGGTTTTTTTGCGTCCACGTCCCGTTCTTTTTCTCCAATTTTCAATTTTTCTAACTCAAACTGCCTTATCTCCCTTCTTTCTCTTTCCTCTTTTTCCCTTTTTCCCTTTCTCTCTCTCTCTCTTCTCTTTCTCTTTCTCTCTCTCTCTCCTTCCCCTTTCTCTCTCCTCTTTTTTTTCTTTCTCTCTTTTCCTTTTTCCTCTCTTTTTCTCTTTTTTCCGTTCTCTTCTCTTCCTCCTTTTTCCCCCTTTCTCCTCTCTCTCTCTCTTCTCTTCTCTCTCCTCTCTTTCCCGTTCTCTCTCCTTTTCTCTCTTCCCGTTCTCTCTCTTTCTCTTTTTTTCCTTTTCTCTTTCTCTCTTCTCTCTTTCTTCTCTCTCTTTCTCTTTCTCTTCTCTTTCTCTTTCTCTTTTCTCTCTCTCTTTTTCTCTTTTTTCTGTTTTTTCTTCCCTTTGTATTTTCTGAGCCTCGATTACACGGGGCCAGTTCTCATCTACATATGCCTTCAGTTCCGGACCCTTTAGTCCTAAAGCTTTTCCTTCTTCTATGAGGTCCATCTTTTCAGCGGACCCATTGTCTCAGTACCCTCTTCACTCGACATTTTGAAGCTATCTAACTAACCCTCGATCAGCCAGCTAATACAACCACAGTAACAAGCGATACCACACGATCACTCGTAAATAAGCGCGATCCACACGATCACTCCTAAATAAAGCGATCAAACAGTTGTGCTACACACACTCAATCTCAACAGCAACCAAGTCAAGCAAGTTCAAACGAAGGCACAGTCATGAAAAAAGATCAAAACAATCAACACATGACTAACGTCTTTTTCCGGTAAGTAAAAAAAAAATATCTAGGGTTTTCCACAATTATGACAAATTTCAAATCCTTTAGCAATTGAACAAAACCCAGAAATCAAAATCACTTATGACTCATTTATGTTCATCCCGGACGAGCCCCCAATTTGTGACGGGTCTCCGACGCTCCCCCTCGTTATTGAAATATGATTATCATATGCAGGGATGGATGGGGTTATAGACAGAAGTATTTACGCTTTCACAACCAAAATGCGCTCTCGCATAGGCACATGCACTCTGTCACTCACATCGGGCCCGCCCGCACAAAGGTGACGGGAAACCAATAACATTTCACAGAAATAATCAACTTTTATTTAACTTGACTCCGAGCCCCCACCCGTCACTCACTACACAACACAATTATCTGTATCATACAACAATGTAAACACCATACAGACAATCTCATAAATCGCATCCCCTGTTCTTCAGTGATCCTTACTTAACCAGGAAAGACAGACAATATTTCACTATACATTTGCACATTTATAAACTTAAGAACAAATAAACGTCCATAACTTGCCAGCATTCCTTGGTTGACCGTCAGTTTCTCTCATCACATGTGCGACCACGAGCTGAAGCTGCCACACTGTTGTGTCCTCCCGATTGGCCAAATCCCAGTTGGGGGACACTGGCAACGTAGCTCGCGTTGCACCCTCAGACCGAGTCTCCGGACTCCACTGCACTTCGCCCTCTCCACGGAAAGGGCTCCTGTCGGCCTCTCCCACAGGTCTTCTCTCTCTGGCTGCAAACACCCCACCGTTGTCTGGCAGCTCCCTGTCTAGGCTCCAACAGGCTAACACGTCTTGCTGTCGACCCGTCCCCCACACGGGAGACAATTCTTCTCGTCGTCGGCTCCGAGGCTACAGCAACCTCCACTGTCTTACGTCCCCACCTAGGAGACAACGAGGCGACAGCAAACCTCTGCTTCTCGCTGTATTTTCTTGAGCCCTCAGCAAGACGGGCGAGTTCACTTTCCCTTAAGTGAGTCACACACTTCCTGGTTTCCAGGCACCTTATATCCATTCTCAAAAAAGAGAGAACTCGAGTTTAACTGGTTCAACCAATGGAATCACTGGCACACACACATCACACGATTTGTACCAGTAAACTCCCCAAGTTATTTTTATTCCCCAATGGAATCACTAGTCACCTACACATACACACACACACCACAACTGTTAGCACCAGCAAGGACTTGGGTACCAAGTGGTTAATGCATAACCTCCTATTTCAACTCATGTTCCATTCCCCAAAGCTACCCATTATACTAACAGCCTGGACTTCTCTACCAGCCAGGACTAATGCTTTAAGTGGTGACTACACCCTATAGACAACAAGGTGCAAACAACTCGATAGTCCGAAGCCTTCCATTCATTCCTCAAAAGAAGAACGACTGAAGGGTCGCTGTACTCTGCCTGCAGGCTGACGGTCGCCTACCCGTGACGGTCACCTGACACGATTGCCTTCCTTCCTCAGCCCACTGGACAACCCAGTTAATAGCCAGTCTCATGATGGACACTCTTCTCTATCCAGGACCGGCAGGTCGGCAACTACTTGTCGCTATCCCTCGGACATGTGAAAACACTTCCCAGTAACTCCCTCCTTCAGTAAACTACTCGGGGTATTCCCCCCCTGGTGATGCCTGAATTCGCAAACTTGAAGAACCCAAGGAACTTGCTCTCAACAACAGCAAAACTACCCTTAATTTGCCTAAATGCTTGAGAACGTTCGGCCGACTCATGACAGTGGGAACACCTTGATTCTAAAGCAAAACGTATGCAGTATAAATCTCAAGTGAGCGGCAGAGGTCGAGTCAGAAAGGAGCTTGTGAACGTAATGTTATGGAAGTTCTTTTCTCTGAAACCTGCTATACAGCACTTTTAAAAAAAAAAAGCAATCCTTTGGAATGTTTCCTTTTTTGTGTGTGTTAAGTGCTTTTTTGTCAACATTTATGAAAAATGAACAACGGCCACCAGCAACATTAGTTTGGAATTATGTGGCCAGATACCATCATCATCAACATCGACCTTTGGCAGAAGACACACCGGATCAAGAGAAGAAGACAGGGGTGGATCAACTGTGACACACTAGGATACCCGAGTCATACATTACCAGACAAGATTTGAAGTACAACTTCAGGGCCGGAATAGCCCAGTTGGTAGAGCGCCGACTCGTAATCCAAGGGTAGCGGGTTCGAATCTCCCCCGGCCGTTTCGGTACAGGGGGGATTTTTCCCTCGGAGTCAACATTGGCTCTGACTCCATTTCCAATACAGTCCTTCGAATGAGACTATAAACCGATTCCGAGTGTGAACGCACGCACGCCTGCGTACGCAGAAGAAGAGGAGGAGAAGAACTTCGGTAGCAAGCGGACACAAGGCCGACTGAAACACGGGGTGAGATCACGGAATCCCTGACAAACATCACCATGGGAACTTTTAAGTGAAATCTTCGAGGCAAGCAAAAAGGAAGGCCGACCACACACACACACACACACACACACACCCTGGCGCTGGGGGCAGTCACCGAACAGATGGGACACTTCAGGGTACATCAGGAGAGGGAAGTCCCAGGACAGAAGGTTCTAGCAGACCTGTGCTCCTGGGGGGGGATGATGACCAGGACACACACACTCACACACACACCCTGGCGCTGGGGCAGTCACCGAACAGATGGGGACACTTCAGGGTACATCAGGAGAGGAAGTCCCAGGACAGAAGGTTCTAGCAGACCTGTGCTCCTGGGGGGATGACCAGGACACACACACTCACACACACATCCTGGCGCTGGGGCAGTCACCGAACAGATGGGACACTTCAGGGTACACCAGGAGAGGAAGTCCCAGGACAGAAGGTTCTAGCAAACCTGTGCTCCTGGAGGGATGACCAGGAATGGTGCATACTGCTGGTGGCACATCTCACACGAAGACATCTGAGCAAAAAAACACGACAAAGCCCTGCTCTGACCACCGTATGCAACTTAACTCAGATCACGCTGGATCTCCTTTGCATTATTCATCCCTCGTTCTTGTTATTAATAGTGCGAACGATGGAGACAAAGAGAAAAAAACTATAGGGATTACAAGTGAAATTAAAAACAAAATCCCCAGTTCCTTTAAGTCTTCTGTTCAGAACTTAGTAATAAACTTTTTAATTTGAACTTAATCAGCATTCATGTTCGTGTGGCTTTCAGAGCTTATGATAACTTTTCATTTGAACTTTCACGTTCTTGTGGAGAGATCACGTTGAGCTATCCAGTGCTGGCAGAATCATAGGGATTGCTGTTGAAGGATGTGATGACTTGTCAGTCTGCGAGGGGGATATCCATTCAGTTATGCTTCCACCAATAATGACCACTGTTTGTCAGTAGGGTACGAGTATGTGATCCTGCTTATTTTCAATAGGAGCTGGGAACAGACGAAAGCCATTTGTGAGTCATCAGTAGTGTATGGTCTTCTACGTGTAGCCTGGAGGTGAGCTGTTGTTGTCATTGTTGTTCCCCCTGGCTAAAAGACTCCAGGGATCTTCCGAACAGCCGAAGTACTTAACCACTATGGTACGAACGCATCAGCTGATGCTGATGCTCCCTGCTGACTCATAGTGCTGGGATTGTGGCAAACAAGCTTAGATTGGCACAGGGTGAGGGTAACCAGCATGGGTGTGTAACTGGGATGAACAAAGAAAGTGAAGGTGACATACAAAATGTGAGTGTGTGTGTGTGTGTGTGTGTGTGTGTGTGTGTGTGTGTGTGTGTGTAGAGGGATGCTCAGAAGAGAAAAGCTTTGAAAGAACAGAAGAAATACATGACTGACAAATAATGTGAAGAGAAAAAAGAATGAACAAACAATGCAATGATGCCCATAGCTCATTCTTACAAAACATCTTGTAACATTTTTAGTGATGCTTTATTTGAAAACAATGTAAAACCCCAAGATTCTCGGTACATTTGCAGTGCTGTAGTGCACAGACAAATAGCAGTAAGCAAGGCACAGTGAGTATTATCTTAATAACAGAGAAAACAGAAACATTGAAGGCACAACAACAGAGTCATAATAACAAATGAAATCAGAAGCATTGAGTAAAGCATCCGATAACTGTAAGACATCCATTGTAAACACCACATCAAGTAAAGCTGATCAACAGGCTCAATAACATCATGATATGGATGACAGATTTGGGAATGCTGTACTCAAGATTTTAATATCAGACTTTGCATTGAATTCAACAGCTGCTGTACTTTAAATAATTTCACTTTTGAATTGTTGATGAACAACTTAAAAAAAAACGACACAGAACACAACATGAAAAAAACAACACATTCAACAGATATATCAATACATGCAAACAAATATCATACAATCCTCAGCTGCTGGAGTGCAGTGGTTGGCATCACAGTGTGATGACTGGAAAGCTGAGGGTTTGATTCCCACTGGCAACTACACTGTTGCTGGAGATTATTTATTTTATTACATTTTTTTCCCTCAACCTGACCAGACCAAATGTTGACTAGCTGTGCTTCCAAAGGCTTCAGTGTGAAGACTGGGGATTCACTGTCATGTGTAAAGGGTTTAGTGTGAAGACTGAGGATTCATTGTCAAGTGTAAAAGGTTTAGTGTGAAGACTGAGGATTCATTGTCAAGTGTAAAGGGTTTAGTGTGAAGACTGAGGATTCATTGTCAAATGTAAATGCTGCAGTGTGAAGACTGGGGATTCATTGTCAAGTGTAAAGGCTTCAGTGTGAAGACTGGGGATTCTCTGTCAAGTGTCAATTGTTTACAAGAGAAGACCAGCCAGAGAAGAGGTTGGGGAAGTGGACGCGGTAGGGGTGCAGAGTGGGCATGTAGGACAGAGATGGGGGTGGTGTGGTGTTGGCATACCTGAGTAAGTGAATATAGCTGCAATACAAATGTAAAGTGGACAATGCACATCGTTCTCTCACACATCTTTTCTGATCTGTAAAAAGATACCTTTAGGCAATGGTACAATAAAAACAACAACAACAACAACAAAAACCGTGAGTCAATTCATCTCCTTCAGACACGCCACTGACATATAAATCTAATACCGGTATCCATTTGTGTGGAGTGACTGTTCTAAACAACAGTCTTTCTTGGCTTCCAGTCTCCTTAGCAACCACTTTGCATTTCAACAACACTCTCTATCACACATGAAACATATAAAACATGTGCAAAACAAAACCCAAAATGCCATAAAAAAAAAAAAAACTTGTACAGCACAAATATAAAGCTTTCACAGTATAATACATGAAAGACAAACCACATATTACTTTCAGTTGACTGTAGCAGCATAATATATAAACACACTAACGTCAGGTAACTTGTGGCTTATACACAAGAAAAGTATGTAAAACCTTTACAATACCACAAGTGGTAAAACAACAACAAATAGTACACATGTGTAACATTTTCCCACTAAAGCCCATTTGGCCCGCAGCCCAGCCCAATGATAAAAACAGTTATTTTCTTGGATGAATTCCATCACTTTAACAGGAAAACTATACAGAAAAACTCTATTGCCAAATTTCTCTTGTACTTTCAGCAAGCATGAAAATGCAGTTATTTTAACACCAAAGCATGGAAAAAGATAATGAACACCAATGGCGTAAAAATGGAACAGGCAAAACAGCATCTTATCTTTGGTTCATTCATAACAATCGTTATACCAAAAGGTAGAATATGATGTGAATGTGAGAAAGATTTCCGAAATACAAAGAAATCAGTTAACATGATTTTGTTTCCTGAGAAGACACTGTGGTGAACAAACGATGAGCCATTTTGATTTGTTAACATTGCTGGAACACTGAATTTGAACCACACTTGGTGTCAGTCATGTGTGACTAGATGAATAATGCAGTATTCACAGAAGTTCACAAAAATTCCCCAAATGAGTATAAATACATGACCAATCAATACATGACTGAACAACGTTATATCAAGTATTCCAAAGGTATCACTCTGGGAGCCAAAAAACAACAAGCTTCACCCCTATCCTTCTTCTACACTTGTTTTACTGACAAGCAATTTCGTCCATTCAGACCTAAGTTTTGTTGTACTGAATCAGGCACTGGTAAGTGGCCATCACACCCAAACACTGTGCAGTCTGAAATATTAGCAACAGGCAACTTTGCACGCCCATACTTGGAATGTCACAAACACTTGTACACTGGATAGCACTCTTTTGAATGAAACATTGTCTCCGCCCTTGATGTAAGTACTGCCGTGCCATTTAAACCATCACAATGTGAAGTCAACAGAATGACATCTATTTATCAATAAAAAACAATGTAAAACCTCTAGAAAGGTGCTGGTTCTCTTGACTACAAACGGTCCTCTGGCCTTGCACCGCACTGGAAAGACCCTAGGGTTACAAACACTCCTCTGGCCTTGCACCACACTGGAAAGACCCTAGGGTTACAAACACTCCTCTGGCCTTGCACCACTTTGGAAAGACCCTAGGATTACAAACCTACAGATGCTTTTGCAGCCAAAGGTTCCAAAGGAAAAGACTGTTTTTAAATGAAAAGTTTTCTCCAACAAAAAACAAAAATCCAAAGGAAAAGATTGTTTTTAAATGAAAAGTTTTCTCAAACAAAAAACAAACAAAATCTTAATCAGCTCTGTTTAGCCATTGCTAGATTTTCGTTGGGAACAGTCATCTAATTCTGTAAGATAGCATGAAGTCACTTCTGCTTCTTCATCATTCTGTGGTCAAACCAAGGATCATAGAAATACTAAAGAAGTACGGGTGGCACTATGAGCTGGACAAAGTATTTCAAGCCAACCTGGGAGTTTGAGAAAAACCTCCCAGTTTGTATTCATAAACTGTGCCAGGTCAAACTCCTGCAGAATTCAAAGTAATAGGAGGGTGACTTGCCCTGATGGTTTGAAGGGTGAGATCTAGGGGGGGTGGACATGGCTAAGTTAGCTGTAATGAAGGAGGTCCCTCTGGAGCCATCTGCTCTGGTCATGTGGACGTTCCTCCCTCTGGAGCCATCTGCTCTGGTCATGTGGTTCCTCCCTCTGGAGCCATCTGCTCTGGTCATGTGGACGTTCCTCCCTCTGGAGCCATCTGCTCTGGTCATGTGGACGTTCCTCCCTCTGGAGCCATCTGCTCTCTGGTCATGTGGACGTTCCTCCCTCTGGAGCCATCTGCTCTGGTCATGTGGACGTTCCTCCCTCTGGAGCCATCTGCTCTGGTCATGTGGACGTTCCTCCCTCTGGAGCCATCTGCTCTGGTCATGTGGACGTTCCGAAGTAAAAGATAATGAAGACAATCTCTGAGCAACAGAAAGCTGTCTCCAGGAGGTGGCATAAAGGACAGGAATGTTTCAACACGGCCAACATGACAATTGCTCTGACTTCCTGGGATCTTGGGATGAAGTCAGTGATGTCAACTTGAGCCTGGGAATATGCCCCTTGGATGATACTGGTGAGCCACCTGGAGATAGTTTGTGCGGAGATGCTGTGGTTGTAGGAGATAAAACGGGCAAGAGGAATAAGATGGCTTCTTATAACATCCAGAACCCTTAGGAGAGAGACACTCGATAGGGTGACTGGGCGTTAGTAGTCCAACACATCACCACAGTAAGGGCCAACCTCTCGGGTGACTGCTGCTGTGACAATAACGCCATTGACTGCCCAGTTGTGTACGCTGCAGAGAGTCAGTCAGTAACCAGAGTAGATTCTGTCCCATGTCTGGTCACAGTATCGCTACAGGGTGTGTTAGTCTGTCTGAAATGGTAGGCTGACACATCTTCACAGTGACTAGGGGAAGGGCAGAAGGTTAGACAGTGACTGTGTGTCCACTGCCACCTACTTGGGCCCCCAGAAAGGGAGGGGAGAGGTGGGAGACGGGTGAGAGGTTCTTCTCCTCTCACTAGAGAAATACATCCTGTGTGCATTGTCTGTCTCTGCCCTTCAATTGACAACTTCTTGTACACGTCCTCATGACAACCATGCCACCTACTCCTTACTCTCCCTTCTGGCTGGTGTTCACAGGCTAAAGCCACGAGTCAGATCTCTCCTTGCCCAATGTCGATTACAACACCCATCCCTTGGTTGCAGAGCATAAGCCTCAGTCTGTTGAGCAGCAAGAAGCCTGGCTATATAATGATGAGAAATGCAGAAGTGACCTCACACACTTCTGCTGGAGAAGGAAGATGGTGAATGGGGAATATCTCATTACAGTGTTAGCCATGAAAATTTGGCCCAACAGAACTGATCAACAGCTGCAGTTTGCATGAGGTTGCAGAGTAACATATACAATGCCAAAAGCATTTTCTACCCCTGGATGTAGTGTCATCACAGAAAATAATTCATATCCTGTGCTCACTGTTCTTTTCTGAACATCATGCTGGCTTTGACAGACATCATACCTTTCAAAACAAAATCTATTAAAAAAAATAAAAAAAAAAAATCAACATCTTTTACATTCAAGCAATTCATACACCCAGTAAGGGATTTTGGAAAATGATTTCACTAACTGAAATTTCTGAAAAATTTATGAGGGTTAGCAGCTATGCCAACAGTTTCTGTAAAGACAGATGTTTAACACCTAGCGCAAGGGCAGCAGTATCATCTCCCCCATCAAAACCACAGCTACCCTGTATTTAATACTGTTTAATATGGCAGGATAACAATCTTAAGTGTTTTAAAAAAAAAAAAAACAAATATAGTGAAAAAGACTAGTACAAGATTATAATACAGATGCATATAAACATACATATGTGGTACCTGAAGTGTACAAAACTATACAGTCATTGCAACTTGAGTGAAAATACCTTGGTTGCACAAAAAAAAAAAAAAAAGTTTGATTTATCCAGCAGTTTCACTTCATATGAAACTTGCCATTTTGTACATCCGAGCACATACTGGGCACACATGCACAAAAACTGAGGAAAAAAAAAAAGACGCATGTGCACATTGATTATCATTGACAGGCAATGTAGAGTTGACTTACATTAAAGCATGTCAATTGTGCTGAATTGTTCTCTGTGCAGATGTGTTCTGTGCAGAATTGTTCTCTGTGCAGATGTGTTCTGTGCAGAATTGTTCTCTGTGCAGATGTGTTCTGTGCAGAATTTTTCTCTGTGCTGACAAGAATATTCAACAGATGCCTTTTTACATAGATTTTAAATACCTTCTCCTTTCGAAGAATGTCAGCTGGTATGGGATTGTATCTTTCTAAGACCAAATAAATAATGTGCAAGATAAAATTGTCATAATACACACCAATTCCTTCAATTTCAGCCTTGTGTAAAATGTCTATCATTTGAAACTGTGAATGGTTAGGTGGTTTTCACGAGGGAATATGGAAAAAATCTTTTTAACTTAAAGTGCATAATTCACAGTGTGGGTACAAATGAAAATGCTTACTAAAACACAAGCAGATAAACAAACAAAACCAATGATGAAAAAGCATAATCTACAGTCCAGCATACAAACAACTGCTAAAAAAAAAACAGATAAACGAACAAAAGCAATCATAACTGGCCTCTTTTCAGTCACCAGCCATATTCTTTTCTATCACTTACCTATACTATACTGGGCAACAGGTATGCACTAAATGACTTCAGTTCGTAACTTGGTTATATACATCCACATGTTGTTTTCATCACATTCCACTTTTAAACTGTTAATGTTGCTTACATAGCTCGAGCTTAATGAATCTATAAGTTGATCGATTGTCACTTTCACATACATGTGTATTGCATACTTATGCAAAAAGATATTCATTGACATGCTTTAATGTAAGTCAGCTCTACATGCCAGGTACCAGAGAAAAGTGTTGATAAATCTCAACCAAAAATCATGAATGTATCTGAACAATGTCGATCCTATGTCTTATCAGGATATGTGGGCATCGTGAAAAAGATCCAACAATTACGTTTCTTCCGTTTCAAATTTGATAAACTGCAATTTTTATGCCTTGTAAAAGGACCATCAATATTCACTTTTTTCTCTGTGTCAAGTTTTGCTTTGCACTATTGTTTACTCCCTTCCCCCTTCTCACACACACATGCACACACACACACACACATACACACACACACACACACCCATGCACACGCACACACACACATATACATACACATGCCTGCACACACACATGCATACGTTCACACACACACACACACTTCTCTCCATATAGGTATATCAATAATTACTCAATCCACGATGACAGCATACTCATGTTTTTTCAAAAAGATAGGGAACAAGAGGGGAGGTGGAGGGGGACAGAGACACAGAGAGAGACAGTGTGTGTGTGTGTGTGTGTGTGTGTGTGTGTGTTTCTAATGTATGGGCCATGATGTGGAAAAAAAAAATTGTCCAGGAAAATTACTGGGGAGAAAAGGGAAATGGATGGGACAGGTGGGGGTGGAAGTGATGTTTTGGTTGTATTGTTTTATCATATAAAACTAAAGGTCTAGTGTAGTGCTTTTTTTCCCTCCATGTTGATATGAGTACAGTGAGAAATAAAACCAAAGTGACTGTTCTTTTATCGAACAGAAAGAAGCAACATAGCATAATCCTCATGATCCTGACAGCCAGTGACTGTTGTCACTGTACCAGTCATGAAGCGAGTCGCCTTGCGCAAAATCCTTTACTTCACCTGCCGAACATTTTTCTCCTTGGTGTGTCACATTGTGTTGGATCAACAATTTGGAAAGTACTTTGTCTTGTGTGTAGTTTTTCTGTGGCCAATTACTTCATGTGTGCAACCGCTTTTTCCACAACGTTCACATCAAACAGTGGCTCCACATCAACAACTGCCATTGTTATCAAAAGCAGGAAGGACTGGAATGCCCTGTTTGGCAAGGGAAACAGCTTTTTCCCCAGCAGTAGAGTTCAGTGATAATAAAAAAAAAAGAACCATACAGCATTTTCCACCTGTTGAGGTTTGGTTTCCAGACGAATAATCTGAGGGTTTTTTATTCTTTCGTTTAGTTGGAACAGGGGATACAGAATTCAGCTTTCATTTAAGCTTTATCCAGGGCCTGTTCTCCCTACAACAAGGGGTCATATGTCTACCATTCTCTGGTTCACATGCACACACACACAAAGTAAACATGTATATACACTCCTTGGCACACCAAATACATCAACACGTACACTTACAAGGAATCTTTGGTAAAAACATTCTGCACATTTCCCAATGTAAATTCTTTCTCATTGACAAGATTACCCTTTTACAGCTTCATCTGCAGTGGAGCTCACTTTCTGACTCGGTGACATCAAAAACAAATACAGGGAGGAAAACAAAGAGTAAAAAAGTGGAATTTTTCTGCTACTCCCCATTTTTCTCATTTACTCCCATCCTCATGTCAAACCCTTGCCAGATACAGCAGTTGATAAGTTGCGTTTGGTCACAGTTTTGTGGCTAACAGTCATTACAAGCCTGCCCAATGTCGTCTGCCTCTAACACATGACGCAAGTTCATTTCTGCCTTCTCTCACTCCATGGCCAAACCAAAATACCCCTGGGACCATAGCAATACTAGAGAGCAGGACAGGTGGAACTATGAGAGTGATATGATAAATATAATTAGCCCACAAGGAGTATGACATAATGCCGTAACAAAACTTGCACACATTAAAGCAACAGGAGGGGCGACTTTGCCCAAATGGTTCAAAGGATGAATTGTAGAGGTCCATATGATGAGGAAAATCCCGCTTGGAACCATCAGCTCAGGCACACAGGTTGAGAAGCAAACTTGGAGACAAACAGATGAAAAGGGCTAGAGATCGATCATTAAAAAGCAGGAGAATAATGATGGATTGGCTCTGAACTGGAAAAGAACACTAGAGGGCTACTGAAGGGTTATTGAAGCCTCAAAATGATGGGGGAAAAAACCTACAACAAGTACAATACATGCTGCAGTCAAGACATAGATAGGTGAGTCGGAGAGAGAAAACCTCAGTTGTGCTCGCAGCATTGCGTCTGGCCGCAGAATCAGGAGGAAACAGAAAAAAAATTCGCATTATGTGCTACAGACGGAAGAATGTAAGTGAGGCATCTTATGACTGAATCAGCTATGAGAGCTAGTGAACTGCCGTAACTTGCAAGAGTCTGACATGGTATGTCTCACATCCAATTGCCATTTAGGGGCTTTCAAATCGTATGAAGATTTTTAACAGCTCAGTCACTTTTACCTTTAACCCTCAACACAAACTGGCAAACACTTGACGTGAAAGCAGTTCTTAATGATCACAATTTTCTGCTTTAAGCATTTCTTTTTCACTGCTCCAGATCAGCGCTGCCTTTTGGAAAGAAACCATCACCATGGACTACCACAGATCAGCTCTCCAGCCTTCCAGGTTATCCAATCCTACACATTTTCATCTGAGCTCACAATACTACTTCCTCTTGCCAACCTCCTGAAGATGGAAAGAGGTAACAATTATGACCGCAGTGGAGAAAAGTGGAAGGTGGACTGGAAGGTATGAAAAGAACATCAGTCAGTGTTCTTGTGATTTTCACATCGCAAAGTAACAGATTTGTTGCTTTCAAATCTATCTCATCGAGATTTCATTCAGTTTTCTCATTATCAACGGGAACAAAAAAAAATCGGGGTGCAAGGGTAGCATTTCTAAGATTTCAAGCAACAACAACAAAAAAGTGGAAATCAACTAAAAAGTTAACAACTGATATGCCTATTGAGCGGTTACAGAGCTAGACTATCAGTTTGCAACACGAGAACCAAAAGACCAATCAAAAACATGAGATGAATGAGCATGAAGGAACAGTGAAAAAGAAAGTCCTAAACACTGAACTTGCAGCCACAACTGACCTCCAGGCTAAGTTAAAGATGTCCGAACTATGAAAATAGGCATAAAAAAAAAGGTAGGCCCCCTAAAACGCAGTAGCATCAACCACGAAAGAATCGTGATTTTCATTTTCTCTCCATTTTCTACACAAACACCCAGTCAAAACCCTGAAAGTTTGAGGAATGCAGGATGAAGAAGGAGGAATGATATACAACATAACTCTCCCTTGGATTTTTTTTAAAACAGAGATGAACCGATTCCACAGCGGCTCTGGCAGATCCAGAAAAAAAAAAAAGGAACCAGCCGTACTCCCCCTTCCCTCCCCTCCTCCCCCAACCCCTCCCCCCCCCCCCCAAAAAAAAAAATTCTCGTACATGCACTGTTACCAGGTTCTCACTTCTCTCCCAGACACACTGAAGCACCAAAAGAAGAATATCTCCACCGCCAAGAAGGGAGCGGAGATGGACTCAGGATCGAGGGACGGGGTAGAGGAGTTTGATGTGTTGGGCGCCCTTGATGGGGACGGGTTCCTGGAAGTAGTGGTGGATCATGGTGGGGATGGTGGGAAAGGCGCGGCTGTGGTGACCCAGGATGTATCGCATGCTGCCATCCTGCATCACGCTCTGCTCAATCTGGATGTGGATATCTGACTGCTGCATCTGCTCAAACAGAAGTGAACATCCACACATGAATAAAACCACATACATATATATATTCACACCTGAGTACTATCAAACACTCCAGTTACGAGAGAGAACAGCATGTTGATGGGGCTGCTAAGCCTCTGCGCGTATGTGGATACATTGATCAAACAGAGTTTATACAAATGGCTGTTAAAATGCTGTGTGTGTATATGATGAATACATTATCCACCTGTACTCAACAGTTAAAACAAGTTTTTGGACAGTTCAAAGAAGCCAACCTAACCTACAATTTTCAGAGGTACGTCGGCCCCAGGTACAAAGCTCAGAATTAACTGAAAAATCTAGGAAAACCACTGTCATTGATTTGATCTGTCAGGATCATCAATAATCACTGGCAACTTCCCTTTATGGCAGGATCCCTGGTAACATACTACTAGGAGGTAAAATATGGTGCAGATATCCTTCCATTCCTCCTTCCAATAAGCCATTCTTTTTTCTTAGAAGACATTATTAAGATAACTAATCAAAATAAACAAAATTGTAGGGTTCTTTAACTGACTCATCGACATTTGTTACAACAAAACTGACCTAATCTTTTATACACAGAATCTCTCCTATGGAACTGGGGGGGGGGGGGGGGGGGGGGGGGGGGGGGGGATAAAAGGAAATCTTTTCAAATATTGTAACTGAAAACATTTGTCTGAAGAACCTCCAAGCACTCACTTGATAGACAAAGTGTAGTGGCACCGGTCTGAGCTGTCCCGCACTAAATAACTGCCTTCTTTACACACACGCAACATTCTCTCTGCATCGATCCGTGATATGTTGCCATGGTACCACCTGAAACCAGGTGAGATCAACAAAATCATCAGTGTCTTCATGCAGGTGTTGGGTGACAGTAGAGAGCTACACACAACAGTCCAGAACTATACAGAGTTGGTCATACAATGGCTGCTGACATGCTGGAAGATCAAGAGAGCACACAAACAAGCAAACAAAAAGAAATTTGAAAGTACTGTGCTGTGAAATCTTCGTTTCAAATCTTCACTAGAATCTCCCTCCAAAATGCTCTCAAGCTCAGAAGCAGAGATCTCCACACACACACACACACACACACACACACACACACACACACACACACACACACACACACCACACACACACACACACACACACACACACACACACACACTTACAGCTGGTTCTGCAGACAGTCTGTAGAGTTAATAGGTCCTCCCAGAGAGGCACAAAACAGAACGCAGCGAGCATGATGATGTATCTAAGGATCTGCTACTCGCTGTATCTTGTGAGGCTGAAACAATGCACAAGACACTTACATGAGTTGTAAAATTTTTTAACAAAGTACTTTACCAATCTCTCTCTCTCTCTCACACACACACATACACACGTGTGGGCATCTACACACACACACACACACACACACACACACACACACACACACACACACACACTCACACATAAACACACACAAAGACACACATAAACAGACATGAACACTATACGCAAAAACACACAGAGCCAAAGGCGCATGTGCACACGGGCACACACACATACGCATAGGATAAGCCCACCATAATGACCTATGTCCTGCTGACTGCTTTGCATATAATTCATGATACCTTTTACAGCTGTTCAATTTTTTTTTCCTGCTCTTTACACAATAAGTTTTAAAAGAATATTTATGTCATCCAGGGATATGTATGTGTGAAAGTCTCTACACACTACTTTTTTTCTGCGCACATGTAAACTCTCACATTATCTACTAATGTGAGGGAAAATTTATTCTGAAAAAAAAAAAAAAAAAAAAAAAAAAAAAAAACCCTCCTTCACCAACAGGCTTAAATTTGTGGCTATATCAGTGCGTCGTCGGCTTTACCTGAGGGAAAAACAGTATGCACTGCCTTAGTTTGAAGGTAAAAGTACGCAGCATGCTAACTTCAGAGAGTGGAACAACAAGTAATGAGTCCTGCTTTAAGACAGTTAAATGATATAACAGTTGGCTTGAAGCTGTAGTTAGGCAGGGCTCCCAATGATGCCCATTTTTCACATCATTATGCATCAAATATCCTTTAAAGCATAATTCAGGCTGTCTGTCAAACTTTCAACTTAAAAAAAATGCAGTTGCTTTAAATTACCCATTTAAAATTCTGTACAGCACATAGTTGAGGGGGTAAGAGTGCTTGCACTGGCCTCCAAATCGTTCATCAGGTTTTCACAGTCTGTAATAATCGTCTTACACAACGGAATGGCGTGTTCATAAGTAAGATGCATGAGTCAAAGGACATGACAAACGTCAAAGGCAAAATGGTGGTGCTAAATATGTATCTGCTAGATGAATAAAATAATAGATACTCAGCGCTAAATATATGTCGCTACATGAGTAAAATGATAAACACTCAGTGCTAAATAAGTGTCCGCTAGATGCATAAAATCATAGATACTCAGTGAAAATGTATGTCTGCTAGATGAATAAAATGATATATACTCCATGATAACCCTTTAAACTTTTGTTCTGGGGCAGGTGACTGCTTCAAAACAAAAGCCAGTAGGAATCCTGATTATGCTTTTGTGACATTTTTAATTTGAGTCTGTAACAAATCATAACAAGCTTTATTTAGGAAATGAACTTTGAGCGTAACACTATCTTCACCTCAAGCCTGTAGCATGCTTAGCTTGATGTTGTAAACGTGTGCAACAGGCTTATTTTGAGGTTGCAGCATTAATAAGTAACTTCTTAAAAAAAAAGAGACTGTGACCATGCAGAACATGTATTAGAAGTGCAATGTTTCCTTGGAGGCCATAATAGCGTGTAATGTATTTAGTTTTAAGGGTGTCACTGTCACACCTTTAATGTTAAGGCTATAGCAGTGTCAAATTAAATTTGAATCAATATCTCATCTCACTAAAACTCCGATGACAATGAATTCCAGAGAGGAAGCTGTGACCTGACTCCCAGGTACAAACACTCTTCAAGAAAGCGCTAATTTCCTTTTGTGGGTACCACTCAGATAAAGTCCTCTCTGAAATGTTTATCAAGTTTAAAAGTGATGAGACAAGCAGAATGATATCATTTCCATCAATGCTGAATGAAGAGTTCTCACAGTCACACTGTCATTTCAAGATTTTACTGACAGCACCACTTAGCCTTGTAGCCAGACGTCACTTTAAGGCCTCTATTGACCAAAGGAGGCTTAATCCGCTCTGCCAGTCCTCCTAGAGCACAGGAAACACCAACAGCCGAACAGCACGATTGCAGCTATGAGTACATTTCACTTCCAAAAACAGGTCACTAAGCTTGCAAAACCAGTATTGGGCTACCTAGGGATGAAAGGACACATGTCCACTTCTTTCTTGGATGACTCACTGCCTTTTGGGTCAGTCAGAACAGAGGGGCACTTGTAATGTACGAGACACTCAGGATCTGCTCCAACAACTAGGTTTCAGTGTACTCCTCGTGAAATCTGATTCCAATAGACCAAGTCAATCTAACATATTACATACAGTCTCAGTTCTGAGTCACTCACATCGGGGAAAAAAAAAAATCACATAACTTCCAAGAAAGTTACCTTCACTGCTGCAGACAGAACATACAAAACGAGACAAGTAACTACAGTCACTGGGGTGATTGCTTCCACGTTTTTCAGTTGACAGATAAGGACCGCTGTGCAGACACAGTCTGGCAGAAGATAAACAAAATTGTCTTGACACTGAATTATTGATAAAATCTGTATATAACTGTGTAAAGAGCCAGTCAAAGTGACCTGAAGTCATAAGTGCATAATGCACTACAAAAATATTTGGATCAAAGACCCTGATATGGTCATGAACTCAGATGGTGGTACTGTTGGCTGGGAATATGAAAACATGCAGTCATGCCACTGCAAGAGCTGCTTTCAAGAGAGATGTTGAAAACAATACTGAATGCTGCAAACTAGTATGAACTCAGCATCTCTGGAACATTCTATTTCTCACAAGCACTCAGCATCTCTGGGACATTCTATTTCTCACAGGCCATGGCAGATAAGAATGAAGTATTGAACATGAAACCTAACTGTGGGTTAATTAATGTTTGTCTGGATTTCAGTCATTTGGTGGAGACTATACATAAGCACGTCCATCAAACTTAAAATGCTTCTGATCCCATCCAAGTTGATCTTATGGTAGATGCAGAAATTCTTGCAGCTAAATCCTGTCACACCTATACCAAGTCATATCTCACATGTGCACTCACCACACGAAGACATACTCAAAACAAATCAAACCTCAACCGCAGGTAGGTCCTCTTTAATTTTAGGAATAGAATAAAAACAGCTGTATTTTCTCAAAACAGTGACTGCGTAAGGTGCCATAACTGAGACAAATGTTGCATTGAAATGAGCAACAGAAATACCATGTAATCAAATTATAAAAATCTTCTAAAACAAGAAAAACTGAACACTGATCATATGCTTCAATAACATAAAAAAAATATATTTTACTACTAGTGGATAAAATAAATATATGAAGAACCAAATATAAGAGATAAATGTATAGTATGGACACACATTACGTCTCATGCATACACAACACATACACATTAAGAAACAAATATAAGAGACAAAATGTATAGTATGGATACACTTCACATCTCATGCATACGCAGACACATACACAGACGCATGGAAACTGATTAAGCATTCTACACTGTGTTTTTCACATTCATTGATTTAACACTGCCATCCTAATATATGCTGTCATCAAAAATTCAAAACCTGAATAAACGTATCAATGTGCACACAAAGATATTACACACAGGCACACACACACACATTTACACATGAACACACGTCAGGGATGTATGTATCACACTGATTTGAAAAATGTACACAAAATAAGTGTGAACAAACAACACACTTACACTGGAATGTCTGAGAAGTGAAGCTCCTCCCATCACCCACCACTTCTTTACATGTCTCTCCTGACGACTGGCCATGTAAAGAGGACTGGCCATGTAAAGAGGACTGACCACTCCCCTCCCTGCCCTACTCTTGCTGGCCTTCTGGAGTTTCTCCTCCAGCTCCTGCTGTTTGCGTGACGAATCCCATGGCTCCAAGTAATTCCCCTCATTCGTGGACTGAGCCACAACGTCAGCTGGGGATGCATCAACTTTAGACTGCTCAACTTTGCCTCCAGGCGGGGATTCAGATCCCATGCCTCTTCGTAATTACCCCCTGTAACAGGGTCTGTCACCCTGGACCTCCCACTAACACCCACGTGTCTAATCTTTCCCCCTTCCTCATCCTTGGGTTTGGCTGGAGTCCAGTCACTGGGAAGATACTCAAGGGCATCTTCGAACCTGTCAGAGACGACGGAGTTGCTTCGTGCCTGCCTGAAGTGACCTCACCTTTCACATCACTGGTGCCCTCCCCTTCCTGTTTCTGCTCCCCTGGAAGCCTTTGGGGTTCGGGTTCAAGTCCACGTTTTTCTGGTCTGCGGTCCCAGCTTCTGCTTCTGGGCTCTCTGCCAGTAGTGTGAGGACTTGTCCGCTGCCCCCTTTAACAGGGACAATGACTTTTTTGCCGCGAGAGTGTCTTCTTTGGCTGCTGAGACGGGCTTGTAGACAAGTCTATGCTGTCTAAACTGCTGTCAGACTTTGCCAGGCAGTAGGTGCTGTCCTGCAGCCCAGATTTGTTCTTGCGTTTGGCAGGAACTGGTTTATATTTAGCCTTCTTGCCAGATCTTGTTCCGTGTTCATTTGCAGGCACCGGCGGCGCAGGATCCATGGATGCGTAGAAGTCCACGTCCTTCTTTTCCCACTGCCCACCTCCATGTTCAGTCCGACCAGTTTCTTTATTCCGTCTGTTGAGGCGATCAATAGTGGACACTGGAACTTCATACCCGTCCTCAGAATCTATGGAGGCAGGATCCGATGCTAAGTCATAGATACTATCGGTGCTGTGGGCTGGGCTGGGGGAGTCTGTGGTATCTGCTGCCAGATCCATTTCTGCAACATCCATCATTTAATGTTTACATTTCTACACTTTATCACTATTATCATAATGAATACTTATAGAGTGCCTATTCTCGGCTAGAGACCAGGCTTTAAGCGCTTTACAATCCATACTCATTTACACAACGAGCTGCCTACCTGGGTAGTGCTGACTGAAGAGCTGCCAGCTGGAGCTTCATTCAGTCGTTTCCCATGTCATCCAGTTGAAATCATTCAATATCGTTCACTCAATTTCCATACTTCCTTCATTCTTTCCATTTCTTATGCAGGGCTAGGGTGCATGCTATGTGTAACTTGTCCCCATACCAATGACCAACTGGCCTTCTCTTCCGAAAGTTGGTAATGGATTTTACATGTGTGCAAGATGTTATGCGTGCGTTCACACACAGAACCTCATTTTATAGTCTCATTCGAAGGACTATATAAGAGATGGAGTCAGAACCAATGTTAAACTCTGAGGGAAAAATCCCCCTGTACCAAAACAACCCGGTGGAGATTCGAACCCGCAACCCCTGGATCATCAAGATTACGAGTCCAGCGCTCTACCAACTGAGATATTCCGGCCCACACTGAGCAAGCTGATTCCACCATCATGAAAATTTACCAGGACTAAAAGCAAAAAAAAAATCACTGAACAAGGGAAACAAGAAAGAAATTCTGAGAAGTGCAAACTGACTTATTTTACATGTGATGACATTAGGGCTAAAGCTAAAGAACAACCATGAGCAACAATGTCATAGTTGCAAACTGGAAAAGCCGACAAGATCTGACAAGAAAATAAATAGGTCAGACAACAAAGAAAAAATATGGGCCACAGTATTATTAAGTCATGAGATCACAAGTAAGTAAATGATTCAGAACAGATAATCTCACAAGAAAATATATCAATTTGAGAACAAAAAGGGTCAGAATAATACCCCCAAATGAAATGGGTCAGAATGATAATTTCACACACAAACCACTCTGATAATTCAGGCAAGAACACACTGGATCAAAAAATCAATGTGACAGGAATGACACTCAGCAGAATAGCATGACATCTTTACCTCTGATCCAGCTGTCGCTGCAGTACCCTGTTTTCTCTGCTCTGCTCTCTTCCACGCTGCGGTGGACGATGCCCAAGTGAGACTGCGGTTTGTTCCAGACTGGCTGATCAGTGTTTTGATAGTTCACATAGTTGGCCATCGTCTAACTGTCACTGTACTGATAAAAAAAAAAAGGGTGGACATTAGGGGTGGGGGTGGGAGGGTTGGGGGGGGGGGGGGCGGGCGATTATCAAATGAAATGTGCCTTGTATGATAAACCATCATGAACACACTCCGTCACCCTCTTTTCTCTCCCTACCCTCTGCCCATTTCCCTTCTTCTTTCCCCTCCTCCTCTCCTCTGACTCTTCTTTATCCTCCACCTCCACCCACCCTCTCTTATCCTCCATCTCCACCCACCCTCTCTTTATCCTCCACCTCCACCCACCCTCTCTTTATCCTCCATCTCCACCCACCCTCTCTTTATCCTCCACCTCACCCCCCCTCTCTTAATCCTCCATCTCCACCCACCCGCTCTTCATCCTCCACCCCCACCCACCCTCTCTTAATCCTCCACCCCCACCCACACTCTCTTTATCCTCCACCCCCCCACCCTCTCTTTATCCTCCACCTCCCACCCACCCTCTCTTTATCCTCCATCTCCACCCACCCTCTCTTTATCCTCCACCTCCACCCACCACTCTCTTTATCCTCCACCCCCACCCACCCTCTCTTTATCCTCCACCTCCACCCACCCTCTCTTTATCCTCCACCTCCACCCACCCTCTCTTTATCCTCCACCCCCACCCACCCTCTCTTTAACCTCCACCCCCATCCACCCTCTCTTTAACCTCCACCCCCATCCACCCTCTCTTTATCCTCCACCTCCACCCACCCTCTCTTTATCCTCCACCTCCACCCACCCTCTCTTTAACCTCCCCCCCCACCCTCTCTTAATCCTCCACCCCCACCCACCCGCTCTTCATCCTCCACCTCCACCCATCCTCTCTCTTTATCCTCCACCCCCACCCACCCTCTCTTTATCCTACACCTCCACCCACCCTCTCTTTATCCTCCACCCCCACCCACCCTCTCTTTATCCTACACCTCCACCCACCCTCTCTTTATCCTCCCCCCCCACCCCCACCCCTCTCTTTATCCTACACCTCCACCCACCCTCTCTTTATCCTCCACCCCCACCCACCCTCTCTTTATCCTACACCTCCACCCACCCTCTCTTATCCTCCATCTCCATCCACCCTCTCTTTATCCTCCAACCCCACCCACCCGCTCTTCATCCTCCACCTCCACCTACCATGTCTTTATCCTCCACCTCCACCCATCCTCTCTCTATCCTCCACCTCCACCCACCCTCTCTTTATCCTCCACCCCCCACCCACCCTCTCTTTATCCTACACCTCCACCCCACCCTCTCTTTATCCTCCACCCCACCCACCCTCTCTTTATCCTACACCTCCACCCACCCTCTCTTTATCCTCCACCCCCACCCCCCCTCTCTTTATCTTTATACACCTCCACCCACCCTCTCTTTATCCTCCACCCCCACCCACCCTCTCTTTATCCTACACCTCCACACCACCCTCTCTTATCCTCCACCTCCACCCACCCTCTCTTTATCCTCCACCTCCACCCACCCTCTCTTTATCCTCCACCCCCCCACCCACCCGCTCTTATCCTCCACCTCCACCCACCCTCTCTCTATCCTCCACCTCCACCCACCATGTCTTTATCCTGCATCTCCATCTCCACCACCCTCTCTCTATCCTGCACCTCCACTCACCCTCTCTTTATCCTCCACCTCCACCCACCATGTCTCTTTATCCTCCACCTCCACCCACCATGTCTTTATCCTCCACCTCACCTCACCCTCTCTTTATCCTCCACCTCCACCCACCATGTCTTTATCCTCCACCTCCACCACCATGTCTTTATCCTACACCTCCACCCACCCTCTCTTTATCCTGCACCTCCACCTCCACCCACCCTCTCTTTATCCTGCACCTCCACCCATCCCTCTCTTTATCCTCCACCTCCACCCACCCTCTCTTTATCCTCCACCTCCACCCACCCTCTTTTTTATCCTGCACCTCCACCCCACACACACACACTTCATCTTCTAGTTCTATTGCCCCACCCTCACCCCCCTTCCATCTCATCTTGCCTTTTCATTCTCCATATAAACACGTCTCTACACCTCTTCCTGTCCATTGTTCTTCCTCCACTCCCTGACAACCCTACCCTTATTGTCATCCCCCCCCCCCCCCCTTTTTTTTTTTTCACCTATCTCCACTTCTTTTATCTTCCACAACAGGCCCAGATAGCTCAGTGGTAGAGCGCCAGACTCGTAATCTTGCGGATCCTGAGTATGTATGTTCCAATCTCCTCTGCCGGGCTGTGTCGGTACAGGGGGATTTTTTTTTTTTCTTAAGTTAATATTGGTTCTGACTCCATTTCTCATACAGTCCTTCGAATGAGACTATACACCATGGTTCTGTGTGTGAACACACACATAACATTTTTGCACGCACGTAAAGTCTAATCACCAACTTTCGGAAGGGAAGGCCAGTTTGGTTGTTGGTATGGATGACACCTCACACAGGGCATGCACCTTCACCGAAGTTGAAAATGGCAGCCTTAATGGTGGAATAAAAAAAAAAAAGGTCATACACACACAAAGTGTCAGCAGATTCAGTCGGCAGGAATCAGCCTTCCTACACAGAAAGTAATAAAGAATCTTCCACTAACATACACCTCCTCCAACCCTTTCTCTTCTACTCACTCCCAATAACCTTCCCCTGCTCTTCCTCCTCTTTACCACCATCAACCCCCCCCCTCTCCCCCCCCCTACTTTCCTTTTTAACCTTCCTTCCCCCCTTTCCCTCCACACCTCCTCCTACCCTTCCTTTACCCACTTCCTCCCAGTTCCCCATCACCCTCATTCTTGACAGCACCCACGTGCTGTGCCGTGCACACACACAAAGTACAGCAACAAATATCAGAAAGATTCCCCTTCACACCCATCTGAAAACCCGTCTCCCATACCAGAACTTGTAACATCAGCTAAAGCTTTAACATGTCCAAAGAAATCTACAGTGCCTTCAGGTTTCAATAAGTCAAGTTGGCTATTTGGCAAAAAGCTCCTGTACTGGATAATGGGGATGGGGACTAGGGGAATACACAGAAAAATCTAGCCCCCTTCAAGCGAGTGTTTCAGCCCTTATCTCCTGACACTCTAGAGGGGTTGGGCCACACCCGGTTCATGACTCGGATGTCCCCTGCTGCTGCCCCCCCCCCCCCCCCCCTTTTTTTTTCCCCCATCTTGGGGATGAGCCATGACTGGGATTCGAACCCATGCCCTTCTGGGACATGCTCATTTCCACTTAATGACTCGCGCACTAACCACTGAGCCACAGGACACCTGATATTTGTAGGAAAGTTAAGCCTTATGAAGTTCACTTTTTTTTCCTCCTTGACCAGATCCAACTTGAACACCTCTCTGCCGCTTCTGCCATTGCTTTCAGGGCTTTGGTTTTTCCCTCCCTGCAACTGAGAGCTGTTTCATGAGGCTGTATGCAAACGTTCCCACAAACCCCCTAGCTCCAATTTCTGCAGTGAGGACTTTGACCTGATAGCCTTCTCTCCTCAGGCTGTTTGCCAGATCAGCATACTTTTCAGTCTTGTAGATCTGAGCTGCCTCCATTCTGTTCTCATATGGCACCGTGAGCTCGATCATGATCAGCTGCTTGGTTGACTGAGAGTGTAATACTATGTCTGGTCTCATGCCACTCTTGCTGATAATCTCTGGGTGACTATTCCATTCTGGGAGGTCTGCTGTGCATTCCCAGTCATCTGCCCCGTCCAGCAGACTCTGCCTGCATGTTCCGAGTGGCACTGTTGTTCTTGGCCATGATTCGCTGCCTCCTGCCCTGAAGAATGTTGCGGGTGCTTTTGGAGTCCTGATTTTCCCTTTTGTGGTGTTGGTACTAGCCCAGACTACTTGTACAATCTCTTTGAGCACTTGGTTGTGCCTCCATGTGTACCTTCCTTGAGCCAGGGCTACTTTACATGAGCTTAGGACATGCTCCACTGTTTGTGCGTGTGCATGCATGTGTGGACAGGCAGGGCACACACACACATACATGCACACACATACACACACTCTGGGGTGGAGTAAGTACAAATGCAAGGGGTAGGGGGTGGGGAGGGTGTCCAAACTGAGGCCAAGGTCTAGGGGCAGTTAAGGGGCTGATGGGCTCTAGGATTAGGGTTTGGCTTGGTGTGTGACAAAGCCCTGCAGATACTGGAGATGGTGCAATTTTGTTAGACCTGTGAGTGTGAACTGGAGACCTGTCCTGGAAGTTTACAAGAAGAAGCATATATACATGTGTATATGTGTAAATCTATCCCCCCCCCCCCCCCCCCCCTTTGCCTCCCTTTTCTTTTTCATATCAAAGTAAGATGAGCAGGATGGGGGGGGGGGGGGGGAGGGGCTAGACATCCTGAACCCTACCCCTACCTCTGGATCTGTCCCTGCACACACACACACACACACACACACACACACACACACACACTGACTGACTGACTGAAAGCATTTACTGTCAGATTAACATAGTGTTGTAAACTTGTACAGACATTTAAAAAAAAAAAAAAAAATTAATTAATAAAAAATCAGAAATTATAACAATAAAACAAATTACATCTTAACTGTACTGAAAATCAAAATCTCTCTCTCTCTCTCTCTCTCTCTCTCTCAGAACACCATAAAAAAGACACCCCCCCCCCCCCCCCAAACACATGCACACAAAAACAAACACCACACCAAACACACACACACACACACACACACACACACCACACACACACACATACACACACACACTCACTCACTCATAGACACCCCCACCCCCACACTCACTCACAAAAACCACCTTTCCCCTTACTCAAATGTATGCGAGCACGCACATATATTCACTCACATACATACAAACAAATAAAACCAAATCTCTCTCTCTCTCTCTCTCTCTCTCTCTCTCTCACACACACACACATTCAAAATCAGTATTATATGCCATCAAAGGTCAAAATACCAAGGCATGGGTTGAAATGACACAGGAAATCAAACACTTAATAGATCACTTTGCAAGTAAAGATATCAGTGTTACTTTTTATTGGATTCCATCTCACTGTGGAATTGTCTTTAATGAACAGGTAGATCAAGCAGCCAAGAGTGCAGCACGCAATGCTGCAGGGACAATTAAACTTAATGTTAAGCTAGATCTACATGAATATTATAAGTACTTTGACAAGTTAGCAAAGGATAATTTTGTTGACAAGTTGAAGACCTTAGATATACAATATTCACATAATTGTGTAAAAGCTTGTGACACACTGCATTCGGATATAATAATTAAGTGTTTAAGTCAAACCAAATCCAGATCAGTTACGTCTTTGATGTTTAAGATTCGTCTAAATGCTCTCAAACAAAATTTTGTAAAAATATTATTTGTGTTTGTGGGAGTCAAATTTCTACGAATCATCTGCTTCTGCACTGTCCTGCCATCAAAGCTCAAAAATAGAGACACTGCGCTCAACCATCGAAATCCGATAACATTACAGAAAATAGTTAATGACTTTGATCTTCTAAAAATTGTTTTCAGAAACTTTGCATTCTAGTTCTGGGTGTTTTTTTTTTCTTTGATAGTTGCTGACAATGTTCAGATCATTTGTGTTTGTAAAATCCGTAACTTAAGTATGGCATTGATGGTATATTTACTCAAAAACACTCAACACTTACAAGATTCTCTCATGTGCTTTTTTTTTTTTTTTTTTTTTTGTCTCTATGTCACTTGAGGGTGAAGAGACGTTAAATTAAAGTACTACTACTACACACACACACACACACACACACACACACACACACACACACAACACACACACACACAAATCCTCCTACACACACTCAAAACATATCCACACAAAAAAACATATAGATGTACGCACAACATGCACTCACATATAAACAAAACCAAGTTCTCCCTCCTCTCTCTCTCTCGCGCGCGCGTGCGTGCACAACCTATGCAAAAAGTTTCATAAATGGAAAAATGCGACCTAGTACACGTGAGAGTTGGACAGCTATGTCATGCAACAAATTCTTTGCTCTACGTGTACATCAGACCACTAAACCAAAAGGAAACAAACATACAAAAAAAAGAAAAAAATCACAAAAATCACACACACACACACACACACACACACACACACACACACACATGCATGCATGTGAACCCACACAGTGCTCCGAGTCCCATCTTTCATTTTTTATTTTCGGAATCAGTCTGTGGCACACTGATTACCCATCCAGACTCACTTAAATACTTCACTTGATATTCATTATCATGCAACTGATGTTTCTCTCCTTTTTTTTTTTTAACTTAGGTATTATTGCCACAACTACTGCTGCTGCTATCCAGTTACTACTGCAGCTACAAGTAACATAACAACAACAATGATAATACTAATAATAATGATAATAATAAAGATGATGATTATGACGATGATGATGATAATGATGATGATAGTAATGATGATACTAATAATAATGACAATGATAATAGCAATGATAATACTAAAAAGAAGTATGTGATAATATCTACTAAAAAAATTATCATAAAAGAAATAATAAAAGTAATAGCAATAATAATATCAATAATAACTATTTTATAAAAACAAAATATATAAGTAATAATACCTACTGGTACTAAAGAAATAATAATAATAATAGTAATATCATCACTTCTACTACTACTAATGATAATAATAATAACAACAATAATGAAAACGTTGCTATTGCTAATAATATCTACTAAAGAAGTTTCTGAACAATTAAAACAAGAATGTTTGGCACTGACTCTGACCAGGCTAGTGCAATATGTAGTGTAAGTATAACAACAAAGCCTTCAGTTATGCATAAAGAAGGCCTAAAACATGGGGAAATTTGAAAGACTATGTGGCCTGTCCCCATCATGAGCTTAATGGACCCTGAAGACCCTTACACACACACACACACACACACACACACACACACACACACACACAGTCAGTGAGGTGGTGGGCAGACTATGACGAGTGGCGCGTGCAATTACAAATGGGATGGGTTTTTCAGCTGAATTCACTCTCAACTTGTATTTGTACACTTTTCCACATCTCTTAAACTAAGTCATTAAAGTTTCGAGAAGTAACCAGAATGTTCATCAACCTCTCCTCAAATCCTTGATTTTGATAATTTTGACCGATGTCTGTCCCAATATTTTCATGAAAAAAAAATGTTACTTGAAGGTAGTGACTGGCCGATACGAGCGCTTAAGTAAAGCATGAAGCGGGAATGAGAGAAAACTGGTGGGAGAGAAGTGGGGTGAGGATGGTGGTGGGTGGGCAACTTAGTAAGTTGTATAGACTGTCGAGTCGTCTGCTTTTCCTAATCAGAAGCTGAACCCATTCGCAACGAAACTGATCTATACTTCTTCTTCTTCCATTGTGCGACCACAAGATCACTCTCTGATTCTTATGTCGCAACTTGTGAAATTTGTTTTTCTAGCGCAGTATTGAGTTGGCTAAAACGCCTGTTACTAACAGGATTAAAACAATCATTTTACATATATCTACGCAAAATCACTACAGTTATTACAAAACTTCGACTTCTGTTGAATATGTAAAAACCGTGCCACTGAGTGACATCATCTTACCTTTCTCAAGTTCCGGACTTATTCTTGTGACATGAACTTAGACGGAAACATCAGGATGATGCCTCCGTAGGGGCCTATCCTGTCTCTCAGTTCCTTGTTGTCGGACAAAAGAAGATGCTTCGACACCATTGGTTGTTTAATGCTCCCACGTGTTTACATCCGCGTGCTTGACCACACGAGCACAACTTCTTCCAACTTTGCGTGTGACTGAGTCACTGAGCTGAAATGGACGGAGTGCATTTGTAACATAAACTCCCACCATCCCCGACCAAAACCTATGGTCTCTTACTAGTTCCAAAAGGATTACAGAATCAGTTTCTGCGCTGAAGGAGTAATTTTCATAAAGAAACGAGCTATCATGGGCTTATTTATTTACAGGAGTGGCGATCAAAGTAATAGGCCTATGACGTACAAATTAGAATTTTCAGTGCTTTTCGTCCACTCTGCTCCGAGATAATGAGTAAAAAAAAAAATTTTTGATAAGGTATAACTGCAGCTATTGAAAAAGCCTGTTTAGATCGATGGGGAAAACGTTCGAAAATGCAGACATTTCAAGAATAAGCCACCATCCGACCTCCACACAGCAGAAAACAGTACCTTGCTATACAAAACAATCTCCTGAGTAGAGTTGATTTGTATGAGGTATTATCAGTGATTTTTTTTTTTTTTTAAGTTACAGTTATCGGCAGTAAGTAAAACAACATGGTGCCTATTATTGCTTTTTGATTTTTCCTTACCGGGGAAAAAAGTTCATTTTGAGAAACAAACATTACCGGTGGGGTTGGGGGGGGGGGGGGGGGGGGGGGAGCGATCACTCTTTCGTAGCTGCTGTATTAAGATCTTTCTTTTCAACAAGATAATTATCTTTTTAAGAAGTGGACAATTCAGATTTTTGACACCAGTGAGTTTCCGTACCAGTTACAGGTTGGGACCGTATTGATGTTACGCGCGAAAAAGCCATGGACCTCGAGACGCATTTACATTCACGGACGGCGGAGGTACTTTCCATTATTTCAATGGAGAACAAGAAATACAGTGACCACTCTGTGGCATGGTTCATCAGCGAAGGCTACGGTCAGGGTTGGTTAGGGTTATGGTCAGGTTAGGGTACGGGTCAAACATTCTAGAGTTAGAGCCCCAAAAGTCTTACGATCACACTGAGCTCTTGACTGAAGTTTTCTAACTGCAATACATAAACATTGTGTTTCCACCGCCCAATAAGGGGTCAGACATGTATTGCTTTGACACTGCTATAGCCTACTACTCATCAAGACTAAGGTCACATGACTCAGTCTTGGAATTAAGTAAGGATCGTTAATTGCCGTTAGGTTGTTTATTCAAAATCAATAGGCCCACCTCAGTGGGTATATAACAACAAGAGTGATTTCTCGAATGCAAGCAAAGCAAAAAAAAAAAAAAAAAAAAAAAAAAAAAGGGGGGGGGGGGGGGGGGGGGGGGGGGGGGGGGGGGGCTCGATTAAAAAAAAAAAAAAAAAAAAACGAACAAAGAAACAGAAGTTTCAGATTATGCCTTAAGTCGGTCCTCATGTTCCTCTCGTGGTGACGTCATATTCGATTTCCTCTCACCATACTGACTGCTGGGCTGTCACCTCGAACTTGCATTGGCCTTGACACCCAGGTCCCTTGCAAGTTCGATTCGAAGTCGACCTACACGACAAGTTTACCATGGCCACGTTTGTCATTGACGAATGTGATGCCCTACGGGAAGAGGGACACTGGCCGGTTCACATACGCTGACTCAGCTTAACACCGGACTAAGCCCAGGGATAAATTAACTTTTACCTTCAGATTTGCATGTGACCTCCTGCCCTCGAATTCAAAACTGGTGAAATGGGGGCAAAGTAGACGACACTTCGTGTTCACTCTGCCGGGGCAACCAAAAACAAACAATGGAACATATTCTGAGTTCATAAAGAGCAGCGGTAACCCCGGAAGGGAAGGACAACATATGGGGATGCAAGCACTAGGAGACTGTACATGAGAATCGAACCCATAACCTCCCAGCCAAGAATTACCGACGATAACCACTTCGCCACGGTGGTTTTGTATTTAACTTTAATTAAATCAACTAATTCAATTTAATTTTATTTTATTTCTGTCCGTGGTTTGTGATCGGGTCTGAACGCACTCGGAGACTGCACATGGGAATCAAACCCATAACCTCCCAGCCAAGAATTACCGACGATAACCACTTCGCCACGGTGGCTTTGTATTTAACTTAATTAAATCAACTAATTCAATTTAATTTTATTTATTTCTGTCCGTGGTTTGTGATCGGGTCTGAACGCTCGGGCGTTTTGTAAGAAATTTCGTTTTTCTGATGTGCATTGTGCATTAGATACGGGTTACTTTGTGCAGAATATCTGCCCGGGGTTCTGGTTTCTTATCTGCTCCACTAAGCAGATCGCCAGGTGCAGCTGAGCATGCAAAAGATCGCTAAAGATGACGATTGTTGGGTTTCCGTCAAACAAATAATAGACAATGTCTTATAGCCCCTCTCCCCGACCCCCCTCAACCTTCCCCCTTCTCACTCCAATCTCTCTGCCGCCCCTCCACGACCACCACCCCTCATCCCCACCTCTCTCTCTTTCTCTCTACCCTCCTCCCCGGCTATCCCCTCCTTC
>JADBJO010000156.1:726556-741556 GCA_016801955.1 Conus betulinus
ATCCTCAAGTACATCATGGCCAACTACAAAGTGGGCACCGAGGTCACCAAGATCAACGCCCGTCTCAAGACGTCTCTGAAGGCTGGAGTGAAGGCCGGCACCCTCAAGCAGCAAAGAAGGCCAAGGGCACCGGAGCCTCGGGATCCTTCCGTCTGGGCGAGAAAAAGAAGTCGCTGCCAAGAAGCCCAAGAAGGCAAAGAAGCCCAAGCCTGCTGCCAAGAAGCCCAAGAAGCCTGCTGCCAAGAAGGCCAAGTCTCCCAAGAAGACTGCCACCAAGAAGCCCAAGCCTGCGGCCAAGAAGGCGGCCAAGCCGAAGAAGCCAAAATCCCCGGCAAGAAGGCGGCCAAGCCAAAGAAGCCGAAGACCCCGAAGAAGGCTGCTGCCAAGAAGCCGGCCAAGAAGTGAGGTGGCCAGGTGTGCTGCTCTCCATCTTTCTCTTCAGTCTGCAATCCTTTCTGCAATCCTTTCCTTTTGTCTGACTCTGGTCCTCCCTTGGACCGCACGTCTTCCCGAGTGGGATGGCCGTTTCGTTGCATTGTCTTGTTAAATTGGTATCGCTTTCCCACACCACACCACACCACACCACACGCACGCACGCACGCACACGCCCACACCACCCCCACCACCCCTTACCTTCACACTTCCTTCCATGTCCATGCATTGATTATTCGACTTCCGGGTGCTGTTTCACGCCCCTCGCCCCCCCCTTGCAAGCACGAAAGCCTTTAAGCATGAGCGGCAATGTAACGTACGCATGTGCACGGGGCACACGCATGCAGAACATGAGCAACGCGCACACACGCGTACGCACGTAGGTATGTACGTACGTACACACACACACACACACAACACACACACAACACACACACACACACACACACACACACAACACACACACACACACACACACAACCACCACCACCACCACCAAAGACATTCACGTCAGGGAGGGGTCTTTGTGTTACTGGCGTACACATGCACGCACACAAAGCACTCTGCTAGCTTGGTGTTGCACACGAGATACAATCGCGCGTAGCTCGTATCGAAAGCAGGTGTGCGTATGCCCTCGCGCAGGCAAGCACACTGAGTTTGATCTATTGCGCGCACGCACACACACACACACACCACACACACACACACACACACACACACCAAATGTGTGCGTTGTATACAAAACAAAACTCATGCTCTGCAAACGCAAGCTCGCGCTATAACGCAACCACCGCGGTGTGACTACAGAACTTCCTCAACAGAGGTAATGAACTTCCTTGCAACTGTTTTTTTTGTTTTGTTTTGTTTTGTTTTTCTTTTTTTTAATGGTGTCGTTGGTTATGACAGACTGTTACATGTAACTGACGCATTCGACTAAATCAAACAAGGAATGACTGTGTGTGTGTGTGTGTGTGTGTGGGGGGGGGGGGGGGGGGGGGGGGGGGGGGGGGGGGGGGGGGGGGGGGGGGGGTGGGGGGGGGGCGCGTTTTGTGTGTTGTGTGTGTTTGCGTGTGTGTGTTTTGTGTATGTGTGTGTTTGTGTGGGGGGTGGGGGGGGGGCGCGCGCGCGCGCGCGTGTGTGTGTGTGTGGGTGTGGGTGGAGGGGGAGGGGTGTGTGTGAGTGTTGATACATATACAAATACATGTTTGATCTATTGCGCGCGCACGCACACGCACACACACACACACACACACACACACACACACACACACACACACACCAAATGTGTGCGTTGTATACAAAACAAAACTCATGCTCTGCAAACGCTTTACACAAGCTTTTTTATGTAACGATTCATGTCTGTTTGTAAGGTCTTATGTACTTGCGGAATGATGTGGAGAGCAAAGAAAAATTTCCGATGGACAATACAATTGAATTGAATTGAAGGAACGCATACCAGTGGCATTGAAGGCAGGTGCGCATAATCATGGACCCGTGCGAGTACGCACACGATTTAGCGTAACCTGTGATTCCTTGCTGCAGGAAAGTTGAGCGCTGCACACACAACACACACACACACACACACACACACACACACACACTCCTGCCCACCCTCACCCCCTTCCAATTTTTCCTTTTTTTTTTTGTTTGTTTGTTTTGTTTTTAAAACCTCCGTATAATATCACCAATGGTGAAAAGACGTGAAATTGAAGAAACAAAACACACACATGCGTATGAAAAGTGAGGAAGGGAAACACGAAAGCTCAGTCCATGATAAGACAACCATTGCACTTTGATGGCATACTTCATGTACAGAGTTAACTCCCTTACAACTGCTCTCGCATTTTTAATCGTGATGAACACACACACACAACACACACACACACATGCAATAGATAGACAGATGCTCGACCCCTCAACGAAGCACAGAACGCATACCATAAGCTGAACTTACGAAAAGCAGGCAGATACCAGTTTATACATGATCAAGCAACGCAGAGCATTTTTTTTAAACGTATGGTTACCTATAACAGAGAGGGGCAACGCATACCATTTCCAACCTGAAAATGAAAAGAAAATAAAAAAGAAGAAAAAAAAAAAAAAAAAAAGGGAGAAGAGGGCAAAGAAAAGAACAAAAAAAAAAAAAAAAAAAAAAAAAAAAAGGAAAAAAAAAGAAGAAAGAAAAAAAAAAACCGGAAATGGTGACAAGGTGAAACTGAGCTGTACACTTCACCGTTTTGATGTAAACTGTAAGAGAGATTGAGAGAATAATGCGTGCCTGTCGCTCGATAGACATAATTATTTCGTTATCATAGCTGTACTTCTGAAAAGCCGGAACAAGACACGTACACACCACGAAACAGACGCACTGAGATGCAAATGTTATTCATAAAGGATACAGCCCCTGAGGGTGTAGACATATAGCAGAGAGAGAGAGAGAGAGAGAGAGGGAGAGAGAGAGAGGAGAGAGAGAGAGAGGGAGAGAGAGAGAGGAGAGAGACAGAGACAGAGAGGAGAGAGAGAGAAGACAGACAGACAGACAGACAGACAGAGACAGAGACACAGACAGACAGACAGACAGACAGGACGGAGGACAGTGAGAGAGAGAGATTCATGGTCGACTGACATAAATCAATGAATAATCATGTGCGTGCTTGTCACGATTAGTGCCGGGACATGATGTCAGCTATCACGCACATTAACTGGGTCGCACGCGCGGGAGCGGCGCGCGCGCGCGCGCGCGCACACCACACACCACACCACACACACACACACACATACACACACACGCGCTGCGCGCGCACGCATACACGCACGTACACACACACACACACACACACACACACACACGCGCGCGCACCCTGACGCATCTACAGACTTTTCAGTGGGTTGTTTTTAGCATTGCATTGCCGATCACACAGCCGTTTTCAGGGGTGGGGTGACCAAGCTAAACTTTCTGTGTTGTTCATAACATGATGCGCTTAGCCCAGCCGACTGCGAGGGGGCCTTAGCGTGGTTGTGATTCTTTGTCCTTAAAAATCATTAAAAACAAAATACTCACTGTTATAGACACACACAAAACACACACACCCACACCACACACACACACAAACACACACACACATCACAACACCGCACGCACGCACGCGCGCGCGCGCGCGCGCGCGCGCGCACGCTCACACACCACACACACACACACACACACAACACACACACACACACACACACGCACACACACAACACACACACACACAACACTGGCCTTTATGAATGTTCCCTGGAGATGGTGCACTCGGTGATCAAGCGTGGGCTGGGAAAACCTCTGAGTTTTTAATTTAGCGACGCGCGGAATGAAGACGGAACCGAAACCGCGCACCTCTCACCTTCATCTTCCTGCTTTTGTCCGTTTTTAGACAACCGATCTGTCCCTCCTCCCCCTGCCCTCCCCCTTCCCTTCTTTGTCCCTCAACGTACATGCCACAACAATAAACCTGAAAAACAAACAAGCAAAGAGTGTAACAACTTGAAATGTGAATTGATCTCAGCAACGTGATTTTACAAAGACACTAGTCAAAGATCAGCTGGGGGGCAACATCTATCTTTATACCTCTCGCTCTCTCTCTCTCTCTCTGCCTGTGGTGTGGGTGTGTGTGTGTGTGTGTGTGTGTGTGTGTGTGTGTTGTGTGTGTGTGTGTGAATCTCTTTGTGTCCTCTCTCCCTATCTCTGTCTCTTCTCCCCTCTCTCTCTCTCCTCTTCCCCGCTCTCACAAGTGCGCGCTCGCTCTCTCTGTTCCCCCCTCCGTGTGTGTGTGTCCTGTGTGTTTTAGTGGGGGGGGGGTTGCAGGGGGCACGGGTCTATGTGTGAGCAAAGTCTGAAACTGTGTAATCTGGGGTGGGCACAGGCACTTCCTTAAAGAAAAAAGAAAATGGGAAAATCAAAATGGGTAAAAGAGAAAGAGGGAAAGGGTGTGCGGGCGAAAAGGAAAAAAAAGCGTAGTGTGGTGAAAGTGTTCCGTGGTGAGTTGGAAAACAAAAAAAAAAAAGTGTGTGGGGGGGGGGGGGGGGGGGGGGGGTTGCAAGGCCGCACGCGAAAAAAACCTGGTAATGGTGAGCAAAAAAACGGTCGTTCGGAAGAAAAAAATCTCTGGGTGTTGATTAGCAAACTTTGCCCTTAAATAAAACAAAAAAAAAGGGGAAAAAAAAGAAAAAAAAAAAAAAAAGGGGGGGGGGGGGGAGGGGGGGGGGGGGGGGGGGAAGATGGTGGTGGTGGTAGAGTAAACGGCTGGGATATAAGTTCTTCAAACACTGTGTTTATTTTTTTTTTTTTCCTTTTGCTCTAGCAGAGAGACTGGAATTCCAGCCGTGCATGCACGCCATTGACATCCGAACACATACATGTCCATCGATGGTGCCGAACACATGCCTGCCTGACTCTCAGCAGATGTACCGCACGCGACCTTAGCTTCCGCGTGGCTCGTGCTACCTGCAGGAACATGTCTGGAGGTGAGGAACTGACTCATCCTGGAGGAAAAGGCGGACCATTGTTTATCATGGTGGTGGGGAAGTGGAAAGTGGTGTTGATGCGCAATTGGGGGGGACAACAGAGCAGACACTGTCTGTGGCAGTGACTTACTTCAGCTGGCACCGCTCAGTGACTTGCAGACTTGCGTGCCAAGATCGCTTTCCCACTGCGTGGGTGAGGTAGCTAGGGTCGGTTGACCAATGGCACCGGAAGGTTTGCTAGCCGGAGAAGGTATGGGGGGGGGCGTGGGTGAAGGGGGAAGGGGGGAGGGGGGGTGATATCCGAGGAAGTGGGGGGGGGGGGGGGTGGGGGGTGGTTTAATAAAGGTTTCTAACAGAAAGAACAGACGGTCGAAATGTAAGGGTGAAACAGACTTTTTAATGTTGAAAGCAGGTGGGGTATGTTCACCCACAGGTGGTTGCAAAATATTAATGGGTGGGGGGGGGGGTTTGGGGGGGAGGGGGGGGGGGGGGAGGGGGGGGGGGGGAGGGGGCGGCATCTGAGGTCAGTGTGCTTTGGCTGCTTAGGCACTAATAGGGTCCACAACCAACACTCTAGTTAGGAGGCCCTGGGGAGGAGGGGGGGGGGGGAGGTGGTAGTCTTCCCCCCCCTCTCCCCAACGAGATGCTGAAGGTCATGTCATTTTTGTTTTTTGTTTTGTTTTTGTTTTTTAGGTGCACGGGGAGGCCTCTCACAGTCGACAACATGAGGTCTATTTCAAGGGAGACTATCAGCGTCATAGGCCCAAAACAGCTGTTTTGTTTAAAAGGGAGCCTTACCATGGGGGAACCATAAGTCGTTCCCGAAGAAGAAAGAAACCAAAAACAGGTATTGCTCTTCAAGAACACAGGGCTAGGCAGTCATCCCTGAGAGTCGCAGCCGTTCTCCTATGGATATCAAACCGGTTTTCCCTGTGGGAACATTTATTATGCCTCTTCTCCCACGGTGCCATTCCCACGGATCTCAACTGTTTTTTGTCTTTTTTGTTTTTTTTTTTTCCCCCTTTTGTTTTGCAGTAAACAATAATAATAGGAAAACAGGTATGTAGTCCTCGGGATGTGAACTGTGTTCCCGCGGCGATCCTGAGGACAGCCGCTGAGCAGGTACCAGTCATGGAGTGCACAAACTTTTTCTTTACTTTGGTTTCCAGCCCTTGTTGCCCTTGGTTAATTTTTGCAGTCAGATATATAAAAAAAAAAAAAAAAAAAAAAAAAAAGTAATTCTTCTTAAAATGAAAATTGACGTAATTTGTGTCAGTCTCCTGACCAGTCCTGTACAAAGTCATGCCTGTCGCTGATCAAATTCTGTCCATCAGAGCCACAACCGTCATTCTGAGTGTACGAGTCTTAGCTTTCGACAACACTTGGATCTGTGTCATGGGTCGCACCGTGAGCCAGCAGCAGGTGAGCTTGGCGCCATGAGAGGTGGCTGGCTACATTCGCTGTCATTATATCAGCATTTGATAGCTCGCAATGAGAATGACGCCATCTACTGTAGAAGCAGCCTCGCTGACAAACTATGGACAACCACCACCCAGGCAGAGCTAGCGCTGAGGAACGATGATATGTAATTGGACTCATTATTGATGCTCTCGATGCTAGTAGCGACCTTCCCATGGGCTGTCAGTGGTGATGTGGCCCGCCCGTGCAATTCTCATGCCATCTTCGTGAACTGCGCAACAAGCGCAGCTACAGCCAAGCGCAGCTCACTGTGCAGCTCAAAGCTCTTAGAATGGCCTCACCCTTAGCATCGGTTAACGCTGGCACCAGCTGGCGATTGCATTGTGGCTGCACCAACAGCAAATGATGGGACTCTTTTTCCATCGTGCAGGGGCATCTTCAGCACAGCTCGTGCTTGTGATGAGCAGGGGTGGTAGACATGATCCTCTGAGGGAAGACCCAGAGTGCGTTCTGTATTAACATTATTTTAATAATAGTAGGAATAGGTTTTATATCAAAATTCACTTCCATCCTCTCTCTTACTTGTTGTGGGCAGGAGAGGCAACTTTCCGGTACTGGTCACCAAAAGAAATAAGTTCATTTTCCTTCTTGGAACTGTTAAAAGTTCTTGAGAATGGCTCAGGGGTAATATATCTTAGGCTTATGCGCTTGAAAGTGGTTTTATGTTCCGAGTGACAGACAGAGTTATAAATAGGTTCAAACATGGCGTGATTGTTCGAACAACAGACTAATACTAATACAAGTTTAGTGGAATTTTCATTCATTCACACACACACACACACACCACACACACACACACACACACACACACACACACACACACACACACACACTGTGAATTTGTATATAAGATTAAAATATAATTTATTCAGAATGTTCTCTACGGTACAGTCTGGCCTCTCAACGGCAGACATTTTCTTACTTGATCTCAACATGAAGGGAGACAGTGTTTCATGATCTGAGTTGTAGCCCAGTGGGTTTCACACAAGCACTTAGCTGATGTCAAGATGGACAGACGCACAGGCCAATCTCCAGTGTTCGTTGATGTCACCACTGAATGTAAGTCGGCTGATGAATCCGTCGTCCGTCCATGTGGCCACATAGTAGCGTCAATCCTGTTCCTGGGCTGGGCCAGTTGTTGTGGACGTTAGAGTGAGAGGGTCCCAGGATATTTCCCCTGGGACAGTCAGTGAAACTTGACACAGGATCTCAGAGTAGGATAGATGACCATTTTCCTCTCTGGCATACACCAGCGTGGATTCTCACACACTGAAGATGACTGTGGTCAGTCTGTGCTACGGCCACGATGGGTCACTGACTTGGTGCGGCTTCATCTCTTGTTTAGAGATGAAGCTAATTATCGAAGTTTCTGATGTCTGTTTGATTGACAGTTTCTCAGAGGAACATGGCAGCTAATGAAAATGAGGGGGCAGGGGAGCGGACAGTCTTCAGTGGTTTATTTAATGTCTTTTCATCGCCAGATGATATTAGACACTTGTTCAAAACAACAACAACAACAAAACAAACAAGCTTCACACTCAACTTATCTAGTACATGCAAAGCCACATTTGATATGAGCATATGTACATATGTGAAATATCCTAGTGGTACACAAAGTTGTGATCTTTACAAAAATTTTGCAACCATGGCAATTTCAGCAACACATGAACCATATAAGACAATATTGACAATGTCAAAGTTATTCATCTCAATACGTTTCTCCTGATAGAGCGAGGTCAACACTGAGCATTCAAACAAAAGAAGACGCACAGAAATGTTTCCTCTGCAGACACAAGTAATACCATGAGAATATTTAGTGTTCAAGTATTCAGCCTTAATTTATGAATTAATCTAACAATGTGTCTTGGGCATAATGGTAAAGTAGCCACCATGTTTTGACTAAAATTCTGCTTATGTATAATGATAATTTGGATTAATTCACAAGAGGGCAAATCTAAGGATTTTTTGATAAATTTTCAGCGTTTCTATTTGCTCCTTCTTTTGCAAGACTGTCTGCTATTTCATTCCACTTTATAGGCCTACCACAGTGAGATGGGACCCAACAAAAATCAATTCTAAAACCGAGAGTTATGAAAACAATGCAGTAAATGTTTTGTTGTTGTTGTTTTTTTTTCAAAAAGCCAATCTTTTTCTAGTTTTGCAGTCCCAACGCTCTGGTGAATGTAAAAGAGATTTGGAATCAACACACAGTAAGATTTTATATAAAGGGGCTAGTCTCTTGAAAGGAGACCGACATTCTCAATATGTGTCAGTGTACATAGTATAACACAGTTTGGATTAAGATGGCAGTCTATCAGATTTTGGCGGGTTTTCGCCTTACAGGCGATACATGTGTTGGCTCATGAAACGCAACATGCGAGGGAGAGTTGCATTTGTAGTGGCATGAATGGGGGGGGGGGGGGGGGGGGGGGGGCGGAGTAAATACTCAGACTTGTCCATGAACGTCACGACGTCACTGTCAGATAAGGGAATGTTGCGGCAACGTCACCTCTAAAGCGAGGCTGAATGGGGAAGGAGAGGAGGGGTGTTGGCTGGTTGGGACGTGTTTTACAATGACGTCAAACTTTTTCCACAACGTTGTCGTCAGTCTTGTCATGTCATTGTGCCTCAGCATACATGGAGTAAAGTCAGTCTGACAGACGTAGAGAAGGGAGGAAGAGGAGAAAGGGGGTTGAAGAGGTGAAGGCAGAAGTCGTAAAATGATGTAAATTGATAACGCTGAAAAGAGAGAGAGAGAAAGAGAGAGAGAGAGAGTGTGTGTGTGTGTGAGAGAGAGAGAGAGAGAGGAGAGAGAGAGAGAGAGAGAGAGAGAGAGAGAGAGAGAGAGAGACATAGAGACAGAGACAGATAGACACAGAGAGAGAGACAGAGAGAGAGGGGGAAGGGGAGAGAAAGAGTGGAAGGAGATGTGTGTGTGTGTGTGTGTGTGTGTGTGTGAGAGAGAGAGAGAGAGAGAGAGAGAGAGAGAGAGAGAGAGAATGACAGGCAGAGTCGGGGGATGGAAGGTGTTGAAGAAGCCAACTCCTGAGCCATTCGTGGGTACCTTAACAATCCTGACAAAAAATGAAGACAATTTCTTTCGGTTACTGGTACTGGAAAACCGCTTCTGCCACAATGAGTGAGAAAGGGGTGGAAGTGAACTTGAAACGAAAGTTGCTCTGTCACATTTTAATAGGAACTCAGTGTCTGAGTCCTTAGCCCAGGGAGATCACTCCTTCCAACCTACTTGCCACGGGTCATCTCTGAAGGCCTGCGGTCAGACTACCTCCACTTCGGTAGCGGGGGCCACTATCCCCAACCTAGCGGGTCGAAGGTGGCGGATGGCGTAACGGCCTCGGGTTATGGGAGGTTAGCTGTGAGTAATCCAGGCTCGCCTGGACGAATAATCAGCCCCAGACCAACTGGCGCGGTGTTCTTATCAGGACGGGGTGGGTCAGCAAGTGGCACTGCTGTCCTCTCGAAATGCCCCCCAGGTGTCCACCCGGGAACATCATGTGGTTACGAGGTGCATTCAAACCTCGAGCCTCCTGAGCTCACTGGGCAGGTCCTTGGCCATGAACTAAGGGTGGGTAACCCTGACAGAAACCCAGAAGGTTGAGAACAGCGGTACCAGGCCAGAGTGTTTCTTCTAACAAACCACGGTACCATGCATAAATTCGCCGTTATGTCTACACGCCCAGCTCGTTCTACGAATGGTGTTCGCCAGCCATTATCATCATCTCTGAGGCAAGTGGGGTTTTGTTCGGTCTGTGACAGGACCAGCTCATGTCAGCGAGTCAAAGGGGGACAGCTGAACATCGATTTTGCACTGCCTTTCTGCTGTCACAGGGATGGCCAAAGTAGTCATCTTAGTTCCTAAATGAACGAACTTTTAGACTGCGAGCCCTGTTCGTCTACTTTGCCACCTTTGTTATCTTGTCTCTGTGTTCCTATTGTCCAATCTTTTAGCTCGCAAAAGTTGGCTAGGTTTGAGAACTTCAATGAACCATGGTACTATGTGGAAAAAGGATTGATCATTTTCTGTGAACTGTGTGGGTTCACGCAAAGGGAAGTGGCAATACGAAAGCTCCCCTGTAATGGAAATCAATGTCAAATCTTCAGTGACTTAATCAAATCTGTTGTTGGTTTTCCTGTTCAAAATCATACACTGCTGTGGAAATAAACAAGCAGATTTCAGACAAAGACACTGACTTCACTACCAGTTCGAAAGAGTTCCAATTTTAACAGAGCTAATGATATATCTCAGTCAGGCAGCAAGCAGAATGTGTTCCCTCTCTTAGAAAAGGTCATTCAAACATCAGTAAAGAATCAGTTCTCAGTCATTACTCTGCAAACTAGATCGTGGGCCTCCGTCAAAACCTGTCTTCTTAACTAAACAAACTATGGGTTTGCGAATCTAGATTCTCACTCATTCCCATGACCTAAATAGACCTAGTCGTACGGGGAGGGGGGGGGGGGGGGGGCATAAGGGATGACTCCACCGATCTTCTAAACCCTCTGCTTCTTGCAGGAGTTGTGGCAGCCCGAGGTTGGTCCATTCCATCACGTTCTCCGACCAGCTCTTTCTCTGCCTGCCACAGCGCCTTCCTCCTTCAAGCGTGTCTTGCAGGAATGTCTTTGCCAGCGAGTCGTATCGTGTCACACGTAGCCAAACCGCATCAGCTTTCTCCTCTTGACCACTACCAAGAGGGGTTCCTATGGTCCTGCCAGCGTGGTCACCTGCTCTCGGACAGAGTCACTGGTTTTGAATCTAGATTATGAACAAACAACGAACCATAGTTTCTCTCTTGACTGAAATCCAGGATCCAGGATGTGGCTCTTGGAGTTACGATGAACTAGGAACTAATTCCTAATTGAATAGGGTATGACTGATCTTTTGTCAAGGGAGCTAACACAGTCGGTTCGCTGGTGCTCGACTAAGATACATGTGTATTACTAAGCCTACACAAGATAGGCCTGAAAGTGCGTTAGTTCTGTTCGGAACGGTCTTCTGAGGGAAACTATGGTTCGTCGTTAGATTGCATTCTAGAAATGCGACCTTTGGTTCGTGAAGTTAACAGTCTGATGATAGACCTACAGCTTGAGTAGTATGTCCTCGGCTTTTCTTGAGCTGGAGGAGGCAAACGGATAATCCCCCCCCCCCAACCTCTCTCTCTCTCTCTCTTCACCCCACCTTCCCCGCACTTTTTTTTTGGGGGGGGGGGGGGGGGGAGCGGGAGGAGGGGGGTGCCACCACCTTCAACCTATCCTATCACTCATTCCCAGTTTCCTATGTGTGTGTGTGTGTGTGTGTGTGTGGTGAGAGAGAGAGAGAGAGAGAGAGAGAGAGGAGGGGGTTGCTTTGTCATGTATATCGTGCGCCGTGTGTAGAGAGAGAGAGAGAGAGAGAGAGGGTGACGAGTCACTCAATCACCGCTATAAATACGCCTGTGGCAGTCACAACCGTACGGGCTGATGACGGATGCTCTTTGTGTGCACGCTGTCCCACTCACGCAACCCTTTGGTACGCACGGCGAGCTGACCGCGCTCACAACCGTTCACAGCACCGTGCTGTTCGCCGTCTGCATTGGCGGGAAAACAGGAAAGGAGGAGGAGGAGTGGGAGGAGAGGGAAGGAAATTGGGAGTGCGGAAGGGGAGGGAAGGGAAGGAGGCAGAGAGCGCGTTGTTTGGGATGGAGGGGGTATGAGGCGAATACTGTCAGCATCCAATGATTATTTATCGCACTGTGACCCCGCTGACCTCTCCCGGCCGCTTACTGACGAAATCACGCCCGTACTTGGTCGACGCGGTGCCAGCAGCAAGCGTTTCCCACCATTGAGAGAGGGCTGCTTGCCACCCCACCCCGAGGAGAACACCACGAGAACTTCGCGGTGTCTGTGTGTGTGGTTTCCCTGTGTGTGTGTGTGTATGTGTGTATATGATGATGACGACGATGCGCGCGACACGTGAAAACGCGCCTCGCCGTTTGCAAACCAGCCTTCGAACTCGGCGGCTGTGAGCGACAGGCAGACAGACAGGTAGACAGACAGGTAGACAGACAGCGCTCACTCATCGGTAGAAGAAGGCATGGATTTCCTTGCGTTGCTCTCCTCTAGACAGAGCCAAGAGCCGCGTTGAGAGGAGTTCGTTTGCCGGCAAGACGGGAAAACCAGAGAGAGAGAGAGAGAGAGAGAGAGCGCTGTGCGTGTGTCGGCAGGGGTTTGTGCAGCGATTGAGAAGTGATGTGTGATGTGTATGCGGCGGATGCCTGCGTCTTCCAGCCGATTTCACACATGCAGAGACCTGCTTGCCAGCCGACACCTCCTCCTTTGCTTCCAGCCAGCTCGGAGAACTCATAGTGTTAAAAATAATAGGCCTAGCCTACTACAACAACCCGTCGAGAGCTAGGCTATATTTAGGATTGCAGGAGGACCGTGGACTGGGAGGTGAGTACGTTGAGCGTGTGTGTGAGTGGCGGACTGTGGGAATAGATGATGGCTTGCTTTGCACCATGTGAACAGACAGACAGACAGGCAGACAGACATGCCGCTCGTATGCTTCCATTGAAATTTTTAGCATCAAGTTTCACCTCAGCGTTGGAGGCAGCATGTACCGCGATGATGGTTTTATTCAGCGCAGAGCGGTTGAGAGGGCTTTGAAGAGCATTGACAAACTAAACATCTTTTCCAGGGCGGGAAAGAATGTTGTTGGTCCAGAGTGGAAGGAGGGCTTATGAATAAGAAAACCGCAGCGATAGAAGTTGTTTTGATATGGCGATGAATTGTATTTTGTCGACAGTGGTGGCAGCAGAGACAAACAACAGAAAGGGGGGTGGGGGGGAAGACAGACATAGGTGGGGCATTCCTATCGTGACATTATTGATCAGGACAGAAGCATTCAGATTTCTCTCTTTGCCGCCAGGGCGATGTTTGCTGCTTTCATCAAGGCTTGGGTGTATCCATGCGATTTGCCGTTCAACAACGGGAGATTTTTTGAAAAAATGTGGCGATTCGCTGTTCAACTACTGCTTCTTCTTCTTCCTCTTCCTTGATAGCGACCTCAATCAACTAGATGATTATTCTGTCACTTATACAAGGGGTCAGAACGATGGTGTTCATTTTCTTCTGTGTGTTGTTTTCGTTCGTTCGTTTGTTTGTTTTTTTTTTTAACAACCTTGGTGAGGGGCCGGAATAGCTCAGTGGGTAGAGCGTCGGACTCGTAATCGTGGGGTTGCAGGTTTGAATCTCCGCTGGGCCGTTTCGGTACAGAGGCATTTTTCCCTCGGAATTAACATTGGGTCTGACTCCATTTTCCATACAGTTCTTCGAATGAGACTATAAACCAACCGAGGTTCTGTGTGTGAAGGCACGCATAACATGTTGCACACACGCAAAAATCCATCAACAACTTTCGGAAGAGAAGGCCAGTGTGGCCGTTGGTATGGATGACACGTTACACATAGCATGCACCTTCCCCGAAGTTGGAGTATGGCTGTCTTTTTTTTTTTTTTTTTTTTTTTTTTTTTTTTTTTGTAAAAATCGGTTTTCGGCTCAATGGAGCACCTGAAAGGGTGATTTCTTTTTCCTAAGGCCGAAATCCACCTCTTCATTGTTTGGTGCTTCACACTGTCCTCTTCATCTGAAAAAAAAAAAGCAAAAGAAAAAAAAGCAAAAAAACAAAACACAAAGACAAAAACAACAACAACAACAACAACAAAAAAAGCAATTTCCACCACTAGCTTCTTTTTTTTCTCCTTTTTTTATTCTTTTCTTTCTTTTTTTTCCCCCCCCCTCTCCTCCAACCAGTCCCTTACACACCATGCGTAGTCTGTAGGTTCACGTGTAAATGGACGGACACACACACACACACACACACACACACACACACACACACACACACACACATGCACACAAACGGTCATACACACAAAACAAACTCCACTCCTTTTGTTGGGTAGATGGGTTTAAATTACTCTTTGCCTATTTGTACAGGGGGTGTCCGCAGGAGTATTAGCCTTTGTACGCAGAAGAAGAAGAAGAACGTTCCCAGATTTACCGCGATATCTGGGAACGCGTTTCCCAGATTTCCTGAACTTCCATCGTGAAATCTGGGAACGCGTTCCCAGATATCACGGTAAATCTGGGAACGCGTGCGAAAAAAAAAAAAATGACAAGAAGGCCAAAGATCTCAATTGCACCCTAAATAAATTGTTTTCCTACCTTATCTCGAAATCCATTCGGCCCCGCCGCAGCCCCGGCACCGGCAATCCACAGGGAGCAGTCAATGTCAAGTCGTCAAAAGGCAGCCCACCGGAGGAGACACTGCACTGCTGCCGAGTCACATCGGTGGTGTTCAGTGGCGCCTGTTCTGATCTAACATACGCATTTTCAAACACAAATAAAACAAACCATAGACTTGGCTACACAATGGACACGTGTTTCGGCATGCTGAGACCTGGAGACGCAATGGACCAGCGTTATGTCACTGACCAGACGGAAAGAAATCATGTGTCTGTTTTGTTGTTGTTTTGTTTCTTTGTTTGTTTTGTTTGTTTTGTTTTTGTTTTGCGGGGGGGGGGGGGGGGG
>JADBJO010000156.1:751556-754056 GCA_016801955.1 Conus betulinus
TGAGATTTTACGGAAGAAAGAGTTTTAACGAAGTTTCTGGTGCGTTTTTAGTAGATGTATTTTAAAGAGATGTGTGAACGTATTTTAAAGAGATGTGTGAGTGTTTTCTGTTTCTTTTTTTTTTATTATTCCTGAGATGACTTGCGAGTTGATTTTAACGTGGTGACAGCCCTGATATGGCCCTTTGCGGTCGGCTGGGCTATAAGCAACATTACCTTACCTTCCAAATTTGTGTCAATTTCCGCCTGAAATCACCTCATTTTGAATCTGTCAGTGAAGTGGACCACACACACACACACACATACACACACACACACACACACACACACACACACACACACACACACACACACACACACACACACACACACACACACACACACACATAGAGAGAGAGAGAGAGAGAGAGAGAGGAGAGAGAGAGAGAGAGAGAGAGTATAATCGGTCAGGATGACTCGCAAGGTAAGATATGGAACTGGAGTGACTGAGTTCGGAAAATGAAGCAAAATTTAGAAAGAGAGAGGGGGGTAGTTACCGCCCAGGACACAGACAAATGAAAATGTTTCGTCCTGTGCTTCATTTGTCTGTGTCCTTGGCGGTAACTAAACAACTCCCCCCCCCCCCCCCCCCCTTTTTTTTTTTTTTTTTCTTATAATTTTGCAGCTTCCGTTTCAGTTTCATCAAGGAGGCGTCCCTGCGTGCGGACTAGCCCATCATTATACGCTACACTACATCCGCTAAGTTTTGAGACCACACTGCGCATGATTACATAGCTGATGGATACATGAATTAACAACTAAGTTGAGAGAATTGAAGAAGAGGGTCTCGTGGCTACTAGGACTTAGCTGATGTCTGACCTGCGCATTAGCCCAATGCGCTGGTCAGACCTTGAGTGCCTACCTAATTGGTTGTCTCTTGTGTGTGTGTGTGTGTGTGTGTGTGTGTGTGTGTGTGTGTGTGTGTGTGTGTGTGCAAGGTCAGGATTGGCATAGATGCCGTAGAAGACTAGCAGGATTGATGGTAGAGGGCTACGTGCGCTAGAATGGTCAGATTGGGTGCCCCCAAGGACTGCCCACAGAGTTGAAGGATGAGAAGGAGACCGACCTACACTGACTACACTTAGACAGACGCTGACCCTTAACCCCCACCCAGCCTCCTCTTTCCGTCCTCCCTCACCAACACTGTCGTCCGTCTCCCCTCCCTCTCACCTTCCTTCCCTCTCCCAGTCTCAGCCGCTGTCACTGACTTGCTCATCTACTGGGCGAGTCTTCTGTTCGCTTCATAGCGTCCCGCGGTGTGGTCTTCAGAGCCGCGTTTCTTAGAGGAGGGAACGTCACGGTATCTTGCCGCGAGATGATGGGTGACGGCGAAGCGGCAAGGAGACGGAAGCCAAGACGCGTTTCAAAGAGGCTGGACGCTAGGGATTCTTGCAAGTTTGGCTACACTTATTTTTTTTTCATTTATATGTGCTTGTTATGGTTGATTCGTTTTCATTATTTGCTTAGTTATTAATTACTTTACTTGTTCTTTTATGAAATTTTCTTACCAATTTTTTTTTTCTTGAGTATGTATGAGAGAGAGAGAGAGAGAGAGAGAGAGAGAATTTTGATTTTGTGTAAGTTATTCAGCTGTTATTCATTTGGAATTTGCGTACTTTAGGCAATAATTAATCGCCATTTCTGTGGTATTACTTTATTCATTCCTGTGGTGTTATTTGTCTGTCTTACAATCTCTACCATATTCAAATTCAAGTGAGCATCAACGAGTTTGGCTTGTGTTTAGGATTTGGCTTAAGCTAAGGATTGTTTGTTTTAGTGTTAGCGGGGTTTGGTGGGGGGTTGCGAGTGTTTATGATATTTATATCAACCTATTTATACCTATATCTATCTCTATCTATCAATCTGTATCTATCTACCTATCTGTTCATATATTTATCTATCTATATATCTTTCTATATATCTATCTATGAATGTGTTCTTATTATTATCAATACGTAAAGCTGCACACTGTAAGCGTTTTAAATGTATAAAAAGCATTACTGTAGTATTGGGATGCCTTTGCCTGTGGTATGGGAGTAGAAGAGTGTCAGGGAAGGCAGGGAAGAGGACAGGGAAGAGGGGAAGTACAGCGGCGAAGGGGGGAGGGTCAGGGTGATGGTTTGGGCACTGAGAGGGAGGATCTAAAGACACTTTGTGTAGTTCGTGGATTAGAGCTGGGGGAGGGATGACACTAAGTCTGTCTTGAGAGGCGATGTTTTCAGTGCACACTCTAGCGACCCAGCGCGAGCAGGGCAAGAGACTGTAAAGAGTTTTGGGAGGGCTTTCTCGCCTGCAAGAGAAAATGGTTGTCAGTATGAACGCCCTCCGCGTAGTAACGTCTTGCGATTGAGCCATGAAAGTATGAGACTGTTGCCCCCCCCCCCCCCCCCCCCCCTCACAACAGCAAGAGGAGCTTTGAAAAAGTGGCCACGTTTTCAAAACTTTGAATTTGTGTGGCACCT
>JADBJO010000156.1:759056-761556 GCA_016801955.1 Conus betulinus
ATGTTTCACATTATATGAACTGACCTGTCAAGTCACAAAGCAGTGTCCCAGTGGACTGATGACGTGTTACTGAGGTGGACTGACATAAATGACGACCGGGAAGCCAAACGCGTGAATCAAGAACTTGGCAAACAGGAAACGCTAGTATTACGCGTCGGTCAGTGAGGCCCGGGTTTCCCCGAGCTTCATACACATACACATGTATACACACACACGTGCGCGCGCGCGCGCGCGCTCACACACACACACACACACACACACACACACACACACACACACACAATATTGCAAAGATATTAAATGTAAGTGTGGGGATTCTATAAGTGTCAATTATTTACTGATTCATTGTCCCAAAACAAAAGCGCTTTTTAATAAATCAGGTATTGAAAGTTTTGTTGATGGATCGACTCCTTTATCACTATCGAGTATATTTTTTGCTACTCTTGAATCTATTTCTAAATGTTTATTAGGTTGTTCACTGAATATCTATCTTTAGCGTTTGTGATTGTTACAATTACAATTTTAGTTTAAGTTAAACGTTCTGATGAATAGGATGGGGTGGATGGTTATGATTACATTCCTTCCGTACTACTTTAAAACTTCATCCCTTACACTCCCCCCAAAAATGCATTTCTCTCATTGCTCTGGCTTTGTGTCGAAGACCTCTGGCAAAAGGAATGGGACTCGCAGACTGAGAACACAACTTGTAACCAAATCCGTCCAAACCTGCGAGAAGTTTTGAGCATGTTCCCGAGGCGGCCGTAATGACGAAAGTGTTGTGCCGTGTGCGTACAGGCCACTTCCTTTTACACCCATCTTTAAAAGGTGAAGAAGCTCCGTGGTGCGTTCCATGTCGTGTACCGGTCACAGTGAAACATATTCTTTCAGAGTGGTGGGACTTGACAGGGAAGGGAAATAATTCATGAAGTATTACAAGGGCGCGGGCGATGAACTCTTATCTGTGCAGGCTGACGAGCGAGGGGCACGTCGTTTTGGCCAAGTGCGTGACTCGAGTGACAAATGTGCGGAAGGTGACATTGTCGTGAAGGGGACGATGAACCCATGTAGTAGTAATGGTGTTGCTACAGGTCTACCGGAGCGGCGCACAGACAGACAGACAGACAGAGAAAGAACACCAGTCACCTTGCACAAGAGACGCACATCTCAGGATCAGGATCAGGATCATGAGTTGTACGTAGCTGGAACCTTCCTAGGTTATGAATAGTAACGGAAAAAGAGAGAGCAGTCCTCTTCAGATAAATAAAAACTTATTTCAAAATTTGGTTTATTTCCTTTTAAAAAAAACCATTCCGACCCAATGAAACTGGATGCTCCAACGGCCATCCCCGAGTTCAGCTCCATGGGATCCTGCTATGGCTCTGCATCCAGCTAGGCTATCAGGATCAGGATCAGGATCTTATTTGAAGATTGACCTGAACGGTTTAAAAAACATTTTTTGTTGCAATTTAGTGCAAGGATGGGCAACATAGTGACTCTGCTGATTGCTGCAGAGAACGCTGCCACAGAGCCTGCCTGGACGACTTGCTCGTTCAGTTCATTCCAGTCCATGACGGTCTGCACGAAGAAGGAGCGCTGGTACTGCTGGGTGCTTGACTCTGGGACTACATATCCGCGGCTGTTGATCGATGTGAATTTTTGACGTTTGTCACGAAGCCATGAAACTTTTTGGGGGGGGGGGGGGGGGGGGGGGGGGGGCAGATTTTTTCTCTTTTCTTTTTTCATTGGTGTTTAAACGCTTCTCAGGGAGCAGTGCTGGAAAAAGACCTTCAGTAATCTTCTAGAAGGTCACTAGTCTTTGTTGTTCCACCAGCCGCCGTGGCGAAGTGGGTTAGCGTCGCGGACTCCCAGCTGGGAGGTCGTGGGTTCGAATCCCATCAGAGTCATGTGGGTTTTTCTGCCCCGACCAGAGTTGAGTTTGCTGCGGACTCATTTGGGAAAACTGGGACCAAACAGTCGAGTTTCATCCACTTAATGGATGCGTTTCAGGGAGTGTTGTTTAAATTTCCTGACCAACACTGCAGGTGCCTGTATCTCTCGGGCCTGGTTGACGCCGGGATATATTATGAAAGGAAGCGTAGAGTACAGCCTTGTCATGTAGTCTCAGACCGAAATGGAAATCCGTGGCATCATCTTAATCATTTTAATTCTCATCGATCAGCATAAAAAAAAAGTCTCAAATTCTGTGGCCCTCCATTCCCTGCTCTCATGGTGACCTCAACTTCGATGTCCTCTCCACGTCTGTGGTCTTGGTTTGGTTCCGTCGGGGTCACCGGTATCGGCGAGCCCATGGGGGTCGTTGGACGGACGTGGTGGCGCCCTCCGGGGGGGGAGAGCTCACTCACGCCGGCTCCGCGACTAAGCAATTATTGTCGTCAGTAGGGGCCTTAGTAGATGGTGTCCTGTGTATGTTAGATCAGAACAGGCGCCACTGAACACCACCAAAGTGACTCGGTAGCAGTGCAGTGTCTCCTCCGGTGGG
>JADBJO010000156.1:766556-774056 GCA_016801955.1 Conus betulinus
GCTCAGTGGTTGGGAAGCTCCTGTCTGTGACGAATCTCGGTGCTGAGTGTTGTGCCGCCGTTTGTCAGACATCTGTCTATACCTGTTGCGGAAAATACATGTCCGTACTGGAATCAGTGATGCTGCATCTATGATAGTGTGTGTGTGTGTGTGTGTGTGTGTGTGTGTGTGTGTGTGTTTAATGTGTGTTCGGGGCACCCCCCCCCCCCCCTCTCTCTCTACAGACAGACAGACATACAGACACTCGCACACGCGCACCCACGCACGCATGCACCACCCACGCACACACACACGCACGCGCGCGCGCGCGCGTGCACACACACACACACACACACACACACACACACACACACACACACACACACACACATTCTCTCTCTCTCTCTCACTCACACACACACACACACACACACACACACACACACACACACACACACACACACACTATCTCTCTCTCTCTCTGTCACTCACACACACACACACACACACACACACACACACACACACACACACACACACACACACACACACACACACACACACACCACACACAACACACACACACACACACACACACACACACACACACACACATACACCGTTCGTTTTCATGACAGATCAAAACGGAGAATCTTCACTCGTGTTCTCTCATCTGCTCTTGACGGCTGTTTTTGTTTTGCTTGCTATTTGTTTTGTGTTGTTGTTGTTTTTTGTAATTTCTCGTTGCTATTAAAATAGTTGACACGGCAGGGATGGACGATGGTGGTGATGGGGGGGGGGTGGGGGTTGGGGGGGGGGGGGGGGGGGCGGTGCGAAGCACTGTGACATATCTTGCACACGGGCCCCGCTGAAATCTGGTCGTTAGTTTCAGCATCGTTGCTGGCATTTCGTCTGTATCAGCCGGTTTGGCCATCGCCACTGCTGAGTCCGATTCCGCACATCCACTTCAGAGTGATGCAGTCTTCCTGTGTACAGCGATTTCTTTTAGAGTGTTTGGAGTTGCGTGATGTGAGAGATATACAATTTTTTTTCCAGCAGGCTCCATGAAAACCTTTGCTGAGAGATGCCTCTATCACACACACACGGAATTTGCGCTCAAAGGTCGTAGATGTATTACACAAAAGGATTCGAGCTCAGTTGTTTTAGGGGATGTTATTCAGAAGCGTTTGGGGATGTTGGGGATCTTGCTCAGGTAATTGTGGGATGTTTATAAATCAACACTGAAGCTGACTAATGACTAAGATTTCGAAGTACTGTTATCGTTATATATATATATATATATATATAGAGAGAGAGAGAGAGAGAGAGAGGAGAGAGAGAGAGAGAGAGAATCGTTCACTGAGAGACACGAGGCTGAAGTTGAGCTAGCGTGAGGTTGATAGGACAGTGTGAGATGTTAGAGAAACTTCTTCATGCACGTTCAGAAACATACCAGACAGTGGATAGGACGAGGCAGAATATAATACAACATTCTTTCAATAAACAGGCTCTTAGAATTTACGCATGTATTGATTTTGACTACAGATTATAAAAGACATACCCAGGAATTCTAACTTTCAACTAAGATCTTCTCTGTCTAGACTAACAAGAATAGATACGCAACACACAAGTCACATACCTCAACACCATGATCACTGTGGCCAGGCCCGAAGGCCGAGAGGTCCAGCAAACACCTTGACTGAACCAGAGGATGCCAGAGAGAGAAAGAGAGAGAGAGCGAGAGAGAGAGAGAGAGAGAGAGAGAGGAGAGAGAGAGAGAGAGAGAGAGAGAGAGCGGAAATTCATATGACTTTTGCCAGAGTCTGAATTGAATAACCGTGGCGTGGCAACACCATTGACATTTACTGCTTCCTCAGGGAGAGAACGCCAGGCACTGGGCATTATCAAGGTCTGATTCATTAGTGTGACCAACTGCTCGGGGAGGGCGGGGGGGGGGGGGGGGGGGGGATGTGAGGAGTGGGGGTGGTGAGTGTGTGTGTGTGTGTGTGTGTGTGTGTGTGTGTGTGTGTGTGTGTGTGTGTGTGTAGCTCCTATGTATATTACTCTGTGATACCTCCCTCATCTGATGCGATGTTTGAATTTCTGAAAGAGATCAACATTTTTCTTATGATTTAAGATTTAACGGAAGAAAGATTCCAGGTATGTTTCTGGGTATATTAAAGTATTGTGCGGATGATTGTCTTTTGTTTTCTTTCTTTCATGACATGAGAATGACTCCAACGCGCTGACAGCCTTGATATGGCCCTTTGCGGTCGGCTGGTCTGTAAGCGACATGATCGATCTCTCTTTCCCATCTGCAGCGAGGCGATCGTAGATTCGATGACCACTGGAGCTCCTGCAGCTGCTAGATGTAGCCGACGTGTGGGGTGTGCTTCGATTTTTTTTTTCCATCTCTTCGGATTGTAACGTTCTATGCTTAAGTGCATACTTACTTCTTCATTCTTCTTCATCTTTCACTCAGACAGGAACCCCAGAGGCACTGATGAAGGCAGCTTGCTGTACGGCGGGAGGTCCTCCAGTGATCCATGGAGCTTTTCCCTCATCGGGTGTTTTGGCAGGCCAGGTCTCTGCCTTAGAGCTTTTATGTGTGGGACAGTCCTGCAGGAAGCGTTCCACTGTCATTGGGGCTGTACCGCATGGGCAACTTGAAGACTCGCCAATGTGGAATTTTGTGAACATGTGATGTCTCAGTCTGGAGTGCCCTGTCCTCAGCCTCACATTGAGTGGAATGTGCCTCTGCCAGTAGTGCCAGCACTGACGCCTCACGGTCAACACGCAGATGCGAAATGTTTGCCTTAAAGTCGGTTTTGTTTGTCGATTTTTGTTGTTGTTTTACGGACCAGGACGAGTTCGTTAAGACAAAGGCAGCGCTGTAAAGAATCCCATTGAAAGAAAAGGGCCTCCACCCTGCTACGGGCGACATGGGCTTGACGAGTAGATATTTGCCGAGTGGACTTTTGCCGAGTGGTCTTTTGCTGAGTGGACTTTAGCCGAATGGACTTTCGCTGAGTGGACATTTGCCGAGTGGGACTTTCGCCGAGTGGGCTTTTGCTGAGTGGACTTTAGCCGAATGGACTTTCGCTGAGTGGACATTTGCCGAGTGGGATGCCGAGTGGGGGGGGGGGTGGGGGGGGGGGGGGGGGGGGGGGGGGGGGGGGGGGGGGGGGGGGGGGGGGGGGGGGGGAATCCAGTTGCCACCAAGCTCTCTATTTCTGTCTAGGCAAACTCTCTCTCTCTCTCTCTCTCTCTCTCTCTCTCTCTCTCTCTCTCTCTCTCTCCTTTCCCTTTCCCTCCCTCCCCCTTTCGTTTTGTCTCTTTTTCTCTCAAGGTCTGCCCAGCGCACTTGGCTAATGCGTAAATGACGGGTCTGCTAAGTCGTAGCCACGAGACCCTCTTCTTAAATTCTCTCATTTTGGTCATTAGTTTTTTATCCATCGGCTTCAAATCACGCGCACGTATCTTGGTCTCAAAACTTTGCGGATATCGTGTAGCGTATAATCACGATGTAGTCCGCGCGCAGTGATGACGCCTCCGTGATGAAATTGAAACTCTGTCAGACACACGCACGCACGCACTGAGAGAGAGAGAGAGAGAGAGAGAGAGAGAGAGAGTGTGTGTGTGTGTGTGTGTGTGTGTGTGTTGTAGCTCGCTGACAGTTCGTTCAGTGCTGCAGTAGTCGACGGAGCAGATCGACCCTGGGTTGTTTGCCCAGAGCATAATCATCGTGTGACAGACATACTGCGCGAACGGGAACCCCACCCACCCTCACCCCGGAAAAAAAAAAAAAAAAGAAAAAAAGAAAAATTCAGTTGCAAATCAACGCAGCTCCGTGTCCGCAGTCTTTTGAAAGTGAGTGTCAGCAGGAAGCCGTCCGCGAAGAAGACAGGCTCGTCATCTGCTGTGTCGTTTTACTTCCCTCAGCCCTGTGATTGCACTTAGCCACCAACACATTGCCGCTGCTGTTGTGACGTAGCGAGGGGACCGATTCGCCGACAGTGATGGGTGTGTGTGATAAAAACGACGAAGGAAAAAGGACAAAGGCGGTGGGAATGAATGAATGAATATTTAATTTACTGTCTGTTCGCAAGGATAGTGATTTTAGACACCATGCAAAGGTTACACCCCCTTCTTCCCCCCCCCCCCCCCCCCCCCCACCCCCACCCCCTCCCTGCCCTTCAAAAATAAGAACAAGTGAAATTAAACTTCAAAGTAATCTTCCAATAGGTGTGGATAGAATAACTTTTGCAATTAAGATAATGTCATTTTCTTCATCATTCAAAATGTCCCTTGTGTTATCATACTTCAGAAAAAAAAAAAAACTCCATATTATTCATTCGGTATCTAGCGAGCAAAATTGGGCATTCTAATAGTAAGTGATGAATTGACAGTTTAAGATTGCAAATGCAGTTCACTTTTGCGTACTTAGCTTTCCACGAGTTTAGTCGTATTCTGTACAGTAAACTAATTACAGGTCTACTATATGTCAAGACTTTAGATCTAGAAGCAGACGGACTAGTGCAAGTGGATTTTTCCAACAGGGAGTACATTTCATCTGTTGATAATGCTAATTTCTCATTTGAAACTGTGTCAGAGTTATTGATAGCTCCTCGTTTAGCAGCTCTATCAGCAACCTCATTCCAAAAGAGCCCAGAATGAGATGGCACCCAGCAAAAGTCAGTACCAATACCTTTTATAAACAATACGATGAATTAAATACTTAATTTCAAAGACAATATCGTACGGCTGTTGCAACTATTTTGCTTGAGCGTTTGTAAAACTGATTTTGATTCAACACATAGTAAGGTGTTATAAATGGAATAAGGTAGATCACAAATGAATTCTAAGGCTTGCATTATTGCGTATAATTCAGATGAAAATATTGAAACACCTTTGCGTAAATAATACGACTTTTCTATTCTGAGCGAAGGAATAACAAAACCTGCACCACTGTCTGACGTTTCTAAGACGGAGCCATCATTGAAAATGTTTAGATGATTTGAATATTTTGAGAGGCGTGGGAGTCGACCGTGGCATTTTTTTGAACCCAGTAGTGATTGGTCACACCCAGGGCTGGAATGGAGGAGTCGGGGGGGGGGGGGGGGGGGGGGGGGAGGTGATACTCCCGAAATCTCTCTTCTCCCCTCCCTTTCCCCACACCGTACCCTTCCCGGCTGGCCAAAATACATGTGAAGGACACCCAGAGGTCGTTTGGAGCCTGACCTTAAAATCCCCATTGGGTTCTCCTATGCACACACACACACACACACACACACACACACACACACACACACACACACACACACGTACGCACACACACACACACACACACACACACACACACACACACACACACACAGACACACACACACACACACACACACGTACGCACACACACACACACACACACACACACACACACACACACACACACGCACGCACGCACGCACGCACGCACACAAGCACGCATGCGCGCACACACACACACACACACACACACACACACACACACACACACACACACACACACACACACGTCCGCCGAACTGTTTGTATCGGCTGAAAATTAAAATAGAAAGAAGGCGCTCTCCCTTTAATACACCAACACAGCCGACGAACTCGACGTCAGCGTGGATGTGAAGGAAGAAAATGAATGATGACTTGGAGGTGGGTGAAGAAGGAGATCTGGGCTGACAAAAACTGAAGGACAAAGCAGAGAAGAGAAAAGGACGGGTAGTTGATGGAGAGGAACCTACCCGCGCGCAGGTGGAGCAGTGTGGGGTCATGGAGGTGGAGGGAGGAGAGCACGCCCACTCTGGTGGATTGACCGGGTGGATCCTGTTCGCCACCAACGTGCATGAGGAAGCCCAGGAGGACATCCGGGACTCCCTTGGGGAGTATGGGGACCTCGAGAATCTCCACCTGAACCTAGACCGCCGTACCGGCTTCCTCAAGGGCTAACGCTCTGTTCAAATACGAGACGTTCAAGGAGGCCCAGAGAGCCGTGGGCAACCTGAACGGCTCTGACCTGCTGGGACTGGGGCTTTGTGCGAGGGCCTCCTCAGCAGAGCACGAAAAGTAAGAGCCGTCGAGGAGTTGATCGTAGGCGTCGATGATTTCATCGTGTTGATGATGTGTGTGTGTGTGTGTGTGTGTGTGTGTGTGTGTGTGTGTGTGTGTGTGTGTGTGTTAAGTTCTTGTTTGTTTTCATTAAAAAGCACAAAAAAGGTAATGTTTCTTTCATTCTCGATCCCGTTACTGAAATCACATTAGGTTCGCACAAGGCAGCATCGTCATATTACACTGTAGAAGCAATTTTTGCTGAAAAGTTTGAAGCTTTTTCTTTTTTCGCTTTTAAATAAGTTTTGAAAAGAGGAGGAGAAGGGGGCATTACATAGAGATGGAGAGAGAGAGGGGGGGGGGGGAGAGAGAGAGAGAGGGTGGGGGGGGAGAGAGAGGGGAGGAGAAAGAGGGGGAGAGAGAAGGGGAGGGGGGGGAGAGGGGGGAGAGAGAGAAAGAGAGAGATATGTACAGGAATCATTGCGTGTTGTCATTAAATCTTGATACTCTTAAAAAAATAAAATAAAAAAAGAAGAGTACAACCAGTGGTTCTTCAAGCCCCCACCCCACCCCACCCCCCACCCCACCCCTCCTTCCACCTCCGTCCGTCCTTTTATGAAATTTGGGAGAGGAGAGAGGAAAGAGAGAGAGTCCCCTCCTTTCCCTCTCCTTTTAATTAAGAAAGATGGCGAAGAGAGGGCATCTGCTTCTCCTCCACTCTCTCCCACTACTCCCCCCTCACCCAGACGGCTTTTAGAAGCTTCAAAATGGAGTGACTGAGGGCGGAAAATGAAGCAAAATTAGAAAGAGACGGGGGGTTCGTCACCGCCAAGGATGTAGGCAAACAAAGCACAGAACAGGACACGATGCATTTCGACCTCTTGGGTCTTCTTTAGGCAAAAAAACAAAATTTAACATTTAGGACAGTGCGACACCAGAACGCAGAGCTTCATTTTGTTGGGCACGAACACATGGAAAGACAAGTGACCCTGCGTTCTGTGTTCGCACTGTCCTAAATGGTGAATGTTGTTTTTGCCTGAAGAAGACCCAAGAGGTCGAAATGCATCGTGTCTTGTCCTGTGCTTTGTTTATCTATGTCCTTGGCGCTTTTTTTAGAAGCGTGTAGAAGAGGAGATCCACCCCCGCCATACCACCCCCTACCCCCGCACCGCCTTTTTGTCATGTAACTGATCCCGCCCCACCGCCCTCCCTCCCCGGTCAGCGGCGATGACCGTGACGGATAGGGATAATTGATAGGCAGTGAGGATGAGGGCCGCAGCGGGTGACAGCCCCCCCCCCCCCCCCCCCCCCCTCCCGGTGGTGTGTGACATTGACACCGTTGAGAGAGACAGGGGTGGTGACAGTGTTGCTGTTTAAATTAGTGAGTGAGTGAGTGACAGTGGGGAGAGGCAGCGTGAAAGTTGGTGCTGTCTGTCAGTGGAA
>JADBJO010000156.1:779056-851556 GCA_016801955.1 Conus betulinus
AAATTGAATACACACACACACACACACACACACACACACACACACACACACACACACACACACACACGGGCGCGCGTGCGCGCGCGCGTTATCTGCCACTTCCCACCAGACCCTCACACACGCACACACAGAGACACAAAGATTCTTGAAAGTGTGTGTGTGTGTGTGTGTGTGTGTGTGTGTGTGAGTGAGTGAGTGAGTGAGTGAGTGAGTGAGTGAGTGAGTGAGTGAGTGAGTGAGTGAGTGAGTGAGAGTGAGTGAGTGAGTGAGTGAGTGAGTGAGCGAGCGAGCGAGTGAGAGAGACAGACAGAGACAGACAGAGTTGCCTCATTTTGTCCAAGGCCTATCTGAGATTGTGTACGATCGACCCACTGACCCAAGCTGATCTGTCTGGCGCGCTCAAATGGAACACGTACTTTTGAGGATCAGTCCAATATTAAAAAGAAAAGAAAAAAAAAAAAAAAAAAAAAAAAGGATACTGCCACGTCCATCACATCTTTTCGCCTCATTTCGGCTCTTGAGTTTCATTGTCAATGAGTGTTTGATCGACATAATCCATCTGTCGTTGAGGAGAGGAGCGAAGGCAGGTTTTGTTTTTGTTTTTAAACGTTATCAGTCATTTTCTATCATCAGTTCGCTTATCAACCAGCTCGCTGTGACTTTTTTGTTTCTTTTTTCCTACCGTCTTCGAAACCTGCATATTGGCACATTCTTTTTTCGAACTCAAAACCTACAAAACAAAGTTATTCTTCTGCCTATTTGTGTCTACGCCGTTGTCTGATTTACTTTGATCAGAATGCGTCCAGGTCAAGCGGGTACATGTATACAAGGAAAGAAGTGCACGGGAGACGGAAGTCTAGGGGCCAAACGGAAAAGGGGAACATCAGGATGAGTTTGAAACGTGCCTGTGTCTTGGCTGTCTCCGTGGCAATGTGTTGGATGTGACAAGCCTCGTGACGAAAACGAGGGCGGTATTCAGTGTCTTTGTTGTTAAAATTAAAAAAAATAAAAAAAAAAAAAAAAAAAAAAAGAAAAATTGGTTCCCATCAGTCTTGTGCTGGCCTCTCCGACGATATCTTTACGGGATCCTGAGTCTACCCAGTGTGTAATGGGTTTGTGATCGATGCTTCGAAGGGGACAAAGAATCTTCAGTGAGACGTGATGATCATGATCATGCAGCTAGCTGCCTGGGGCCTGAACAGTCACACACTCTCCAAGCTGATCTCGGGCACTCTGGAAGCAAACATAGAAGAAACGGAGAGAAAGAGTTGCCCCAGAGGCAAATGGAGGAGGTTGAGGGAGAAAAAGAAAAGAGAAAAAACATTCTGGTAGCAAACTTAAAGGAGATCTCCAATTCCAATTCCTCAGTAGATTTGAAAAAAAAAAAAAAAAAAAAAAAAAAAAAAAAAAAAAAAAAACAAAAACAAGCGCAGTGATTTGTAGTAGTTAAAAAAAAAAATCAGGTGTGAAATCGTTATTTGTCAGAAGGGGAAACAGACTAAGACCAAGTGTCTAAGGAGAGAAGGGAGAAACAGGCCAAAGATTCTGAAGCTGCTCTGTCGGCAGTGTTGAAACGAAAAAAAAGGTGAAAGATAAAGAAAAAAAAAAGAAAAAAAAGAAAAAAAGAGAAGGAAATAAAGTCTCAAAACTGAATAGAAGTCAGAGCGCACAAATGAAAAAAAATACGGGAACGCCGACTATCCGTCAATAGAACGTGAATGTTTTTAAAACATTGTGGGCAGAGGGGGAAATAGAGAAGAAGAAGAAGAAAGAAGAAGAAGAGAAGAAGAAGAAGAAGAAGAAAAAAGAAGAAGAAGAAAGAAAAGATCGAAAAAGATCTCATCGATAGGAATCATGGAAAAAATCGGATTTGACAAATTATGTGAGCTTTTAAGACAGAAAGTGGTGAAAGTGGCAGACAGTCTTTTAGCGCAGATCACCGACTGACAGTGCCGTGTGAGTATGCAGAGAGAACAGTGCAGGTCTCAGGTCTTAAAGTCCTTTGCATTCCAGACAAAGAATCCTTGTACATCACTTGGTGATGGAGACTTTCACCAACTCAGTTACTTTGTATTCCAAACAAAGAATCTTTTACATCACTTGGTGATGGAGAGTTTCACCTACTCAGTTACTTTGTATTCCTAACAAAGAATCTTTATACATCACTTGGTGATGGAGAGTTTCACCTACTCAGTTATTGGCTGGAAAGGACAGTGGACCAGTGATGAAGACAGTTACTTCGTTAAATGTCTTCGTGATGTGTTTTAATACAAAGGACAAAGTGACAAACAAGACAAAGGTCGGGTCAAAAGTCAAGCATACTTCACTTAATCTATGTGAACATTGAAAGTCAAGTATCCGATATTGTTTACTGTGACCCAGCTGAAAAAAAGTGATATTGTATTACTCCAATTGTATGTTTGGGTAAGGGGGGTGGGGGGGGGGGGGGGGGGGGCAATATAAATTAACCTGAAAAATAAAGAAGATTTTGCAGGCATGAGAAGGCTCCTAAAAAATATGAATTGGGCAACTATCCTGTATGATGGTGTGAAAAATACCAGGATAAATAAACTAAAAGAGATGATCACTAAGCTGATGAACCCAATGATTACCAAAAGTGAAGTATTCTTGAAAGAAAAGTATATGTCTGTGGATGACTAGAATGGGACTAAGACTAATGAACAAGAAAAACAAGGCATACAAGAGACCCTTAAAGGCTGAAAAAGGATATAGGTCCCTTTTTTTAACATCAAGATGAGAAACAGATACATTGAAATTGTCAGAAAGGCAAAAACAACCTGTGAACAGAAAATTGCTCGTGATAGCAAAAGTAACCCCAAACAGGGCTGGAAGTAGGTTTAAGAGAGAACGAAGAAAAATGATGAGATCTGTACATTGATAATGAAGAAAAATTTGCCTTGACAGATTCCCAAAAGACTGAGACCTTTTTTTTCCGAGTCTCTTTTACTCCGAAAATTTTAAAATGTCAAAATGTACAAAGCTGTTGCTTTTCAATTGTCATTTCTACCTTAGACTCAAGGGTCACCTTTGAGGCAGCGAAGAAAAACTACAAAGTTAAAGTTGATTTCAAAAAACAGTGCATTTCGACCATTGGGAACAGCCATTTAGCGCCGAATATGAGAAGATAAGTGGTTTCTCGATCGTTCTTCGCTTTCATTGTCCTATATGTTGTTTGTTTTTGCCTGAAGAAGACCCAAGAGGTCGAAATGCGTTGTGTTTTGTCCTGTAATCAGTTTGTCCGTATCGTCTGGTGGCAACTGACATCGTTTCTTTTCAAAAGTTACCAAGTTAAATCCAGATAAAGCACGAGGGCCAGATAGCATTCTTCCGAAGATCTTTAAAAGAATGAAATGGTTGTGTGTGTGTGTGTGTGTGTGTGTGTGTGTGTGTGTGTGTGTGTGTGTGTGTGTTGCTAAACCGTAATACGGAGACTGGCATTATCCCGAATGACAGCTGATGTCATAGTTATCCCTATAAAAGGAACAAAGTCAGACTCTGGAAACTACAGACTAGTTAGTTTAATTTGTAAAGCCAGCAAAATTCTCGAATCTCTTATTAGAGATGAACATTTCTCTCACATAATGTCATTATGGTTTCTGAAGAAAAAGTGTGTTTGCATAACTCGGTTGCTGGAAGTCAAGGAGGATGTTATGAGCATCTTGCATGATGAAACTGCACTTGAAATGCACATTTCTGGACAGCTAGCCGACATCCGCCATCATCGACCCAAACCAGTTGCTCTGCACTTTTTTTTTTCTTCCTTTTTTTTTCAGAGAGTACTTGTATAGCGCCTGTCCTCCGCCAGAGACCAAGCTCTAAGCACCTCACAGTCCGCATTCTCATGTACACAACGGGCTGCTTACTTGGGTAGAGCCGACTGAGGAGCTGCCTGCTGGCGCTTCATCCAGTCGTTTCCCGTGTCAGTCAGTCAATATGGTTCGTTCAGTTTAAACAACTCTTTCATTCTTTCAATTTTTCACGCAGAGTGTGCTAAGTGTAACGTGTCATCCATACCAACGGCCAAACTGGCCTTCTCTTCCGAAAGTTGGTAATGGGATTTTACGTGTGTGCAAGATGTTACGCGTGCGTTCACACACAGAACCTCGTTTACAGTCTCATTTGAAGTACTATGTGGGAAATGGAGTCAGAACCAGTGTTAACTCCGAGGGAGAAATCCCTCTGTACCGACACGGCCCGGCAGAAATTCGAAACTCGCAACCCTAGAATCACCAGGACTACGAGTCTGGCGCTCTACCAACCGAGCTATTCTGCGCCCCCCCCCCCCCCCCCCCCCCCCCCCCCCCCCCCCCCCCCCACCATCCCCAGCACAACATCAATCATGTCGAAGTCCTGGCGCTTTGGCAACCACAACTTTGAGCACACCAGGAATCCTGTATTATTGCCCGACTGGAGATACTCTGCCTCTTGTCTTCAACGTTGAAAATAATAGCATGTGCCTGTTCAACCCCCCCCCCCTCCTTCCCCCAACACCAGCTCTCAGTTATCTCCCCAAGCACACTACCATACCCTTATTTACTTCATGCATATGTTACAGTTGTTCTCTCTTTCTCCCCCTTTCACTATCTTCATTTCCTGTGTCAATATATTCCCCCCTGACTTATCTATCCGCACCCCTCCCCCTTCCCAGCCCAACACCAGCTCTCTGTTTTCTCACAAGCACACCACCATACTACTTTTTTACTTCATGCATATGTTACAGTTGTTCTCTCTTCTCTTGTCCTGTCACGATCTTCATTTTCTGTATTTTATTTTTTTACTGACTTATCTATCCGCACCCACCCCCTTCCCTTTTTTTTTTCTTTACTCTGGTTCATCTCCTCAAATACATCCATCTTTTATACATACTTTTCTTCTTTCGTTTCTTTGTTTGTTTGTATGTTCGTTTTCTGTTTCTTTTGTTGCAGTAGCTCTGTTAAGTTACTCGGAGGACCACTTTTTTGTTCCTCCCACCAGTTTACTGTATTGCCTGTTGTTGATTGTTATTAGAATAATGATTGTTATCACATCAATTGTATTATGATTTTTTTTTTATGATTGTCGTTAGTAGCAGTAGAAGTAGTAATTGTAGTAGTAGTAGCAGTAGTATTAGTAGCAGAAACGACCAGCAGCAATGTTGAAATTACCATCATTATTATGATGATGATGTTGACGATGATCGTGATCATCGTTATAACCATCATCGTCACTTTTTTAGTTATCCATACTATACGATGAGCTTTATTTCATATGTATTTGTAAAAATTTCTTTTATGTGTTTGTGATGTATTTCGTAGATGTTGTGTTACTGCATTTACCATTTCTGTTATTTTCCATTTTCGATATCATTATCATCGTTAGTATTTTTATGGTGACGATGAATGAAATTGTTGATTATGATATTTATTTGTATCTTTCTTAGATTTTTATCTTACCATCTTTCATATTTTCGATTTCATTGCTATTATTATTATTACTACTATTATTGTTGTTGTTGTTGTTGTTGCTATCACAACCATATTATTGTAACTTTTCTTCTCTTTCCACTTCTTCTGTTATTATCATTATTAGTTTTTACAGTTACGGTTATTATTATTGTTAGTATTGTTATCATCTGAATGTATACTATACTATTACTGTTATTAGCAGTTATGATAATGATGATGATTATAAGATTGTTATTGTGGTTGTCTTTGTCATTATTATTATGTCATTAGTATAAATGTATTTTCTGCCCCTAGCAGAAAACATCGGTTTCCATACCGTAGTATCATGTTGTCCATCAAGACAGAACTCTCACTTGGCCAGATCAAAAAGATAAGAGGCCGTCATCCGTCCTTTGTTTTCATCGTTTTGACTGTTGTTTGTCCTGCCTGCAGAAGACCCAGTAGGTCGAAAGGTGTTGTGTGTTTTATAGATTGTTTTCCCTTTGTTTGGCGGCCCAGTAGTCCTGTTCTACTCTATATTTCAATTTCCGCCTGAAGAAGAACCAAGAGGGGCATGTCTTCAATAGTTTCTTTGTTCTTTGTTTTAAAAGCTAAATGTGAATGGATCTATATCTTTTTTTTTTGCTTGAAGAAGAATTTCAAGAGGTCGAAATGCATCCCACTTGTCCAAAGCTTTTGTTGAGTCAAAAAACTAACGGCAACAACCACACACACACAAATTTTGCACGTTCACACCACACACACACACACACACAAACACACCAGGCCGGATCCAGGTGGGGGGGGGGGGTGCTTTGGTACTACAGCACCCCTTTCGGCTCAAAAAAAAAAAAAAAAGCCCTCGGCATTTTAAAAGGCTATTAATAATGTCTCCCCAGCTCATAGGAGATGCCACGAAACAGCTTTTAAAATGAAAAAAAAGCAATTTTCGGCCGGGGGGCTCTGCCCCCCTGGTCCCCCCACCGGGGCTTTGCCCTAGACCCCACCGGGGCCTAGGCGGCCCCTGGACCCCGGCCTAAAACATTTACCAGCACCCCACCGTAAAAACTCTGTGATCCATCCCTGCACACACACACACACACACACACACACACACACACACACACACACACACACACACACACACACACACAGCTTTTGATTCAGTAAGTTTACCGCATGAAAGGTTACTTCTGCAAGAGGAATGTTTACGGAACTCGTGGTTACATTTTATGTGGACAAGAGCATTTATAAAAACAAAAACAAAAACTCAAAAACCAAAACAAAACAAAACAAAAAAAACAACAAAAAAAAAAACACCGCAAAATGTGGAAGAAAAAAAAAGCAAAAGAAGTTCGATCAGGTTCACACCATTCCATGAAAAGTGTTACATTCTGTGGAGTTTCTCAGGGCGGCATCCTTGAATCCAGTTAATTTCATAACTGGCTTGCCAAGTTACCACTTTAAAAACTTACGGTTGAAAATGAAACTTGCAAACAAAAAACACACGTACAAATTTACGACACACATGCCAGAGGCACACACACACACACCACAACCAGCGGCAGGATCTAGGGGGCGTACATTATAGTTGCCCCCCCCCCCCCCCCCCCCCCCCCCCTTAAAAAAAAAAAAAAAAAGACTGATTGATAATCGGAGCTCGCCAAGCAAATCGCTAACCTCAATGAGCTGTGAAAGATGGGATGGACACAACATTACAAAAGCCGCGAAGCGTAGGCTTGAGCCAGTTCCTATACTACTTCTGCTACTAATAGCAGTACTACTAGTAGTTGTTGTTGTAGTAGTAATACGACTTCATGAGGTCCGGCTATCCACAACCGTAGTAGTAGTAGTAATACGACTTCATGAGGTCTGGCTATTCACAACAGTAGTAGTAGTAGTAGTAGTAGTAGTAGTAGTAGTAATACGACTTTAGTAGTAATACGACTTTATGAGGTCTGGCTATCCACAACCGTAGTAGTAGTAAGCTTAGTAATAATACGACTTTATTACGTTCGGCTATCCAACAGTAGTAGTAGTAGTAGTAGCAGTAGTAGTAGTAAAACTTTAAGGTCCGGCTATCCACAACAGTAGTAGTAGTAGTAGTAGTAAAACTTTGAGGTCCGGCTATCCACAACAGTAGTAGTAGTAGTAGGGCCGGCTTTTTTTAGCCTTAGGCCTTACGGCCTATTTGCGTCCCCTCATTGTTTTTCAATTTAAGTAGTAGTAGTAGAAGTAGTAGTAGTAATAGTAAAAACGACTGTATGAGGTCCGGCTAACCACAACCGGTGTCGCTAAGAAAGCTTATAAGAAGGAAACGATGTCTCTGTGCCCGCTGTCCTCCCCTATCCCATCTCTCTCCCCTTCTCTCCCACCCCCGCCCTCTTTTTCCTTTATCCGTTGTTTCTTTTCTTCTTCTTCTTTCTTTTGCCTGTGTACTATTATCAGCATAGAATGATGAGGAACGTGGCCGATGACTGGCTCGATGGCTGCCTTCAATGCTCATCTCCATCCCGCCCACGAAACAGTACTGCATGTACTGCGTACTATTTTTTGATCCCAACCAACGAAGACTCCCGCTGTTCGTGCTCCGGGCACGATTCACAGTTACTGCTGTCTGTCTTGTCTTATCTCTGTGGCGTCACCATCTGTTTGAAGGGAGAAACTGATAACGGACTATCAGGCCAGAAGATGGGTGATGTTTTCACAGCACTCTAGGACATTACGTTCGTTTCCAAAGGTCAGTTTCCCACCGACTAGTAACGTCAGCAGGATGGAGCAGTGATTGTGGATCGTCTCAGTGTGTGTGTGTGTGTGTGTGTGTGTGTGTGATTGACAGCATTGTACCAGAGAAAGGGCGCTTCCTACTTTATTTGACTGTCCGGACACCGTGTATGTATAAACAAACTGAAGTAACTAGGGCTGTTGTAATTATCAGTGTCTGCATCTAGTTGTTGCAGAATCCGGATGATTGGTGTGTTTGCGACGTGGGGGGAGGTGGGGGATGGGGGGTGGGAGTGGAGGAACACAGCTGGCCTACAGCTCATTACGGTATGATGTCTGAAGTTGATGATTCTGTACTGACAGATGGGCTGGTGGTGGAGATGGTGTGTGTGTGTATGTGTGTGTGTGTGTGTGTGTGTGTGTCTGTGTGTGTGTGTGTGTGCGCGCGCGCGTGCATGCGTGTGTGTGTGTGTGTGTGTGTGTGTGAAAGGGAGAGGGAGAAGGGTTTAGAGGGACCTCAGCCCTTTGAAGAAATAAGAAACCCCGGTCGCGATATTTGGGTCCATGGTCAGACACGTGAGGCCAGCTTTCTGGAGGTCTTATCTCCGGCGTGAATCGTTGCAAAATGGCTCTCCCACGCTCTTTCTCCTGGTTGTCGTGGTAACGTCCTCGTCGCGTCATTTCTCACTTTCTATCGACTGTCGGTTGTAGTGTGCTATTTTTGGTTGTATGGACCAAAACTTCCGTAGGGATCACCCCCCCCCCCCCTCACACCCCCCCCCCCCCCCCCCCTCAACCCTTTCTCCCTCTCTCTGTCTCTTGTTATTATCAATTTTTTTTTTCTTTTGCATTCCATTTATGTCATATTAAAAGATTTTCTGACAGATTAACTTTAGGGGTTTGAACTTTTCCCAGAAATACATGACAAAAGGATTGTCCTTTTCGATGGCCCCAGCCCACACTGTTTGAGTAGTGAATTGAGAGGCTCACAGGAACATAGACTGACACATTTTGTAGTTCATCCTTTTCATGTTTGCATTCCAGATGGTGTGACTCACAGTTTCTTTTCCCAGAAAAACCCCCCCCCCCCCCCCCCCCCCCCCCCCCCCCTTCGAAAGAAGGGGTTGTGGTCGCACAGAGAGACAGCCTACATCTTCATGTATGCTCTGACGGGAAGTCAAAGGACGCCAACCAATAGATGTTAACTATTAAACCTCTGTCCCTCTTTGCCACATAATGACATATAACGTGTATGTAACTGCGTTTTCGGCAAAACTACTATAATATCTGCGCTAAAACAAATCCACTCAAGTTCCTAACACATGATCAGTAACTCTAGGTTGGAGCCAGCTGTGGGGAAAAGTGTACGCTATTGATTAGGTTAAACCCCATGAGCTCTAGTCTAACATCCACACTTAAACACCGCACCTTGTATGGCTGATGATTACTTCCGCAGAAGAGGTTGTGTTTTGACAGATGTCTGTTGACTGGCTATTCCCATCAAGGATATTATTTTTATTTCATTTTGTGTGTGTGTGTGTGTGTGTGTGTGTGTGTGTGTAGTCATAATACAGAAAAAAAACTGACTTGAATTTTAATAAAAACTTGAGGAAAGAGGAACATAATCCAGTGATGAATACATTTGAAGTTTGGTGTGGATCCGTATCAAAGGTGGACACAGTATCTGTTTGACCACGGTGGAGGTCTGTGGTTCCCCCCACCCCCCACCCTGAGTTCCCTTCCATCCATACAGATGTTGTTTTTTTTCATCAAGATTAAGCAAAAGCTACAACTGCTTCTCAACTGTGATCAGACTGACATTAGTGTGCAGATTTGACATGAAACCTCTTTCTCTGTTGGCTTCGATAGTATCAAGTATCTGGATCCATTGAAATGGAGAAAGAATGATGTATTGCATTCCTCTGACCATAACTGCCTAAGCATTGGTGTGTAATGTCTGACCATGATTGCGTAAGAACTTGTGTGTAATGTCAAGTGCAAAATGTTTATTACATACTTGTGCCTGCTGTGTTCCAGGACAAGTAATCTGAGGTCAGGGAACGGTATCAGGATGTCGTCACGGTGGATGAACAAAATGTGGCAGCGCATATCCAGACTAGGGAGGATTGTTTTGGTGGTCACCCTGTGCATTCTGCTGGTGTCTCCCCTGCGTGACTTCCTCTTTCCCCTGTGCTGCCGGGAGCATGGAGGACGCACACCAGCTTTCGCCTGGTGCGCATGTTGATGGACAACCAGCACTTCCCCATCAAAGCTCCATACTCGCACAGCATGGTGGGCAGCACGGCCCCATCACTCGTTGTCAATCTCTCTGATGTCAGCAGGTTTCTGGAAAAAGAAGACCCCTTCAATGAGTTTTACATACAGAGACAGTTGTTGGGGGAAAGAGCCAAACATGACAGCGAGGCCGCTAAAGAACTGGCAATGATTGACAGCTTCAGGCCCCTCATGAACCTCCATGAGCGTGCACAGCTGATGTTCACGTTTGATGTGTTTGTCAGGGCGTGCAGACAGCATGGGTTGTCCTTCTTTCTTTTTGAAGGCTCTCTTCTTGGCTCGTACCGCCATCACGGCATTGTTCCCTGGGACGATGACATCGACATTGCCATGAACGGCAGCCAGTGGCAGGAGGTGCGGCAGGTGCTGGGCAACATCCCTGGTTTCACGCTGTTTGCAAACCCCGACGCTCAGTGGAAGTTCTACCTGTCGGACCTGCCGGCCTTCCACGACAAGCCCTTCAAGTGGCCGAACCTGGACCTCTTCTTCTTCAGTGAGCAGGACTCCTACGTGTGGGGGTCTGACCTGGGGCGTGAAGAACCACCTTCTCCTCCACGTCAAGCATCTGCTGCCACTCAGCACAGTGCAGTGGGAATACTGGCAGTTGCCTGCCCCTGCCTGTGCAGAGAGGATGCTGGCCAGCAACTACGACCTAAGCAAGTGCGTCACCCCCATGTACATCCACAAGACCAATGAGGAGCACTTTGCCTATCAGACTAAGGCTGTGGAGTGCTGGCGTCTGCACAAATATTATCCTTTCGTGTTCCGCCACAAGGATGTGTCCAGTGGCCGGGTGGTGGAGAGCAGGAGAATTGGGGAGCGTGTGTTCAAGAACATCACTGCCCCTCCTGTGCCTCAAGTCTGCTCAGAATGACCTGTGTTCTTGTATTAACATACTGTCAGTTGATTCAAGGGAATGTCATAGAGTTTACCAGCACATCTGTGGAAGGGGAAAAAAAAAGATCATACCATTCCTCTGTTTGACAGAGTAAAATTATGATCAACAGAGCTGTGATGGTACTCATGATTCTACTATCACGATGCTTCTCTTGTGTGTGTGTGTGTGTGTGTGTGTGTGTGTGTGTGTGTGCATGTGTGTGTGTGTGTGTGTGTGTGTGTGTGTGTGTGTGAGACGCAGGTCCTCTATTAACAGCACCATGTAGTAACATTCCATTTGTTGTTGTTCAATGATCATCGTGTTGTGTGATGTGTTTAGGTATTCAGACAGACAGATGGTGTGTTGCGTCATGTTTTACTGTTAAGACTTCCAAGTTTGTACACATGCAGTGACTATGTGCTTGTTCATGTGTGTGTATATGCATTGCCAGCAGATACTATCTCAGTGTTGTGGAAATTATACTCGGGAGATATACATGCACATTCAATGTACAAACTGTAAGTGTGTGTATAACTTCTTGGAGACGAGAAAGGAATCATCATGCACCTGTGTTGTTGCTGGAACGTTGAGGGTTCTTTCTGTAGAAAACCGCTCCCAGAACTGGAAATTCTGTACAAAAAAAAAAAAAAAAGAAAAAAAAACAAAAAAACATTAGGCAGAAGTTCAAAAGGATCACAATATTTCATGGCATCATTCCTCCCAAAGAACCAGAAGAAGTAGCAAAACGTAGGCCAGGTGTTGATTTATGAGTAAAATTGAATATTGTAAGCAAGATTGATGCAATGCATAGATTCAAAGAAGGGCAGCATCAAGACCAGCTCAATCAGACGTTGGAATAGATCTTGTTAGTGAAAGAAGCTGAAAATCATTGTCACAAAACCGGATACCTCTCTCTGGAATCCAAAACAATGTTTCAGTGAAAGGTTAAATGATTGAACCAAATACACGGCATCCATCACTCTGGAATCCACAATAATGTTTCTTGCTGACATAGGCCTGTACTAAGCACGTCCAGTCTCATGCTCCCATTTACTGATGTGCTCTAGTTTCTGCAAAACGTGTTTTTGGAATGAGCATCATGAGCCAGTGAACGGTGCTGCTGGTAGAGGCAGATGTGATTTCGGCCAACAAGAAAAAAACAGGTGGGTTCATGGTAAAAGCGTGATGAAAATATGGTAAAAGCTGACAAGAATTTGACAGGCCTGTAGTTAAAGTGAAGTAAAAACTGACCAGAACTGACAGACAGACCTGTAGTTAAAGTGAGTTAAAAACAGTTAAAGTGAGTTAAAACCAGAACTGAACAGACCTGTAGTTAAAGTGAGTTAAAACCAGAACTGAACAGACCTGTGGTTAAAGTGAGGTAAAACCAGAACTGAACAGACCTGGGGTTAAAGTGAGGTAAAACCAGAACTGAACAGACTGGGGTTAAAGTGAGGTAAAACCAGAACTGAACAGGCCTGTGGTTAAAGTGAGGTAAAACCAGAATTGAAAGACCTGTGGTTAAAGTGAGGTAAAACCAGAACTGAACAGACCTGGGGTTAAAGTGAGGTAAAACCAGAACTGAACAGACCTGTAGTTAAAGTGAGGTAAAAACTGACCAGAACTGAACAGACCTGTAGTTAAAGTGAGGTAAAACCAGAACTGACAGACCTGGGGTTAAAGTGAGGTAAAAACCAGAACTGAACAGACCTGGGGTTAAAGTGAGGTAAAAACTGACCAGAATTGAACAGACCTGTAGACTAGTGTAGTTCAAGTGAAGTAAAACCAGAACTGAACAGACCTGTAGTTAAAGTGAGGTAAAAACTGACCAGAATTGAACAGACCTGCGGTTCAAGTGAGGTAAAACCAGAACTGAATAGACCTGTAGTTAAAGTGAGGTAAAAACTGACCAAAACTGAACCGACCTGTAGTTAAAAGCGAGGTCAAAACTCACCAGAATTGAACAGACCTATGGGTTTAATTGAGGCCATTTGGAACTTATTCAACAACTTCCGAATTGTTGGTGGCTCTTGGGAATGTGTTCAGTCTGAAAATATCATTGTGTTTCGTTGGGCTTTGCACCCGCATCACCATGTTAAATCATACACCAGGGAAACGTGTTTATATCTGGAGCGCATACACCAGGGAAACATGTTTATATCTGGAGTTTAAACTTGTTTATATCTGGAGTTTAAACTTGTTTTACTTGTTTATATCTGGAGTTTAAACTTGTTTATATCTGGAGTTTCATTTATCCTTTGTTTCAGCTGCATGGTGCATGATTGACAATACCTTACAAAGGCAGATTGACTGTCTTGAGTTGGAACAATCTCCCAACCACACACTGTGATATGTGTCTGGAGGCCTGTGTGGCCGTCCTTCATGTGTTCAGCAGTGTCAGTGTATCATTGTCCTTGTTCTTTTGTGTGTGTTTCTGATTTAACACAGAGTACCAGACTTCTGGACTTCTCAAGGACTAGAAAGAAAACCTGACACAGAAACTAACGAGCGAAAAGGGTTAACTCTTGCTTTCAAGTTTCGTGATGAACCAGTTACTCTCCCACAACTCCAAATGAATGCAGTTTACAGCACCTTCTTCTTCCGCGTACGCAGGCTGATACTCCTGAGGACACTCCCTGTATAGACAGACAAGGATTTATCCCATCTACCAAACAAAGGGAGTGGAGTTTTGTGTGTATGACCGTTTTTTTTTTTTTTTTTTTTTTTTTTTTTTTTTTTTTTTTTTTAAATTTTATCCTGCCATCAAGGCAGCCATACTCCAACTTTGGGGAAGGTGTATGCTATGTGTAACATGTCATCCATACCCAACGGCCAAACTTGCCTTCTCTTCTGAAAGTTGGTGATGGGATTTTACGTGGTTTGCAAGATGTTATGCATGCATTCACACATGGAACTTCGGTTTATAGTCTCATTTGAAGGACTGTATGGGAAATGGAGTCAAAACTAATGTTGACTCTCCGAGGGAAAAATCCCCCTGTCCCGAAATGGCCTGGCGGAGATTCAAACCCGCAACCCTTGGATTACGAGTCCAGCATTCTACCAACTGAGCTATTCTGGCCCCCGCTTACAACACCAAAATGCCAAGCACAAATGCTGACACAATGCACAAGTTCAGCATTCCAAGTGGATGGTGCTTATAGCACAAGTTACCTAGTACAAAGACAGACACACGGCACAGTGTTTGGACTGCATTTGTGCTGAACCAATTAGAGCCATAAGCAGCATTCAGTTTGGGATGTAATTATTTCATCGTGGGACCCTTTTTGTTTGTTAGTCTCAGGGACATTTATCAATGACAGCCAGGTATGGGAATATTTTTACCTCCAAATCTGTGCTCCATAGCAACGCCAAACAGTTCTTCGATAATATGACTATGTCAGATAATCCCTTTTTTTTTTTTTTTTTTTAATGAGGAAAAGAAAAAAAAAAAAAAAAAAACCCACAAAAGGCGTATTTGGTCCTCTACAACAACACGCCTGAAGTCACCTCTTCATTGTGTTTCATAGACATACATTGGAGAATTGAGTCGATTCTGTTTTTACAGTACAGTCACTGTTACTGTTACGGATGATACTGCAGAATGATGCAATTAATATGTGTTGGAAGGTGCTGTCACTCTTTAATTGAATCCCCCCCCCCCCCCCACTCCCCAATTAAGGTTGTGGAAAGGCTATGTCTTTAGAAACTGTAGCTCTGTCATACATTGATGTAAAACATCACTGTGAACTTGTAATGACAAACGAAAAAAAAAAAAAAAGAAAGAAACAAGAGAGAGGAAAAAACAACGACAACCAGATTTATTTTGTGATAGTTCAGACATATTCTTTGGCTTTCCTGCCCGGTGCTCTGTGGTTTTTAGCTGAAGCTGCTTGAACCACAGCCATGATAGAACTGGCAGTCTGGTATGATGACTTGAACAGTTGTTTTTAGCCTGTTCTGTCAGTCAAATAAGCATGAATGTGTTTTCAAGAGCTGATGCAAACAATCATGCACACTAACATAGTGTGTGTGTTTTTGCATCGTTGTATGCATTCTTAGTGTGACTTTGTGCATGTGCATACAAATGGGTGTGTACATGCACTTATGCGTGGAAATGATTTTTTTTTTTTTTTTCCTGAAATCAGGAGTTATTAGAAATGTCATAGATGTTTGGATGTATGAAAGAAAGCCAGAGAGTGAGAGTGTGACACAGGCAGTGGGAAAAGGAGCAGGGTAAGTGTGGAGGGATGAGGAGTGAGGTTGCACATTCGTTGCTGGTGGTGTACTTTTTTTTTTTTTTCTTTTTTTTTTGCACAAGTGGTTTTTTTTTTGGCGATTTTCAGTGTGTACACTTTTTTGTGTCTTACCCTTTCTTTCAAGGTAATTCCTCCCTCTGTTCTTTTCAAATTCCAGCTAAAATCTTGACTGAATTTCACCTTTTTACCGTGTTGATACAATCATGGCTTGATCCGACACATTCTTGCCTACCCTTCGCAACAAGAATTGGGCTTCATACACTCAACCATGTCAGATTGTTCCAAGCTTACACAGCCTGTCTGCTTCTGCTATTTATTCATATTTTTTGTGGCTAACATAGAATGAAGACACCCTGCTAACATCTCACAACTGATTGTATAATTTGTGGTAGATTCTCCATCCTCTTCACAATTATAAGGGCTGAAAATGATCCATCAGATAAACTGATTATCTCTGTTCCATTCCTTTAGCTTGCCAGCCATTATGCCCACATCTTGCTGGGTTAAGTGCCACATTAAGCACAAAATGTCCAGTGGAAAATTCATTCCTACCGTACCACTGGGACCATTATGTCTACTCCCATTTGAGTGGCGAGGCATGTTGCCTTCAGTGGACAAACGCAAGTAGTGTGCGGGAAGGGGAGCACAGAATGAACAATGGGAGCTTCAGCATGGTTTACCCTGCTTCGCCCCACCCTCTCCCAGCACTTAGTCTGTCTCCTTTACTTTTGGGAATCATCTGCTGGCTGTTGGAAGAGCCCTTCATTACATAGGTGAGGGACCTCAGATTGTTCATGACTGATGGTTTCATGGGCACTCTACTATACACCCAACACATCCATTTCCATCCCCAGACCAACCCATGTGAACCTTTCTGGCAATAACCCTCCTCCACTTTGCTCTAAACTCGGCAATGATTTTACCTGATACAGTAAAAAGCTGCTAGAAGGGATATAGTTTTTTTTTTTTTTTTTTTTTTTTTTCCTATACTCCCTGCTTAGTTACGTATTCTTAGAAATCTTACAAAATTAAACTTGTGTTATAGCCCAACTTTCCGCTTTCTTGCTATGGTTTACATAATGTTATAGCCCTTCTGCTTTCTTGCTATGGTTTACATGTTATAGCCCAACCTTCCGCTTTCTTGCTATGGTTTACATAATGTTATAGCTCAACCTTCCGCTTTCTTGCTATGGTTTACATGGTGTTATAGCTCAACCTTCCGCTTTCTATGGTTTACATGGAGTTATAGCTCAACCTTCCGCTTTCTATGGTTTACATGGTGTTATAGCTCAACCTTCCGCTTTCTTTCTATGGTTTACATGGTGTTATAGCTCAACCTTCTGCTTTCTATGGTTTACATGGGCTTCGCTTGGCAATAACGTGAGTGAGTGGATGTATAGCTCAGCGCTTCTGTTTAAAATGTAATCTAAGACATTTCATGGGGTGTCCTAATACTGTGTTAGCCAAGAGAATTTGACCAAAGCTAGCAACAGTAGCCATAGCTTGCAATAGTGTAACATGGCAAGTCTGCAAATTAAACAAGGAAGTTTTGATTTTGACTTGCTCGCAGCTGTGTTGTAACCTCAACCAAGCAGTAAACCTGATTCGACTTGGCAGTTGTGTACTGCAGAGTACACCATCTGATCCTGACGCACACTGTCGCCTGAAATGAACCAAAGAATTGCACCAAGCTGGACGACTGTGGTCATGTGATGACATCAGTCCAGTGCTCCCCCTGGTTCCCACATGTCTTCCTAGCACATGTTGAACACCACAGTATTACAAAACTTACTTCTTGATATGATGTGTGATTTGTGTTCAGTTATGTAAGTATCTGTTTTGTAATTGTTGTAAACAGGATTGTAGGAATGAAATTTCACAGCACAGGCACAGGAATGTCGTTTGGTTTCAGTGTTCCAGTCCCAGTGCATAAGGGTCCGGCATCTCTCTGCTTTCAGGCAGTAACTGAGGAAATGGTTCTGTGTTGGGCCCTCACAGCATGACTGCTGAGACAAGGATTGACTGCGAGGCTGAGACATCCATTCTAGTCCACAACGCTGACATGATGATCATCGTCCCTTTTTTTTCCCTTGTCTTCTTTCATATCTGAACAGTAGTTACACTGGAAACATAATTTGTGGAGGGTCACAATCTGTCTTGACACTTCTTGTTTGTTCCATAGCATTTTCTCAACTGAACTTTCCATCCTTCCCTACTGCCTTTTTTGTATTAAAAAAGAGGCAAGCATAACATGCTCAAACTATTATGCCAGTTTTGTACCTCTCTTTCTCTACTTGAATACTGCATGCCTTCTCTTGGCACAGTTGTTCTAGACCTTGCCACAGTTTGTCACTTTAAAAATGCCCATTGTTCAGCTATTATTCACATTCATTTTTCAGCAACACATAAGAGGGCAGGGGAAAGGGAGAAAGAAAAAAAAAGCAGATATCAATATTTTAAATATTTTTTCACGTTCTGAACATTTGGACTCCAGATGGTTTTGTCAGTGTAAGAAAATGTCTGTCTTGTTGAACCAAGATGTCCCATGTTGGTGGTGCACGAATACATTGTAGGGGAATTTTTTTACCCCCATGACTTTATACAAATATCAAAGACTTTACCCATAATACATACCCTATTCTACATGCCTTTGTCATTTTGTGTGCCAAGAAGAGTGTGATTATGTATGCACTGGATTCACTTCACAAAAAACAGTGAAGGTTAAATGGTCACATGACACGCAGCAGACAGGCCATAAACACAGTCTTTTATTACCACTTTGTGATGATTTTGACATGTGCTCTTTTCCATCCATTATAAATAATAAGTTCTTTCCTTCTGCGCTTAACACCATAAGTTCACCACACATCACAAGATTATATAAGGAAATACTGTTTCATTTCCCACCGAGTTCACATGCGCTTCTTTACACCGTTCCAGCCCACACACTTCTGTTCTACATGCGCATGTATACACCTACATACTGCACTGTGCATGCACACACATTCTGAGGTCACATCCACAACATATATGCACACATAAGATGTACCGTCACAATGCACTACAAGCTGCAACAGAACGTTTGTGCACTTCTGACACTGCATTTTGGTTGGGCATGTGCTCGTCACATTTGCTGGACAGGCAGGACAACAGCCGACTTGAAAAATCTCTGAAAAATGCTGGGGTCCAGGGGCTGCCTAGGTCTCAAAAGGGTCTGGGGGCAACGCCCTGGTGGGGTTTCCAGGGGTGCAAAGCACCCTGACAGAAATGAATCTAGGCAGTTTTTAAAGATCATTCATGGTCTCTCGGGCAAATTACTATGCAGGAAGCGAAGAAGCTAAAAGTAAAAAACTGAACACACACACACATTCACACACACAGAGGTATGCACACTTATTTTTAATACATTTCTAGAAAGAAAAAAAAAAAAAAAAAAAAAAGAAAAGAAAAAAATCAAATTGGGGGGTTTGTCTGAACGTCTTAGCAGTCATGAATATATCCTGGCAATGAAAGAGCGATAGTCTTTCTTGTGGACATACCCACTGTAACTATGCATTTCACTTCTTGCTATCTCTGCAACTAAGCCCACTACAGGAGTACATATGTCACATTACTTCTCTGGGCTGTCACACTGTCAAAAAAAATCCCTGTATGTTCATTAAATCTGCTGGGGGGGGGGGGGGGGGGGGTGTTAGGGGTGAGATATTAATCCGATCAGGAAATCCAATCTGCTCTGATTGCAGTCTAGTGATACTGAAGTATCAACATGCTTCTTGCACCGCAAGTGTTCAAGGAGTGCTGTTAAATTAATAATTGGCATAGCTGAACTCTTGGAGAAAAAAAAAAAAAAAAAAAAAAAAAAAAAAAAAAAAAAAAAAGTAACGACAAGCTGTTCCCAGCTGTCCCTGATAACATGTCAAAAACCATGGATGGAAATTACCCACTAGTGTAGTGTTTCAGTCAAATCAAATTTCCCAACAGTTCACAGTTGTGCCTTCGTCAAAAGTCTCACCTGTATTTTACAATTAGCGACATGCAAGCTATCAAATTTTCCTGGGCTTTTAAAGAAGCCTCTGCATGACCCATAATCAGAAATATAGCTGAACACATTATGTTTACCTGCCTGCAGCTGAAATGCTCTGAATTAATGTAAGAAGCAGCCCTGCGATATACCATAATGACTGTGAGCAACAAAGAGCTGAATGTACAATCATGGAAACCTGGACTGGATTTGGAAAAACTCAAGACTCTGGATACTAAAAGCACTCTGTTTTTTTTTTGTTTTTTTTTTCCCAACAGAATTTTTTTCTTGGATGTTCGCTTTTCCTGCCTCTGAAAATAAGGTGATTTTCTCAGAAATCCTTGGTTCTGAAGACAGTTCTCCAGCCCGTACACTTTTTAGAGTTGGGATGGCAGCTAATCTAGCACACACCTAACAGTGGCAGCGCTTTCTTCATGTTACATCATCCTTAACCCTTGGCACACACAATTAGATCCTCACCCTGCACATGCACAACTTTTGGAACCTAATAAATAGCACACACAGAAACTACTTAATTCTACTCATCGGGAGGCTCAGTCCACAGTTGTCCAATGAAGTAAACCCAACACATTCTCCTGAAGCCCCTTGTATCCACACCACAGTCAGTCACAGTGCATACCATCAGTAAGGCAATTCATGGCATAAACACCCCCACCCTTATGATGGGCTGATACACCACAGGTTGTATTCAGATCTGAGGGGAAGGGGCCGGAAGTGGCCAATATATATAATCTATCTCAGTCAGTGGAGGAAATGTACAGTATGTAAAGAGGAGGCACAGTGATGCATGTCAGAGCTCTTGTAAACCAACGACCACTTTGCCTTCTCTCCATGGCAACTAGCAGCAAGTGCACTACCCTCTGCAGTCCATTCAGTTCTTCTGGCAGCCACCACAGGTGTCAGGTCACTGTGTCTTGATAATCAACCTGAAAGTGCGCTGCTTCCACCCCATTCATTCCTTTCGTGAGGATCAAGACTTTGGTTCAAAAATGTGAGTTCAGTTCAGTGGAACCAGCAGCCAGTCCAAAAAGCATGCTGCTCTATTCTTCTGCTGACTCAATTCGTAAATCATGCCATGTCCATTCCTGCATGGTCAAGCACACACAGACAAGTCTTCCCTTTCTCTGCACCACTCAGCTATGCCAGTAACCTTGGGGAGGGCCATGTTGGTACTGGGAGGTGGGTGGTGGAGGAGGAGGTGGGGGTGGAGGTCCATGAGGGTGTGGGGGTGATGTCTCGTGCCTGGGGCATGCTGGGGAATAAAGTGAGGGGCCGGGAGGAAGGTGTTGGAGGAAGAGGCAGGGAGGGTGTTGATGAAGTGGGCTTGGGGGCCCGGTTGGCTGAAGGACTGAGAAAGTGGGTAGGGGGCATGGGAGGGTGGCTGACTGCTGACCGTATGACCCAGCTCCCCCTGACTGGCCGCCGGCACACCGTGAGCAAAGGGGTGACCCAGCTCTCCTGGAGGTCCCCCAGCATGACCTGGAGGAGGAGGGAAAGGGTGAGGGATCTCCCCTGGCCCTGAGGAGGACCCTGAGGATGATGGAAGGGGCCCAGCTCCCCCTGGCTGTTGGGAGGGGGCGCAAACTGTTGCCCTATCTCCTGGAACTGCAAGGGGGGAGGAGGGGGCTGGGTCCCTGGCTCCACAAACTGCTGGTGCAAAGGCGGGGGGGAGGAGGCTGACCTGCGGGGTCAAAGGGCGGGGCCTGGTGGCTGCCGTTAAGGTGAGGTCCGGGGTGAAGGATCTGCTGGGGCGGGAGAGCCATGCCTGGCTCAAACTGGGGAGGGGCTTGCTGCTGTGGGAACACACCCTGGGGGTGGTGGGAGGGGGGAGGCGGGGGTGGAGGGTGGGGTGGCTGCTGCTCAAAGGAATCCTGAGGGGGCCCCTCCCTCACAGGACTGTGGTTCTGCGAGCGTGGAACATGGCCTTGGGTGGGTGTGCCTGGCTTGGGCGATTCGCTCTGGGCTGAAGGGGACTGGCTGCTGTTGTCATCTTCTTCGAACCCGTTCTCTTAAACAAAGCAACAAAAACTTAACCATTTTACTAATTTCATTATCATTGTTTAACATCGGTATATATGTCTTGAGAAAGCATGACCTAAATATTTATGCACGCATCTTCTTGTGAACGATTTTTTTTTCTGAACTACCAAGATAAGTGAAAACCACCCTTGAAGAAAGGGTCACAACTCATGAATAACCTACAACTGGACACCAACTTCACTCACTGACCATTTGTTCTCACGTTCTATCACTTCTGCCGACCAAAACTCTCCAATAAGTAACTGCTTGTCATACTGACCCTTCTAACTATCCTGTAAAACTGGTTAAATCCACCCACCTGTTTAAAAACTCTGGTGGACAAATACATGAAATAAGATGAATACATGCAGGGCCAAAGAAAACATTCTGTAAGAAAGAAATTGGTGCTTATAAAATGCATGCCACACTGCCAAATTTCTTAAGAAAACTGATCTTTTATATTGTGCAGTTCTACAATGTGCAACTGATCCTTGGACTCATTTAAGAGTGACTCCTTTCTTAATCCCATGCTGTCTCATCCTGATGAAAAACCTAAAGAAAGGTGAAAAATTTGACTTTCATTAGCACCTTATGCTTTTTTACTTTTTTTCTTCTTTTTCTTAATATAATGTTCAGCTAGATGCTCAAAACTTAGCACCTTATGCTCTTATTTTTTTCCTTCTTTTTCTTAACATATGTTCAGCTAGATACTCAAAACAACTCCGAGTTTAATTTAATCAACAGAATACTTATCTGGTGGTTCAAATTATACGGCATGTTCTGATTAAACTGTACAAGAAGGAAGTAAGATGTTTTCGCTGAAATGGGTCAGATCCATACAAAGCAGCTTAGAGCTGGGATACAATCCTAGCTACATCTGTGAAATGTCTAAATTTAAACAATATCTCCAACTCATTTTGTGGCTTTGGGTTCTCTTTTGTTTTCTTATTGAAGCTGTTCATTTAGTGTTCAGAACCCCTCCCCTCCCATCCCCAAAATGACCACAAATTGGAGTGCAGGGGGCATACTGTTCCACAAGCCATTTTGCCGACTCGGATCACAAGCAGTTTTTGTTATATATATATGCTTTATTAACTTGTGGAACTGTTCTATGCACCATTTTTATATGCTCTCTTAATTTTCCAAATGAGCTGGCGACAGACAATGGAGAGAGACCTCCGACTCGCTGACAGAGGATGGAGTGACACTAGCAAACTGGCTGTGGACCGTGCAGTGCCTTGACTGCCTCATGCGTTGCATGACGCGGGAGCATCTAAATCTAGTCCAAGTAATTTTCCATACTCAGATCTCCAGCAAATTTGTTAGATGATGTATGTGTTCATGAACTTGTGGAACATGTTTCTTTTAAATTCCCATATTTTCACACCTTTCATTTGTTTTCAAAAGGGTGGGGGGGAGTTCAGAGAAAATCTTGAGGGAAATAAGTCCATCAAAAGCAGCTACCTCTCTCTCTTGCTGCTTCTACATTGATCATTAATTCCATTAAGTAACAAAACAAGCACTTCACATCATCTTAAACTTCCTTCTTATATACCAGAAAATCTTGGGAATCTTGTGAGGACTACATGCATTAAGCATTAAGACATTTGTTCTCCAAAAACAAACAACACCACCAACAACGAAAAACCTGTTCACATTAACAGACACCCCCTCATTGGGATGTACAGAAAGGTAAGGTAAGGTAATGTTGCTTATAGCCCAGCTGACCCCAAAGGGCCACATCAGGGCTGTCACTGTCTGTCTTGAAGTCACCTCACAAGTCATTTTAAAAAAAAAAAAAAAAAAAAAAAAAAAAATCCTTCACACAACCCTTTAAAACACACACCTAAAAAACACACTGGAAATTTCGTTAGAAATCTTTCCTCCATAAACTTTTACATCAGATGAAAAATGTTAATCGTTTCAAAAACTCAAAGATCTCAGATGGGATCACATCATCTCTGAACAAGGTTTTCAAGGAGTCTGCTGTAACATGTTTATGTCTCACATCATGCAAGTCCCAACCAACATTCCAACAGAATATGTTTCACTCTAAGTGGTACATGACATGGAATGCACCATGCAGCTTCTTCACCTTTTAAAAGACAACAATGGGTGTAAAAGGAGTGGCCTGTACGCAAACGGCACAAAACTGTTTCTTCTTTATGGCGCCTTGAGAACATAGTAAAAACTCTTTCAGGTCTGGACCGATTTTAAAAAGTTTGTTATCTGTCTGGGAGTACCATTCCTCTTGTCATAGGTCTTTGATATAAGACTGGGGAATGTCAGCAAAATAATTGTATGAAGAGGCACAGAAAAAAAGTTGGTTCTTTTGGCAGAAGTAAAAAAGACACGTATCCATTTTCTAACATAACTAAAAAATAAATGACATTTTGCCTCTACAACTTAGTTGAAAAGTGTATAGGTATAAACCAATCCATGCTGTCATCAAATTGTGAACTGCACAACAGAACAAATCTCTATATCTCTTTTTCTTTCTTTCCTTTTTTCGCCCTTTCTTTTTCTTTCATTGTTGTTGTTGCTGTTGTTGGAAGTATCTCAAAACTGTCTGCCATTTGTGAAATCAGCTTACAATATTCAAGCATGTCTGTACACAGCAACTGAACAGTGTACTATGACTACCAGACAGCTTGGTAATGTAAAAGCCCACCATTCATATTTTCACAGGCTGTGATGTACTGCAAAGGTTCAGTGTACTGTAGTCCATACAACACTCAACAGTTCATTCTCTCCACATGGCGTGGAGATAAAAGACAGACGCATGCATTGCTGAGAGTGGAATGTTACCTTTTCTCCACATTTTTCCAAAGGTTTAATGTATCAACCAGTTATGGACTAACGTGCATGCGCACAGTGTTAGTTACAAATTCTCATCTGCCATCCCCTTTGTATGCCTGTGAAAAAAAGTGCTCCTGTGTCTGTTTTTTGGGGCAAGTTTTGTTTTCCCAACAAGAGTTCTGCAAACATGCACCCCAGAACAGCCATTAATCATTTTTTTTTTTCCCCCCATAACAAATACAGCTATTCTTGATCAGTATGAATCACAGAATGAATCACTTTTCGACTGCACAATTCATACTCTCCAGATGACAGAAGAAAACAGTAGAAAACATCACACTACTTGCAAAAAACTACACACACATTGCAACCATGTACTGAAGATCAGTCAGAACCCAGCAGCGTTTATGATCTGACAATCAGTGGATGCCAGCAACAAAGTCACCTTGACAGGGGAGAAAAAAAGCAGCAGCATATACTCTTGACATGTCTCATCTCATAAACTACTGAAATGCATGTCTCACCTTTTCTTCGTTTTCTGTCCTGCTCTCTCCACCTTCTTCATTGGACATCCCTCGCTTCACACCTGCACACAACAGATTTCACCACTGTAATAAGGAAAGATCTGTCTGTCACCATTACAACTGTGTTATGTACACATCAATGGTAGTTAGGAAACAAAGATTACTTTACACACCAGCCGCCGTGGCGAAGTGGTTAGCATCACGGACTCCCGGCTGGGAGGTTGTGGGTTCAAATCCCATCAGAAGTCATGTGGGTTTTTCTGCCCGACTGGCTCCAACCCAGAGTTGAGAGTTTGCTGCGGGCTCAGTTGGGAAGACTGGGACCACATAGTCGAGTTTCATCCACTTAATGGATGCGTTTCTGAGAGTGTTGCTCAAATTTCCTGACCAACACTGCAGGTGTCTGTATCTCTCGGGCCTGGTTGACACCGGGATATATTATGAAAGGAAGCGTAGAGTACAGCCCTGTCATGTAGTCTCAGACCGAAATGGAAATCCGTAGCATCATCTTAATCATCCTCATTCTCATCGATTAGCATAAAAAAAAAAAGTCTCAAATTCTGTGGCCCTTCATGCCCTGCTCTCATGGTGACCTCAATTTCGATGTCCTCTCCACGTCTGTGGCCTTGGTTTGGTTCCGTCCGGGTCACCGGTATCGGCGAGTCCATGGGGGCTGTTGTTGGACGGACGTGGTGGCGCCCTCCGGGGGGAGAGCTCACTCACGCCGGCTCCGCGACTAAGCAATTATTGTCGTCAGTAGGGGCTTAGTAGGTGGTGTCCTGCGTATGTTAGATCAGAAACAGGCGCCACTGAACACCACTGAAGTGACTCGGCAGCAGTGCAGTGTGTCTCCTCCGGTGGGTTGCCTCTAGACTTGACACTGACTGCTCCCTGTGGATTGCCGGTGCCGGGGCTGTGGCGGGGCCGACCGGGCTGTGGCTGTGGACGGGGGTGTCGGAATGATGAGCGGCGTGGGTGCACTGCCTCTGAGGTGGCGCAGAGGTTGGTTGGGACAGAAAAAAAAAAAAAAAAAAGATTACTTTACACTGGTTCAATCTCAAAAGAGTTTTCCCCCTCTCTCGCTTTTTCCATAAAATCTCTCTCCAATACATGTGCTGAATCTAAATGCATCATTTTAAAATAGTGACGGGAAAGTTTGCTAGCTTCAGGATGTTAACATGAACAAGTTGACACATACTGAATGCCTGCACTGGAATCAACAACATTGTCCAGTAATAGAAATGTGATGTCCACTTCATGTAAAACAAGTCAACACATACCAAGCATCCAGCCCATCCCATCCATATCCAGCCTATCCATAAGACACTAAACCACAAAATGTGTTGCAGGTCATCTTTGATTGTATGCAGGACCAAAACTTTGCAGTAGCTGCATAGCTGACCCCATGTCCTGATGAGCCCAACCAGCTGCCTGCATACTAACACTGTCCAATGTTTCAGTACAACACAGGATCCCGCGTTGTTGCTTCTATGCTCCTGAACCAAGGTCAAGATAAACAAGAAGGTGGTCATTTCTGTGACAAAAAAATCAAAATTAAGAGCAAAACGAAAGCTGTTTTAAATTCATATCAAATAAATGTAACCATCGGTTCATGAAAAAAAAGAAACACCCGAAGGTGCTGGGGAGGACCCAGAGAAGCACCGTCTCCATCTGCCTTTTGAGCAGTCCTGACAAAAAAATCAAAATTAAGAGCAAAACGAAAGCTGTTTTAAAAATAAATTCATATCAAATACATGTAACCATCGGTTCATGTGGTAAAGGATTCGGAACAGTCACTTGCAAGATACATACACAGTAACACTGTTCTCCTGCTTTAACTTCTCAGTTCAGATTTATCAGCACTATTCCTATGAGTTACAGACTGGACACACCCAAACACAGACATGTGTGACATTCACACACATTTACATGTATACATGTTCACCTGCACAAACAATATACATGAACACGTGTCAGCACTCTCACAAACCAACCCACCCACCACCACCACACAGCCCCATGAACCCATGGGGCACAACACTCAATCCCTCAAAGCACTGACCGTGTGCAGGGCCTCCCCAGGGCTGACCATCATGTCGGGCAGGAGGAGGCATCAACTGGCGAGGCCCGTTGCTCTGTTCTCCGCTGCTGGAGGGGGACATTCCCATGGCACCTGGGGGGGGGGGGGGGGGCATCATGCCCCCTGCACTACTGGATACAGGTACACCAAACCTGTGCAGGCAGTTAAAAACACAGGGCTGGATAGCACTGTTCAGAGAAAAACACTTGGGTGAAAGCCCACAGCACCCCATTTCACTTGGCTTTTCAATCAGGGTTTGTACAGGAAATGCAACTCAAAATTCCAGACTTTTTCCAGGCCAAGACCTGCATTTTCAATACCACTTTCAAGACTTTGTTCATAATGCAATGTCTTAAAGTGATGTTATGAACACAAATGCACAAGAAACGAAATATCACGTTTGATAGCATGGAATAATTTTCTTTTGCATTATAAATGCTAAATGATGCTGAAATTAAAGCAGCCATGCATAATATCGAGCAATTGTGCTCGATTCTTCAATTAACAGGCTATTCCAGGCTACAGTGCAATTTTCCAGACTTTTCCAGGGCCTGGAAAACGGACTTCAAATTTCCAGACTTTTCCTGACTTTTTAAGACCTACATGAACACTGTTTCCACAGTCTGACAAGAGTAATTGCGCACACAGATTTTCAATGGCCCCCAGAAGAAATGAGACAAATGATGTGGGAATCTCCTCCTCATTACATAAAGAACATGTTGAAAACAGTAAATAGTACACTTACTAATCCCTCTCCTTGCCTACGATTCCATATTACAAGACCTATCTCATATAGTGCACAAGACAGAAATACTGTCTAATGATGGATATACATAATGAGTATCTCCATCTCTCATACAGTGCACAAGACAAGACAGGAATACTTTCTAATGATGGATATACATAATGAGTATTTCTATCTCTCATATAGCGCACAAGACAGGAATACTTGCTAATGATGGATATATATAATGAGCATCTCTATCTACCTGGGCTGGTTCTTGTTTTCATACAATAACTTCGGCAAAAAAAAAAAGAAAAAAAGGTTCAAAATGAAGGAAGTCACACAGCTTATCTCCAAACCAATAAGTTTAACAGAAGTGCCTCTGGGACATGAGTTTTAATGATTCAAGAAGATCATATAGTGGGGAGATATGGGATTAACAGTGAGCCAACAACAGTAGATACCACAGCCTGACTTGTTTGTACCAGCAGACAGTGGAATGTACTTGCAGTGTCACACAAAGCTTTCAAGCCTGCATTAACTTCAGCACACACTCACTTCTCTAATCTAAGAGGGGAGAGCACCCACCTGTTGTCATCAGGCATCGAAGAGGGAGGGACATGGTATGCCTGTGAGACAGGGGACAGGCTGTTGGGGGGTGGGGGAAGCTGGGCAGGCAAGGTGTGGATTGTTTGCACCTGGATAGCCTGGGGCATGGCGAATGAAGCCGGGTTGGCAGGGTGGCCAGGGGCCATGGCTGCGGGCGGGCAAACCCGGGTGTGCAGGCTGCAGTTCAATCTGGCCTGCTGGTACACCTGTCACCACCACTATCAACAATGACATGCGGTCTATGTCCACTTCAATAAGACATATTCTTCACTCACATTACTTTTTCTTTCTCTTTTAAATCACCCACTTTTTTACCCTTTCTCATGCATTCTTTCAGTCTATCATGTAGCAATTTAAGTCAAATGTACCCCAGCTCAATTTAAAACAGCACTTACTAGATGCATCAAAAGAAACCTAGTATACGGCAAAGCAGAATGTCAATAATCTATTTGTGTCCATTAACATAAGCAGCGGTTGATTTCAAATGCCTTCAAAACAAAACCTGTAGTCTAAGACAGACATCTGACACACGTTGTAGCTTATCACTTTTTAGCCATGGAAAAAGCTGCTGTTGAATTTTTTTTTTCAGCTGCTCGATTTTCCACGCTTTTCCATAATGACCTGTAAATCCAGCTCCCCAATACAAAACCTCACAGAGATTTCTCCTCTCACAGACCCTCTAAACAGTACACTTAGCTCTGCAGAGAAGTTGAAGTAGCTCTTTCGCGTAACTCTGATAAACCATCAATGATTTCACTGTTGAACCATGACTTCTCTTCATGCTTTAGGACCATCAATGTTTTTACAGTGTCCTGGCCCATGGCAGACTGAAAATCAGTCTTGTTTTTGTTGTGGCTGCATAATGCTCAACATCAAGACAACACACAAGTGAAATCTTGCAGACCATGAGGCAGACTGTTTCTTGTGCATGCATGGTCTAAAAGTAAGACTGGATCGCATAATACATCGATATTTTTTCTCTGTACTCTGAACAAAACTTCAGTTAAATTCTTTTCTTCTGGCTCATTGAGACACAAAACAGATTCATGCTTCAGCATGGTAAGGGCGGCAAATGAAGTAAATGGAAGCTGTTGACGGGAACTTTTGTTCATAATAAACTGGCTATACACACTGCAGCAGCTGTGTACTGTGTGAACTACGTAATCATTAAATGTGTGAACTAGGTAATCATTAAACAGGTTTTCTTTCTTCTTCTTTTTTTTTTTTGCTTCTCCTGGCACTGATTGAATATTTGGGGAAGCAGAACAGTACAATAAACTGAATTCCACTGGAATGACTTCTACTGAAAACAGAAAGGCTGGCAGGTCTGGTCACGACTGTTTAACAACTCCGGATAGGAGCTGCCTTGGATTTCCATTGAAGTAAATGAACAAGTTTGTGTATCTCAAAGGGCGTACTGAAAAATCAGACAATCTAGTCTAAGACATTGACTGAAATCTGAACCAGTCTGAGCTCTGAGTGTGCAGGCTGTATATGAACCCAGTTTCTGTTCCCAGATTTCCCACAGTAGAAAGGCTAGAAATAATGAAAGTCGGCAATTTCCCTGTAAAAACTTTTCACAGAAATACATGTTGTGCAAATCACAATGTCTCTCCCAACATGGTTCTGAGCTGCAAAACGGAAGATCCTCCTCCAGCAAGCCAGCCAAAAGCCTTTAAATGCTCAAAAACATCCGAAAAACAAGACTTGATCATATGAATCGTCATGGCAGAGATAGTAAAAGTGGCACAATGAAACTGAAACCATTTCTAATTCAAGGAAAGAGAGTCTGTATGTGACTGATTGTGCAAACTTCCTGGTTTGTTAGAGGTGTGCAGACCTATGAGATGACCATCTTCTGAGCTAAGCAGCAGAGACAGTTCCTTTGTGTGTTCAAAGCATGTTTAATTCCATTCATGATTTGTTTAAATTAGTTACCCTATTTCTTTAGCACCATACAGACAGAGCCAATGGGACTACAATCCAATGCTGGCTCCATAAAATCTTCAAGTCAGAGTCTCACAGACTCCTATGGCAATAGTAGAAGCAGGAAGCCTGGACAGGTCCCTCCCCCCACCCCCCCAATCTCGGCAATGGCTTTGATGGGGTTTGAATTCATGACCTCTACCCAGTCACTTGTCTATGACTATCAACCGACATCAAGCAGTTCTGACTAGTACTGATGAGTAATGAAGGGACGCAAGCAGTCCTCACAGTATGGGTAATGAAGGGGTGCAGATTGTCTGTATCATCACCACACACCCACATACCTTCCCACATAGTATTACCTGGCTGTGGCTGTGGGGGCAAACCAGGCTGTGCAGGTAGCATGGCAATGGGCTGGGGCTGGGGAGCAGCTGCCAACTGGGGGTGGTGGGGTGGCAGCCCGGGCTGGGGGCCTGGCTGAAAGGTCGCCTGACCTGGGGTCTGTCCCGGTATGAGAGTGGAGGGTTGGGGTGTAGTCCAGGCTGGTTCTGGCTGCCTGGGGGCGGGCTGGAGCATACCAGGTTCACCAGGTGAGGAGGCCCATGCTATTAAAAAAAAAAAAAAAAAAAAAATCACGTTAGATGCTACTCAAAATACAAAGAGATCACATCATCCTACTTTCACATCTCACTCACTGTATTGCTACTGGCAGCATCTGAATTCTCTCTGTATTCTGCAATGATGTGGCACAGCATGCAATATCCATCAAAACCCAATTGGGAATAAAAAGTCTAAACCAGGACCATTTTCTCTGATTGAACTCCACACCCAAGCAAACTTTTCCAAGATCAACATGTGGTAATTTCATACATGATCCAAACCAGTTACACAGCACAATGCTGTCAGTCAAATAACAAAATACTCCTAACTGTCAGCTCTACCAGTGCTACATCCTCTACACTGCTCAAAAATAAAAAGTGTCTCTAAAGGCTCTGAACTCTTTTAATACACGCTGAACAATCCTTAATGTCACTCCTTTTGGGGCACATCTGATATCATCAACTGATTTCAGCCCTGACTGCTCCATATCAAAATTTACTGTCTGTGCAAATGCATTTCCATGATTTCTCCTGTAATGTACACCTGCCCTGCATCCCCCCCCCCCCCCCCACCCCCACCTTCCTAGAAAGAAAAAAAAAAAAAAAGCAGACAGAACCCTTCTCTGTCCCTCTCTCAATGCTCAACAGCTACCTGGTATCCCAGCAAACTGTCTGGAATCTTGTCATCTTTGTCCTCTGTAAAGCGGCGGCGGCCAGGGTCAGCAGCGTCCTTGGAGGGTCCCGGGTGTGTGGGAGACCATGGAACTGCTGGTGGCCAGGGAGTAGATGTGGGGGATGATGTGTAGTGGACACCACCAGCGATGTCAGCCCCAGGGGTCAGCATAGGCCCACTAGACACTACCTCCTGTACACACATACACAGCTCTCAGTGATGCCATCATCACCATCTGCTTTCAACAAATCACAATGGGTGACATTATCATCCCCGTAGACAAAAAAGACAATTCTGTATTTTAAAATGCTAAACTCAAATCATCATCTCTCCCAACAGCCCCTGACCTTTGAAGAGACATATGACACAGCAAGCATGCAAGACCTCAGCCAAAGATCATAGAGCTGTAATTAAGTCTTTTCCCCCCCACATACAACTGGTGTTGATAATGAGGTATCTCACTGCTACTCTCCAACCAGATACATGAATCACCATCTTGTTTCCTATACAGAAACCTTTTCCGTATAATCTTTTTTTCTCTTGAAAAATGTGTTCCAAATCAGGCTAGAGCTAAGATCACAAGACATTTTAATACAAAAAGTTTATAAAATAAGAGCTGATTTTGTTTATGTCATTTCTGTAATGAATAAGACAGATTCATTTTTTCCCCCCCATATACTGAAACTTTAAACTTTCAACTCTCCTTTATTTATGCGATAAAATCCTCGCAAAGGTGAGAAAAACTGGGCTCTCAAAAAGATAATGTTGAAATTATTTGTCAACTGTGTGACTCAATCTTGAATGTGATTTTCAAGTTTCCATTAGGCTGGATTTTCCAGTCTGTGCCTAAAAAGTCGCATCCCTAGAGCTGGAAAAGCTGGAGAAAAAATTTTCCGACATCTGAACTGAACAGCACAAAATTTCATTGGTCTAGAAAGGCCATTTATATGCTGGATTTCTAGCCTAGGCCTGAAAAGTGGTGATCCTACAGACATGACCACTCACCGGAGTGTACATGGCCTGAAAGGGCTGGGGCTGAGCAGGGCCTGACACAGGAGCAGGGGGCGCTGCCAGCATGGGGGGAGGGGCCACAGGGGCTGGCTGGGACACAAGCTGTACACCTGGAGGCTGCAAGGCAGCAGGGTTGAGGCCATGGGGACCAGGGGCAGGGGCCAGCTGGGTGGGCAGAGAGGCAAGGGAGGCCATGGAGGCTGGCATGGAAGTCTGCACCGACATCTGTGGGGCCAGCGTCATCTGGAGGGGCTGAGGGGGTGGAGCCTGGCTCATGATCAGTTGCTGCTGCCCAAGCTCCAGCGCTGAAACAGGAAAACAACAGGTACGCCATATTCATCATGGACGACTGGTTACCGTCATCTTCAAGGTTGAAAAACCAACACCACCACCCATGTCATGAGTATATTGGAATCCTCCTACCAAAAGAAGTTCTAGAAAGACAAGCATGATGCAGATTCTGCTAGGGCAATAGAGCCAGCCATGATGAAACAAATGTTCTGTTGACCAGAAAGACTGCACAACTTGAAATACATATCTTTGAGAATTCATTTCATTTTGTGTGTGTAGTCCTGCCAATACAAGGCCCCCATATCAGGGAAGTTACATGGTCAAAATCAATTTTGCATGCATCTGTTGCTAAAGAAAACTGAAATCAATACATCAATACATTTTGAGCATCCTAAAACACATTTTCCGAAGACAGGGAGAGCAAGACTCCTTCCACTCTGAAAAATGTTGCACAAGTGTATGACACAGACATACAAAGATCAGATGGACAGACTACCTAACAAAAATCATCACTAAAATAACAATAAGCAGTTCAAATTTCAGAATGGAAGGGTGGCAAAAAGGGATAGGAGCTAAAGGAAAGCTTACAACGACAACAACAACAAAAAAAACCCAAACAAACAACAAAAAAAAAGGGAGTCCTAAAACTTCACTATCATTCTTGGGATGCTATAATGAAGGGGAACAATGCCATAAATAAAAAAAACAAAGACAACATTTGGGCAATATGGGAGCAACACAATAAGGAACATGCAAAATTATGGGAGCAGTGTCTGGTAGGAGATCACATCATCGTCTGGCAAATGGCTCCCCAAAACATTTTGTCAGTAGAAAAAGACTTCACATTTGCAGTGGAAGATGCTAGCTCAGTACAATGACAGAGAAAGTGGGGAAGTTCGTATTGTCACTGAAACAGGAATGCCAGAAGGCCATTGCTACAAACTGTGTTTCAGTACATCAGACCTCATATGCTTTACAGCATATTTCCTTCACAGACACCTGCCATAAAGCCGGCCAGAAGAAAAATTACCAATGCTGCAGCCCAGTAAGTGAAATATAATGAGTTCTATTTGGCAGGTGCCCGTGAGTCTTGACGAGTCTATTGCAATTCATAAGTAATTTTCACGCAAGTTTGAGGGGTTTTATGGGGATGTGTTATTACTTTGGAAAGTCATTTTCTCTGTTGCCATCTTTCCAGATACAATAGTCACTACAGTCAGCATGAAATCTACAATTCTGATCTTTTTCTTTTTTTTTTTTTCCTCCTTTTTTTGTTTGCTTCTTTCTTTCTTTTGCTCTCAGCGGCACAAACAAAAGCTCCAGTGCTCTGTGCACAAATAGGAAGTCCTTTTACAAATGAGGCAGTAAAACCCATATTCATTTGTCTTTTATTTTCATTAACCCACTGGCATACACTTTTGATTATTAACACCTAAAGGAAATGGGGAGTTTTTATTATACTCCCTGTTTGGCTAGTATACTTACCATGTCAGACCATAGCATTCAACGGCAGTCAGTCACCTCTGCCAGGCCGAAATTTTTTGTGGCAAATGCAGTCATAAGACAGTCACGTGACGCCCCCTCCCTACTTCCGCCAATGGAAGACGGCGATGTTCGCTTCCCGTACCTCATTCAGCGAGGTCTGCGCTCAAGGTAACCCAAAGAACCTTGGCGCTAGCGGGGAAGGTAGGGCGGGCATTTGAGTCTGACATGGTAAGTATACTAGCCAAACAGGGAGTATAATAAAAACTCCCCATTTTGGCGTCATATACTATACCATGTCAGACCACAGCAGAATTTAAAGGAAACGGAGGAGGGTCGAGCGCCCTAGTGGTTCTTGGGGTTAACCGATATGGCTGCACTGGCCGCCACAAAGGAGATCCCTTTAGAACCATCAGCCCTGGACATGCGGATATCCCTTAAATAAAAGTTTATAAAGGGTTTTCCAAATGCCAGTAGGCTGCCTCCAGGAGATGGCGCAAAGGGACAGAGTACTTGAATGCTGCAGAAGTGGCCATCGCTCTGACCTTATGGGCCCGGGGAGAAGGGACTGGGAGGTCCTTGTACGCCTGGGCATAGGCAGATCCCACCGTATTGGAAAGCCACCTAGAGATAGTGCCAGCTGAGATGTCTTTCTTATTACTGGAGTTGATAGAAATAAGGAGACGTCTCTGGGAGGAGCTCCTGGGGCGTGAGTTCCCAGTAGTATCTCAGGCGTCTAGCACAAGAAACAGGTCCCAAAGAGGAATGCGCCTAGAGGACTGAGCTTCCCGTAGGGCCACCCCCCTAGATACCTCTCTCACAAGGAAGTCCTTCTCAAAAGAAGGGCCGCCGAGTTGGCGGATGGTGGTGCAGATAGAAGACCTGTAGCCCCGAATGGAGCTAGCAGAGAGCTTAAGAGAGGAAGATAGGTGGGATAGGAAATTGCCTATCTGAACGTTGGAAGGGTGGTTGTGGGGAACAGAGATATCCCAGCACCAAACGACCATCTCTCCCATTGGTACTTGTAGAGGGACTCGGTGCTGGCCCTACGTGAGGCAGAGGCCAAGTCACGTAGTCCCTGCGAGGCCCCTGCCCCTGCAATGGTGTCTAGGACGGGACGGGATCTGTCCGAGAGGAAGGGGCAGATGCTTGTACTTGGGCTGGCACAGGAGCCAAGCGTGCAGGCAAAGCATCTGGGGGTTGGAGTGAGGGAGGCCTGAGCAGGGTTGCCTCAGCATGTCCCACTGAGGGTTTAGCTGGAGGGGGAACATGGGTGAGTGACTTGAGGTCTGGAAACCAGGATTGGGTCGGCCACCAAGGGGTTTTGAGGATGAGCCTGGGTCTTTCCAGCCTCGCCTTCCTGATCACCTTGTGGAGGATGGGAAGGGGGGAAAGGCGTATGCTATGAGGCCCGCACAGGGAAGGGAGAGCACATCGACCGCATACGCTTGGGGATTGGGGACGGGAGAGACATACATCGGAAGACGATGGATGAACCTGGTCACAAAGTGGTCGACCATGGGCTTGAACCAGTGTTCCCCACCACAGTCTATGTCAGCTTGTTCAGGGTCCACTCTGTGTGCAGAAAGAACCCTGACCAGCTGAGAGAGTCTGCCAGGATATTGCGTGTCCCCGCTAGATGTCTCATGCGGAGGGTGATTCCCTGCGCGTGACACCATCGAAGGAGGGCCTCTGTCTGCAGTGAGAGGCCGATGGAGCGAGCCCCCTCCCCCCCCCCCCCCCCCCCCCCCCCTGACATACTAAGCTACCGACGTGTTGTCCGTGAGGAGGAGAACCAGTCGGTGAGTGACGAGATGGTTGGAAGCGGAGAAGGGCCAGCCTGAGTGCTTCCAATTCTAAGACATTGATGTGGAGACGTGCCGTCTGCGCGTCCCACACTCCCGAGGCATGACTGTCCTCTAAATGGGCCCCCCAGCCCAAGTTGGAGGCGTCCATATAGAGTTCCCGTGGCTGAGTGGGAGAGAGAAGGGAACCCCGGTGGTCAGTGTGGACGGATTGAGCCACTCCTCCATAGCACAACTGAACCAGTGGCCGAGGGAATGGTCTGGTCCCCGCGGTCGGAGGTCTGTGACCAATGTTGATGGAACTCCCTCTGAAGCTGGCGCTTGGGGACCCAACCCAGGGGAATGAGGGACGAGAGGGTCTCCATCATCCCTAGGAGAGAGGTCAGGGTTCTGGCCGAGGTGTGGGATGCTCCTCGGAGGTGGTGATGAGAGGTCCACTATCTGGGCGGACCTCTCCGGGGTAGGGCAGACCTGCATGGAGATGGTGCCGAAACTCATACCCAGGAAGGAGAACCTCTGACTGGGAGTGAGTTCGCACTTGTTGGGGTTGGTGACGAACCCCAGCGTGGAACAGAGGCTCAGGAGGCGGTTGGTGTGGGCTCGGCACTGGGCCTGGGAGGGAGCCAGGACGAGCCAGTCGTCCAGGTTCACAAGGAGGTGAATGTCCTCCTGTCTGGCCAGGGAGGCCTTCTCCTTGACAACCTTCGGAAGAGGAAGGGTGCCAGGGAGAGACCAAAGGGGAGGGCCATGAACTGGAACACCCGACCCTGCCAGACGAACCGGAGAGGAATCGTCTGTGGGTTGGGTGAATGAGGATCTGAAAGTAAGAACACAATTTTTCCAAGAGTATTGTTCAAACCGTTTGGGCGTAAAACAATGTACTGCTCTGCCCATCTCTTATGGGGAAGGATGACAAATTGTCTCCCTCTGCTTGTGCCTGACAACATATCTTTCCATGCCTTGTGGAGGTAAACTTCATGTTGTACGCCAGTTCTCTTTCAAATCAAAGAACAACTGTGAATTCAAGCTTGCTCCCCACCCCCCACCCCCACCCCCTCCCTAAATATAGTCTCTTTTTTTTTAACTTATGATCACCATCATCTTCAAAAGACAAGATCATCTTTGAAAGACGATGATTATCACAAGGTACCTGTGGGGGGAGGCTGCAGTTGGAGTGGTGTCTGAGAGGAAATGGGCAGAGTGGTGACCACGGGGACTGGAGCCATACTCAGCGTGGTGTTCAACAGCATACTGGGGGCTCCAGGCTGACCTGTGAACATACATCCATCCATCACATGCTCAGACCTCTTCACCCTAAAAACTGCTATCCTGGACTTTTTCCACAAAATTAAGAACTTTCTACAAAATATGTGCAAGAATTTTTAGTAAAAGCTGGGAGTTTTATATCTTTGCAAACATTTGTAAGAGTATGGAGGAAGTGAGGTGGGGTGGGGGGGGAGTTTAGAGGAGGTTTCTTTTTTTTCCTTACCAACACGCAGTAGAATGATTCTAATGCAGTACTACACTACACTTCATTCTATCTTTTTTTTTACAGGGATTTTCCAACACAAATTTCTTTCATATTTCGTTTGTCAACATACTCTTGCACAAACTCATGCTGTCTCATTTTCATTTTTTTTCAAAATCTCAGAGGCCTGTAGTCCCCACTGTTGTACCTACAGATCAGCATGGTGCATAAAAAGTAGAGCTAGAAACAATTTGCACACAAACGTCAGCAAGAGTTGTCATTCTTTGGTCAAAACACCCCAGACAACACTATGGTTATACTCAGGAAGTGCGATTGCTACTAAAAATTTAAAGTTAAGATTTGTTTTTTCAACATTTTCCATTCAGTTAATCTTATTGTATTTTCACCAAACATGTGTAAAAAAATATGTGGAAATCATATGAGTAAGCAAGTCTGCATGCACTATTATTACTGCATGCCAGTCAAGCTTTCCATGTTTCTAGAGACAGAATCATATCTTTCAGAACACAAAATGCATGTAAATACTTTCCAAACATAAAATTCATGTTTCATAATCTTCTTTAAATCTGACCCCACTTAATTCACAGGTACTCATGATTCATCTCAAATACTCATTGTATTTGTATATATATATATGTTGATAAGGGGGGGGGGGGGGGGGGGGGGGGGGGGGGGAAGCAAACAAAAGATGGTAACCTGGGTTGATGGCTGGAAGAGAGGAAGCTAAAGATCCTGCAGGCATCATCACAGACGACATGGATGATGATGGAACAATCATCGCTTGCTGGGGCTGAAGTGCACACACACACACACACACACACACCAGTGTCCACATATAATGTTTTCAGGTCTAACATTTTCATCCGTAATCAAGCTGTCTCCTACACAATGTCATAGATGACCTTTTAGTAACACTTTAAGCGCTGAACTATTGATCCCTTATTCTCACCACTGACTCACTACCAATCCACGAGTACAGGGGTGAGCCTTCTTTCCATTTTAACACTAGTTACTTTGTGTGTTGAGTGTTCAAACATGAAATTTTGAGCTGGTAACTGTAGTTCTTCGGGGCACCATCTATGCTCCCTTTAGAACGGGCTATAAACTGGAGTGACACCGACAGCCCATGAGCAGCAAGATGACAAGTCAGATAGTGTAGATCATACAAATAATGACAAAACTCAGTTCAAATTTTGGTGACACTGACTTAGCTGTCCTATTGGTGTACACCATACAAAGGTGATCAAATTTATTCAAACTGGGCATCCCAGATGTGGTCAGCTAGCATTGATGAGCTGAACTTTCACAGAGCAAAGGACCACAATGGTCAATCTAAAGCATCAATACCACCAGACACAAACACATCAGATTACATCCACTTGTTCCATCTGGTGTCATTTGGATCACAAGCCTTTTTTTTTTTTCTTTTAAACTGGGGAGTTTGTGTTATACTCCCTGTTTGGCTAAGTATACTTACCATGTCAGACCATAGCATTAAACGGCTGTCAGTCAGCTCCGTCAGGCCGAAGTTTTGTGGCCAATGCAGTAATAAGATAGTCACGTGACGCCCACCCTACTTCCGCCTACGGAAGATGCCGAAGTTCGTGTACTGTACGTCATTCAATGAGGCCTGCGCGCAAGGCAAACCCCCAGGGAACTTGGCGCTAGAGGGGAAGGTAGGGCGGGCATTAGAGTCTGACATGGTAAGTATACTTAGCCAAACAGGGAGTATAACACAAACTCCCCATTTTGGCGTCGTATACTATACCATGTCAGACCATAGCAGAATTTAAAGTAATAGGAGGAGGGCCGAGCGCCCTAATGGTTCCTGGGGTAGACCGATATGGCTGCATTGGCCGCCCACAAATGAAATCCCTTTAGAACCATCAGCCCTGGTCATGCGGATGTCCCTTAAATAAAAGTTTATGAAAGGGTTCTCCGAACGCCAGTAGGCTGCCTCCAGGAGATGGCGCACGGGGACAGAGTGCTGGAACGCTGAGGACGTGGCCAGCGCTCTGACCTCATGGGCTCGGGGTGACAGGGCTGGGAGGTCTTTGTACGCCTGGGCATAGGCAGATCTGATAGTATTGGATAGCCACCTAGAGATAGTGCCCGCCGATATGTCCTTCTTGTTGTTGGGGTTGATGGAGATAAGAAGGCGTCGCTGCGAGGAACGCCTGGGGCGGGAACGCTCCCAGTAGTATCTGAGGCACCTAGAGGGGCACAGGTCCATGTCCCCACCCCGCTCGTTGCCTAAGATATCCGCTAGAGAGCGGATCAGGAGGGAAGGAGAGGGTGTGCCCGGTTCCTGGTTCTTCGCTAGGAACTCAGGAAGGAACTTAAGTGAGACGAGCCGTCTCTGTGAAAGGCGATGTCCCGAGGGGTCCCCGCTGAGGGCATGAATCTCACTTCGCCTTCTGGCTGAGGCCAGGGAGAGAAGGAAGGTGGTCTTGAAGGAGAGGAGGTCAAAGGGAATGGAGCGGAGGGCTCGAAAGGGGGTTTTCTGAGGGCGCCTAACACCAGAAAGAGGTCCCACAGGGGGCGCGCCTAGGGGATTGAGCTTCCCGTAAGGCAACCCCCCGTGATAGTTCTCTGAGTAGAAAGTCATTGTCGAAAGATGGGCCGCCGAGCTGTCGGATGGTGGTGCATACGGCCGATCGTAGCCCCGAATGGAGCTAGCCGAGAGTTTTAAGGAGGACGAAAGGTGGGATAGGAAATTGCCTAGCTGGATGTTGGAGGGGTGTAGGTAGGGGACCGAGTTAGCCGTGTGCACCCACGTGACCCATCTCTCCCATCTGTAATTATAGAGGGACTCTGTGCTAGCCCTACGAGAGGCCGAGGCCAAGTCTCGTAGTCCCTGCGATGCTCCCGCTTCTGTCAGGGTCTCTAGGACAGACCGGGGTCTGTCGGCGGGGGCGGCGGGGACCGGTGGTCGCAATTTGGCTGGCATAGAAGCCAAGCGTGTAGGCGAAGCATCGGGGATTGGAGTGAGGGAGGCCCGAGCGAGGTTGTCTGAGCAAGTCCCACCGAGGGGCTAGCTGGAGAGAGGGGGAACGTGAGTTTAGGGACCTGAGGTCCGGGAACCACGACTGAGTCGGCCACCATGGGGTTATGAGGATGAGTTTGGGTCTCTCCAGCCTGGCCTTCCTGATCACTTTGTGAAGTATGGGGAAGGGGGGAAAGGCGTAGGCGACAAGTCCCGTCCAGGGGAGGGAGAGCGCATCGACCGCGTACGCTCGGGGGTCGGGACTGGAGAGACATACATGGGGAGTCGATGGTTGAACCGTGTCGCAAATAGGTCGACCATGGGCTTGAACCAGTGATCCCAGACAGTGGTTAGTGTCAGCTTGTTCAGGGTCCACTCTGTGTGCAGAAGGGTCCCTGACCGGCTGAGAGTGTCTGCCAGGATGTTCCGTGTCCCCGCTATGTGTCTCGCACGGAGGGTGGTTCCCCGTGCGTGGCACCAGCGAAGGAGGGCCTCTGTCCTGAGAGAGAGGCCGATGGAGTGCCCCCCCCCCCCCCCCTTGTTGACGTAATGGGCTACCGACGTGTTGTCCGTGAGGAGGAGAACCAGTCGGTGCGAGATTAGATGCTGGAAGTGGAGGAGGGCCAGTCTGACCGCTTCCAACTCTAATATGTTGATGTGGAGGCGAGCCATCTGTGTGTCCCACATCCCCGAGCATGACTGTCCCCCAAGTGGGCCCCCCCAGCCCGAGTTGGAGGCGTCCGTGTATAGCTCGAGGACTGAGTTGGGAGAGAGATCGGAACGCCGGTGGTCAGGGTGGACGGATTGAGCCATTCCTCCGTGGCACCCGAGAACCAGGGGCCGAGGGGAATGGTCAGGTCCCAGCGGTCCGAGGTCTGGGACCAACGACGACGGAACTCCCTCTGCAGCTGGCGTTTGGGGACCCGACCCAGCGGAATGAGGGCAGAAAGGGACTCCATCATCCCTAAGAGGGAGGGACAGAGTTCTGGCCGAGGTGTGCGAGGCTTCTCGGAGGCGCACGATGAGGTCCACGATGCGGGCGGACCTCTCCGGGGTCGGGGCGACCTTCATGGTAATCGTGTCGAAACTCATGCCCAGGAAAGAGAACCTCTGACTGGGAATAAGTTCGCACTTGAGGGGGTTGATTACAAACCCCAAGGTGGAACAAAGGCTGAGGAGGCGGTGGTGTGGGCCTGGCACTGAGCCTGGGAGGAGGCTAGGACAAGCCAGTCGTCGAGGTAAACCAGGAGGCGAATGTCCTCCTGCCTGGCCAGGGCGGCCATCTCCTTGACAACCTTCGTGAAGAGGAAGGGTGCCAGGGAGAGGCCAAAGGGGAGAGCTTTGAACTGGAACACCCGAGCTTGCCAGACAAACCGGAGGTAACGTCTGTGCGCCGGGTGGATAAGGATTTGGAAATACGCATCTTTCAGATCTATGGAGGTCGCCCAATCTAAATGGTGAATGGAGTCTCTGATCTGGAAAGGGTGTGTCCATCTTGAACTTGGTATGTCTTAGGAACTTGTTGAGGGAGAAAGGTCGAGGATGGGCCTCCATCCCCCCGAAGGTTTGGGGATCACGAACAGTGGGAGTAAAACCCGGGGTTGGGCTGGAAAACTTCTGCGATGGCCCCCTTCTGTAGGAGTTCGAGGACTTCCAGGCGGAGGGCCTCCGCCTGGGCAGGTGGGGGGTCGCTGGGGGACGGAGGAGGAAAACGCATGAGGGGAGGGCGACCGTGTGCCCAGGGGTAGGCGAAACCCATCCTGAAGCACCGACACTACCCAGGGGCTGAGGCCCATACGTCGCCACTGGCGGGCATGCCGGGAGAGGTTGCCCGCCAGGGGAGCCGATGGTCCCCGGGGGGAAGGGGTACAGAGGGCCGGTGTCTTGCTGGGCAGGTTGTGCCAGTTCCATGCCCCCTACGGGAGTGTCCTCCAGTCACCTGCGGGGCCGTGCTTGCTGGCCGAACCGAAAATTCTGGCGAGGTTTTGGTTTAGGCCTCTGCGAGTTAAGTGGGCGCTTGGCCGGCCCGGCGGTGTGAAATGCGGCTTGACGGGGGTACGGAGTGGGCCTGTTGGCCCTGGGGTAGGACCGAAAGGGGGGTCTGGAAGGGCGTGGCTGAGGCCGGGGGGCGAAGGACGCCGCCTGCTTGCGTTCCTCGAGAGAGAGAGACATAGCCGAGGTGGAGTACTCGCCAAAGAGCGAGTGATCCTGGCCCGGGACACATCGTAGGGATGCCCTGAGTGCCGGGGAGAGCGAGGAGCGTGCAAGCAAGCACCGCGTCTCTAGCCACAAGCAGACAATTAAAATGGGTCGTTGCTGCGCTGTCCGCCGCAGCCGACAAGTGATGCGATATCCTGTTGACTAGGTGTCGCATGAAGGGATCGCTGAACAAGCGAAGTTCGTCCTGGTGGGGTTCGGAGTTTGTATCCGAAGGCCCTGGACGGCGCCGTCATCCCCAGGCCAGAGTACCTCCGCCCTCTGCAAGAGCATGCTAAGGTAGGCATGCCCTGCAGTGTGTGTAAGATGCCCATCCGGGCTACTCGGTCCCAGTCCTTTAACGCCTTAAAGGAGACAGTGGCCGAAGTAGGGGGGGCCCGGTTGGGTATCAGGCGACAATCCGATTGGGAGATGGCCCACTCCCTGGTGGCCGGATTGTCAGCAAAGAGGGAGGTAACAGGGTGCTTCCTGCGGGTCCCAAGTAGGGCGCCGAAAGGGGCCGCATTGGGGCCGGGGGAAGGTCTTGACCCGCGTGGGGACGGCGTCTGCACCCCTGGCGCGTTTCGCCGGACTCTCCCACAGTGAAGTGAGGGACTGAGGAGCAACAATCCTGAGTCTTGAGTGTTGGGCTGGGGGCGGCCCAACGATCTCAGGAAAGGCCAAGATATCGGCAGAGGGAGGGGCGTCCCTCGACACCAAGTCCGGTCGAAACCGTTCAATGGTGTTGATGTCATAAAGTGATGAGAAGAGGTCCTCATCGTAGTCCTCCTCAGGCTGTGGGGAGTCTAATTCCTGGGAAGGGAGGTCTTCCTCAGGAGGCAAGTGCGCGGGTGCGCGAGGGTGCGCGAGGGTCCCGCCCTGGTAGGTGGTGGTGGTGGGGGGGGGGGAGGGCGGGACCCTCGTGGCTCTATACTCGGCAGACGGGCTAGGGTGGGAGAGCCCGGACTGCCGATCGGACAGCGCCCGAGGTGGGAGACCCAGGTCGACCCAAGTCTGTGAGATTGGGTGCCACAATCGACCAAAGAGTTGATCAGGTTGGGTGTGGGTATAAGCCACTGGTCCCTCTCGGGGGCATAGAGCCACTGGTCCCCGGGGAGATAAGCGGGCTGTGGCGGCCCAGAGTACTGTGCAGGGACTCGCCGGGGACCGGGGTAACCTGGGGCAGGAGGGGGGGAATAATAATCGACCGTAGTGTGTGGTCCCCCCCCGGGAGCATGCCGGGCCCCAGAGGAATGGGGCAGGTTACCCGTGGTCCCGCTGGTAGATCCTCCCCCCGGAGGAACGGACCGAGGACGTTGCCCAAGTGGGGGGGCCGAGTAGGTCGGGCCCCCAACGTCCTGAACCCCTAGGGGAACCTGCGACGGGCGAGCGGGGTTGGTCGGCCGTCTTTGTGTATGATCACAACCGGTGGATGCACTCGTGTGTCCCATACGCCCAGAGTTATGGACATGTGCATGGTCGTGCCAAGACGTGGCCATAACACTGCCTCCGGAGCTAAGGGGACGCTCCTCGTGCAGGGGTGTTGGCTGCACCTGTGCACGGAGGGGGAGAGCGTCGTGAGAAGGCGAGTCCAGATGGGGGGAAGAAGTGGACCCGCCTGTCTCATACATGCGAGTGACGGGTGGGGGTTCCAGCCCAAGGCCGTCACCCGTGCCTGTCCGCGGCCCGGCAAGGGTCCCCGGGGGCGGGGGTCGCGTGACTCGGCATAGTAAGGCGATGAGTGTGTAAGCGCAGGAAAGCTAGAAGGCAGGGTGGCTGGGGGCGAAGCGGACTCCCGCTGGGAAGTTTTGGCTAGGGGGGGTCCCTTAAGTGGGGCCTTGCCCTTAGATTTCCTGGGCATGTCGAATGAAAGGCACTTAGCAATGGCCGCCGGTTGCCTTCTAGCTTTCGAACGCAACGGTCGTGCGTCCGTCGGTCGGGTAGAGGAGGGAGATTCCCGCGTCCCCTCCGCGGAGGGTCATCTCCAACTACCGCGGCCGTCCGTTCTCCCAAAGAGAGAACGGTTCGCTCGGGGTTGGAACCAACTCGTGGGTCCTCCGGGAAAGAGCGCGAACCCTGCACGTCAGAGTTGTTGCTCGACCCAGCCGAGTCCTTCACCATATTGGGCGATGGCGCCGAGCGAAACCGGAGCACACGATCGTAAGCGAGAGAAAGTCACGACGGTCGATCGAGGGGAATAACTAGGGCAATCGATCGACCGTACCGCGCACACAAAATAAAATGAACAACGTACACAATGGAAAATAAGGAAAACCAAGTCCGTACAGGGACACCAAGCGCAGCAGATAAGGCGAAACTGCGCGTGAGAAGCGACCGTGACGTGGCGCAAAGTGCTGAGTAACGCCACGTGTAAATACCAGGACAACGGTCGATCGCGATCGTTGAGGACACGAAGGCGAGCGAGAATTTCTGGCAAATGAGGGAAGGGGGCAAAGGAATTAAATTGGACGAAAACAACCCCCTGTAAAATACTGGGGGGTAAGTTGTGACAAGAGGGGGAGACCGGCGCAAAAAAACAAAATGGCGACGAGACAGAGGATGGCGACGAGACTGGCTCACGATCGTCGCACAGGAGGTTGTGGAATAAATGACGGCGAGGGAGAAATCGGATTTAGTGGCGACTGGGCCGAAGGCGATTGAAAAGGGAGGCCGATGGATAAGAGAGGCGCCGAACAGCTATGAACGCGGCGATGGAAAATGCCAAACAAGCTGAACCGGTGACGCGGAAAGCAGAACCGGGAAACAATCGCGAGAAATTCCGAAAATAAGGTTAGAATGCTAGCCCAGCGATAACCTCACACGTCAAGATACTCTGAGGGATAAGCACAAGCCACAATAAATGAGTTCAGAATGCGAACACAGCAATCTTTACACAAAGGCAAAGTATAGGCGAGACAGAGCACAAGACTTATCTTGCTTGGGTGACAGGCCGAAGAAGAATGACGTACAGTACACGAACTTCGGCATCTTCCGTAGGCGGAAGTAGGGTGGGCGTCACGTGACTATCTTATTACTGCATTGGCCACAAAACTTCGGCCTGACGGAGCTGACTGACAGCCGTTTAATGCTATGGTCTGACATGGTATAGTATACGACGCCAAATGTATGTATTTATGTATGGTGCTCTGCCATGAAAGCCAGGGCCTACCTGGGGCTGAAGGCACCAACTGTGCATCAGGCAGTGCTGTGATGGTGGGCAGACCTGGAGGAGGCCCCATCAGTGCTGCCTCCGCAAGTGATGCTAGAGCAAAACAAGGTATTCCTTATCAGTCTCCACTGCCAGCCAAAGCACAGGAAACAGAGCTCACATGGCACAACCCTTCCACACTACAAGCTCTCCACAATTCAGAGCAAGCTTATTTAGAGCAAGTCTTGTCAAAATATTCACTTCTTGAAATCAATTACATGTGGGTTTGTCTGATCTAACACCCTTTCATTTCCTCCAGTCAACTGTACACTGAAAGAAAAAGACGGACCTCTGTGACATTAACATGACACGCCTTGGTTCCCTCATTGTAAAGGAGCAGTGTGAAGAGTTGGGGCACGCTCCATGGCATTACAAAACCACCAGTGTGTGCGTGCTGATCATCTTCCATCCTCAAGTGAAGAGGTGAGCATACTGGTCCAGGCACTTCACATCAAATCCTTCATTTTCGACCCAATACAAACCATCAAACTTTTCACCTTTCTTTTCATCTTCTTCTCCCTTCATCTGTGAGTGTGTTTGTCTTCTCATTTGTTTTGTACATGTTTTTGCTAGGTGTTCAGCCATAGTGAAACGATGATGGAAAATCTGTGTCTTTCTGTCCCATAAGCTATCACCTCTCTCACTTCAGGATGACAGTTCATCTTACGTGCAATGCCTGGATGTTTCCCCAGTCTGTCTACACATAAAAGCCAGTACTGGAACAGGAGATATGAAATTGATTATGGTTCAACATGCACAAACCTTCAGTGCTGTAAAGCTGCAATTTAAAACCCCAACAAAATACATCACCCCCGTGAAGCCTGCAAACCCCACTCAACCACATTCACACACATGATTATACTACACGATCAATGTCATGATACTCAAATCTTGCCCCCTCCTTTTCCAAACAGGGAAAAAAAAAAAACCCTTCCCTGAAAGTCACTTGTGATGGTACCATTCACTTAAAGCTGAGCAGGACTATCATAAGTTACATCAGTGACTTTAACGATTCAAGGGGCAGAGAAGGCTGAATTCATTTTCTCCACTTAAATCAACTTTTCAAGATTTACAAACTGACTTCCAACTAATTTCCATGAACATGTTCTTTCCATAAAATTCTTTTCCCCATGATTGTGTGTGTGTGTTTATAAGTGTCCTTAAACCAAACCCCCCCCCCCCCCCCCCCCCCCCCCCCCCCCCCCCCATCTGAAACATTCTCTGCTTCAACATTAATAAAGTGTACGTTTCCTACAATCATCATTGTTAAAATCTTCCTGTATCACTCTTATTTACTTCCTTTGTACACACTTTTGGAGTCTGATAAAATTTACTTGTCCACTTTCAAGTAGCTCCTGCGTTAAGTCTTACATGCACAAGAGTTGTTCTGAAAGTGAGGCCAGATGTTTGTTATAGGAGGGCTGTATCAGTGATCTCTCCATGGGAAAAGAAAAGACACCTTCTTGCCCTCCACAATATCAAGCCTGGGAAACATCATCACTCCTGTACAAGCCTCTGTGGCACAACAGTATGATCTTGGTTTTCTTGTCAGCTAAAAAAAAGTCCAGTACCTGCCTGACTTCACCATTTCAAACAGGCAAGTATTAGTATTTGTCCCAAAAGATACTGTGAACTTGCAAATTTTTCACAGACTGATGCCTGTTCTTTCATGCTTTACAGTCGGAGAACAGTGACTACAAATATTTATCATTTCAGTATGAGATCCATTCCTCTGATCACCTGACTACATCCTACCTCACACTTTGGAAACCATTCCCTCTTGGCAATATCTGTATGCTGATAATCAAATCTTTTCATTTACATCTTTTCACTCCTCCCCAGAGATATATCTTGGGTTCAGGGATCATGGGAAAAGATGGGAAACCAGAAACACATGCATGTCAGCATTGATTTTTTATATATTTTCCAAGAGAATCAAACCGAGTGTTCAATTAATCCAAACCAAAACTTAAAGCATTACAGATTACAGACAGATAGTATGTCAAACTGAAAGGTTTTGAAAATTACAATTAAGTTTCGGGAGGCAAAGGGTTAAAACATTCTACAATTCTACAGCCTTCTCCACCCCTCTACAATCCAAACTAAATTTCTCTGCAAGTGCACAGCAAAATACAGTTTCTTCATTCCTTCTGCTCCACGCCCCAAAACATGAAGTGACAAGGACACAGGCAGACCAAACAACACCACACACACACAAATCAGATGCAAAATATCACAAGCAAAGGTTTCTTGTTGTCCCTGCCAACTTTTCTGCCATCAACAACGTCAACTGCTGCCATATGAATGCCTGAAACATTGGTCAGTCTCGTACATTGACAATGTCACTGTATCACCAATGCAAAGATCACTTGACATTCTGTTCATATTTTTTCTTACCAACATGTTCAGTTGTGTGTGCATTCCCCATCAACCCATGTTGTCAGTCACTCATGTGTAATCCTGAGGAGGATCAGACATTTATGAGCCATTTTCATTACCAACCCAGATCCTGTCTTCAGCTTGCTCGCTCCTCAGTGTTTCACCTTCAAACACTACACAGATACAGAGCTTCATCTAACATATTATAACACACAGATTTCCATCCCAGGTCACATTCTGCTGTGCACTCATGTTTTGCACATGTCCAATGAAAATTGCATGCAACATGTTTCATCTTATATATCTCCTGTCCAGACTGAAAAATAAACCATGTTAGCCATCCACACTGAGACAATAAATCGAGAATGCATCACAATATCAATGGATGTGTCAAACCTTCACAAGCAGTTTCTTATCCCTTTCCTTTTTCCCCTCTCCTTCTTCTCCCCCCACATTAATCCTTTACTTGAGCAATTTCAGACAAGTTTCACATTATTTTTTTCTGTTCAAAGTAAATAATCTTTAAGAAGTGAAGAACAGATACAGATAAAGACGCAAGGGGGCTTTTGCTTGCTTGCGACAGGCATGACACAGCACACTTGTAAAGAGAACATCCACAGCAATATGGTGGGCGACTACCATCTGTCATACCCCAGCACTAACTGGAGGGAAGTGTCCCCCTCTCTCAGAGGCCTCAGCAGTGTCGGTTGGTCCTAGGAGCAAAGTCAGGGTTTCTGGCTGTAAGGGACACAAACCTGCACATCAGTTTTGACTTACTGGGCTGCTGAAGGCCACTAATATAGGCCGTGGGCCCAGGGGCAACAGGAGGCGGGAGGGCGGCCAATGCCTGCTGAAAACTGGCGTACATTTGCTGAACCTAGACAAGAAAACAGGGAAGCATGGTTAGGATATGCAGGTCCCTGGAAGGGACACCTTCACTACCATAGGAAGGAAGTTTGCATGCTGCCTTTAACTCAGCAACACTCTAGGCCCTAACACTTCACCAAGCCCAGTAGGAATGCACTGGAACCACAATTCAAAACACGACTTTTTCAGACTTTGTCACGATAAAAAATGCCATGTTCCTTAACACAATCCACTATCGTTTTAAAACACAAAGGATCAAAACAGATTTCATTTCATAATTATGACTGTCACTTTTGTACAATGTGCAAAATGCATGCTGCAGTGACAAGCTTCTATCACAATTCTTCTCTAGGTGTATGCATACTACTCATAATTGTGCAGAGGTTTTGATGTTGCATACTTTGCTAAAGAAGCATGGATGCACATGACATGATGGTATAGGGATAAGTTTCAGATTGGGCTGGTTTGAGATTTACTTTCAACACAGCTCTGTTCACATCATAGATCTTGCTATACCACAAAAGTCTTTGGCTTTATGAACAGTTCCATTCTGCTCTTCCTGCCACATCTAGAAACTTGTTCCAATCTCCATGCCGGCAGTCCATCAAGAGTAACTACACTGAGACTGCCATGAGCACATTAATCAGACAAGTCTCTGCACTGCTGCCAGGTTAGATAGGGGGTCACAATTCGTAGCGCATGTGATGATGTAATGTACACAGGTCTCTACCCATAAGGGTCTGCAGAGACTGCTGCTCAGCCATGAACTGCAGTGATCAATTTGGTCTCCTACAACTCCTCCTTTTAAATGATTCCTTTACAATTCACTGCCAGGATCCAAGTCCTAAAGACCAGAATATTTCTTGGCCCTGCAACATGCATCTGCATCATGATCCTCCCCAAATCAAAACACTTGCAGAGGAGGGTGAGAGGAGTAGGGCAGGGAGTGAAATATAAGGTGAGGTGAATTATTTTGTAGGATCTGTGCAGCCGTGATCATTTTCTACTGGGCTTGGGAGTCACAGCTTGCCATTTTACCATCCTCCAATGGTTGGAAGGCTGCACCGCTGAAAGCTTCACTGATTAGTTCCCTTTACCTGACTGACCATGACTCTCCAAATCCTCTCCAGTCCACTTGCCCTGACCAATGCAGTCTGGTCTTTATCCAGAAAGACGCAACATGTCTCTCCAACAAGTTATGCAAAGCGAACAGAAAACACACACCACCACATTCTCCCCCAGCACACCAGCACCCCTAAATCCCAAAGCTACTGAGCAAGCCATTCTGTTAAAGGAACATTTGTCACTTTCCGTGAGATACAGTTTACTTCCATACACAATAAAAAGCAGCAGCAAAAAGGTTCATAAATATAGCAACACAGGAAATAAAGAGGATTCTTTATAATGTACCAGTGACCACATATGCTTCCAGGTTCAGACTGCCGTGTATAGGACAGACAACACTTATCAATCACAAGCTGAGGACACAAAGCTAGCATCCACTCAAGACAGCAATCCTTTCTCCTCCCCTCCCCTCCCTTCTCCTTGAAAACAATACCCAATGTATAACTATGACTGCATTGACATGATGCGCGGACACAACACAGACATATATGACAACATAACACTGTATCATGTTAACCTACATTTTATATATAATACCCCCCCCCCCCCCCCACACACACACACACACAAATGCAAAGCCAACAATGGATTCAATGAGGTGATTATCTTACAGAATACACTTCAGTTGTAAGGCAAGCTGTGACACAAGTATCTACAGCAGTCCTACAAACAGATCACAGTCATTCCCTTTAAAGATCAAATACAACAGTGGAAAAGAATCAAAAGCAACATCTTTAAAGATACATAATACAATAAACTTTACAGACCCTTTTTTTAGAAATAAATACCTAGAAATTAATTTCAGCTAAAATCAATAACAGCAGGGAGTAACTACAAACTAACAACTACTGTAAATCAAAGACAAGTGTGAAGACTGGAGAGACTATGAGTGAAAAGCAAAAAAACAGCACCATTATTCTTGCCTTGCTGTTCTGCTAGCCACCTTCAAAACCCAGTTAAGGTTTGACACAATACATGCTCAACATTTCTCTCTCTCTACTCATCCCACTTTCAAGGTTTCACCCTGAGCATACATCCCTGAGGAATTTAAGGAAGCAAAAAAAAAAAAGGAAGAAAAATATGAAGAGACACAACTTTGACGGCACCACAAACAAGCGCCTAATATCAGAGAAAGTGACAACCAGGGACTGTCGGATGACAGGAGGGATGAGGAAGCTAGTCTCTCACCTTCTACGCTCCTCTTTCTCAACAATTTCAATTTTCTGCATTACATCTGCAGAAAACTCTCAAATAAACATTTTCGGTTCATTCTATCAACTGAAAATATGCCAGCTTCTTACTAGCTGATCCCAAAAGTTGTCAATTCTATTTTGTTTCTTTTTAGACACCAAACTGTTTTTTTTTAGAGGGGAATGAGGTGGGGCTGGGAGGGGGACTTAGGAAAACACTCCAAACTGGAACGTTTATGTTTGCAAGGCACCTGGGTATACACAGATGTTGCACTGAGAAGTATTTACAATTGTTTAACAGTGTGTGTGAAATTACAACAGATTTCTTGGCAATATATGCAACTGAAAATCTAGCTTTGCTGCCCTTCAATGTACATGTTTGTGTAAATTCTCTATTTCTTTTCTTACATACCAACACATTGATCTTAAACCACTCCTAAGTTTTCTTTCTCTTTCACAGTCCTACGCTTTCGGTCTCCCTCTCATACGCTAATCAAATGCAAGTTGCACACACTTTTTCTTTACAATTTTCCTATGTTTTTACAGGCAACGCATTGACAAAAGTATCAAGGGTCAAATGGCAGCTCTGATAAGGACACATGGTTATGGTAGTTATGGACCTAACTAGCCAATGTCCAAGACATCAACACTGACTGGTTGTTCAGCATGTTCATCTCTCAATCTTCACATACACACACTGTAATCACCTAAAAGAACAGACTCTTTTTCTTTTTTCATATGCCAGTATAAATGCATGTCTCACTTCCATGTTTTGAATGACATACTCGTTCATAACAATGATGAATTGTTTCGAAAGCATACTGGTAAATAACAATTCAATAATAAATTGAAAGTGAACATGTTTATTTCAAAGTAAAACATTAAATACACATCAATCACTAATCTTTCATGTTTTCATCTTAGGTTTGAATTCCTACTTAAGTCAAACAACTGACAGAGTCACCACTGAGAAAGTAGTTATCTAGCAAGACAACAGACATCAAAAAAGTGAATCACAAATAATATATAGGTATGCACAAGTCTACATCAATGCCAGCAGGTTCAAGGCTAGTGTTTCGATCAGTTCCCTCTAAACTTTATCCTGAAAAACAAAAACATCAGTCAGTCAAACAATAATGCACAAAAAGAGAGAAAAAAAAATCCATCAATCCTCAACTCAGAACAGCAAAGACATCTACATCAACATCTAACAAAATATAGAAATTAGAAGTATTTTAAATGGCAGAAATAATTCTCTTGTACTGTTGAAAAAAAACCCAAGGCAGTTTAACACACTAGTTCATAGCATGCATTTTTTTTTTTAAATGATCACAACTTTTCCATTACAGTCAAAACAATTGTCAGCACATTTAAATGAAAAAAAAAGAAGCCTGAACTCATGCACGCCCACTTGCACTCTCACAAGCATACATGCATGCAAGTATGCACACGCATACACAAATGCACCTCCTCCAAATCCTCTGCTCTTGATTCAGTGTCTAGCACAGCAGTTTCCCACATTCTTTTGAAATACAGAACTTGCTAGCAGAAAATCACACTTACCTGTCTCCACCATCACCAACTTATGCTAACTGCAGTCTCCTACAAATCTCACAGCAGCACACAATGTAATACATTCTAGTGCCTATACGCAATAAGAAATTCAGTATGTGTTCAAGTATGCTGAGAAAAACAACAAATAAAAGAAAACAAATAGGGAAATTAGACGAACAGGGAAAGGTGTTGCTTCTTCTTTTTTCTATTCTTAGAAATTCAATGAAAGAAAGCAAAAGCAAAACAAAAAACAATCAAAAAAAAAAAAAAAAAAAGATTATGTTTCACAACTTACTGTTTGGATCAGATTTTCAGCCAGCTGTTTGGCTTGCTGCATCCCCAGGACAGTGGGATGCCTGAAAACACATGCCCACCATCGTCGTTCAGCAATAAAACAACAAATGTCAACACATGCAACACACTCAAGGACACATGAAAAAAAAAAACACTGCCATTTTCTTATTTCAGTACGAAAACCACAAATCTTAAAACACACACACACACACACACACACACACACACACACTGGAATGCCTGAAAACAAAACTGCCAAGGCCATCTTCAGAGATAAAAGCAGAAATCTGAAAAGACACACATAGAACAAGGTTGGAACAATGTAATGAAAATGAGTATGTCTTGAAAACTACAATCTATAACCAATAATATAGTACGAGCCGATCATCAAATCAAGCACTTGAAAGTCAAGTAAACTGACAAGAACTAGTATTAATCTTTTCATTTCTAGTCAGCCAACAGATATTTTGACCTCCAATTACTTTGGTACTGCAATCCTGAATGACCTGGCAACTGATATCAGACCTGGTTACCCCTCAGAAATTCTATGTGTAGGTTTTGGGTCAAAAGTGTGTACAATTGTGTGTAAAATGTGTGAGCTTTTGCAGTGCACAGTAACTGCCTAAGAAACAATACTGAATGCATTCAAGACATTGGAAAACACTGAAAATGTATTATTATAAAAGATGTATTTTCATGAAAGGCATTGAAGTGGCTTCATTAACAATCAGTGATTGTCAAACTAATCAGAGTTTCTTTGCAGTGTCCTCTAATGTGCAAAGCCTTTGCTCAGAAAATTTACAAGAACATGATCTGAATTTTTTACATCTTTAAATAACTGTCTCTTCACTAGTTACTATACTGATGGACATAACTGAAAAAAAATCTCGATGTAATCTATTTCTTTTCATATGCTAATGTGGCACTTTTTCACTGTCTGTTCATAAGTTAAGCAGTCTTTCTGAAGAGCATGATAATAATGATGTGAATTTTATTTCAGATTTTGGTGATTTTACCTCTTTAAATTGTCAGCTGAAAGGCTGTGAACTGCATCTATGAAGAACAGTCATGATTCTTCAGGATGTGAAGACTTTCAAGAATAAATTTGGACAGTGTGCTCCCTTGGGGGATTTTGGAGTTTTTTGTCCCTCTGCATGAGTAGTCTTATGTTCCAGTCTCTCATCAGAAGAAGTGCCAGCAGAACTCGACTTCACAAAAAAAAAACTGTGAATGTTCACAGCCTACCGTTTTCCAGAATCACTGTTTCCCTTGTGACTTGTGCTATCGATGTGCCGCTGAATGTCAAAATGACCGCTGTGAGCAATCGAGATTTCAGTTACATGTGGTGCCGTGTGCGAATGTATTGCCCTTCTTTGACGCAGTAATGAACCTGAAAATTGTATATATGCTGGTTTGTACTTCTGTTCATATTTCTTTTTCTTTTAGACCACAGCTTCCACCAATCAATCTGAATTTTCCTTGTCTGTTTCATGGGCGTGTGAGTTGAAGCTGAACGAGAAGCCATGTTGATATGCATTTGTACAGGAAGGAAGTGCGCATGCGTCATGGGAACTTTTGAAAGTTGAACCAGACTCTTGGACTCAGCTGGATTATGTGTTTAGCGCATGTTTGTGAGCTCGGTGATCAAAATTTCGTACAATTCGGTTTTCAAACATACAATCGTATAGCTGTATTGAATATTGTGAGATTATATGCAAAAATCGTACAGTGCACAGGTCTGTGATATTGATAATGGAAGTGGAAGTGATTGTAATAGTTCAGTTTTGTCTATGGTGCAAATACCCAGTAACGTCTGCATGTGTAATATGCCTGTCTCCATCTGCACTGTACTCATCTGCACATATCGCATGATCAATGCTTAGAGCTGTGTTGACAAGTCACATGTCACTCAACAAGAAAATGCATCACATAGATCTGGAACACACAGCCATTTCCAAAATTCTGCCTCAGACCAGGTTTTGTCATCTAGAAATTGTAGTCCATACACAGTGAGAAACACAGCAAGCTTCCGACATACAAGCATTCATTTCCAGACCTGCCAACCCTCTAAGAGACCAATGAGTAAGAACTGAAGCTCAGTGAGGCAGAAATGTGTAATTTCAGAGAGCTAAGAGTAATCAAGCGCGACACCTACCTTTTTTCAAACAAACACCATGCGATGAAATTGTTCGCACAATTTTTGTGAACTTTACTTTTTTTTTTTCAAAAACAAGCTTTTCTTTCAAGTGTCACAAGAAATCTTTACAAATTATGAAAATGTAGAATACACTGGAAACACATATGCGAACATATGCGATGACACCTTTGTTCTTGCCAGTCATCACATTGGCATTATCACAAACCAAGGACAGGCAGTTCTGCCATGGCACACCAAGGCTTGATAGAAACAACCTCAAAAATGTTCTCCCCTGTTTCTGACTCTGTGCATGTGGGGTTGGCTATCAGCTCAGTGGCGATTGTGCCATTTTTAAAGTATCGCACCACCCCAGGAAAGAATTTGTCCCCCCCCCCCCCCCCTCCCCCCCCCCCTTTCCTGACTTCCATCAGTCCCCAACACAAATGGTCCATTCTGCAGTCCCCATGGCAAGGGTCCTCACAATGTGTGCTGTCTTTGTTCAACCACTCTTGAACTGTTTAGCGATCTCCGAATCTGAGAACGCTTCTTTCAAAAGCTGGGATGCATGGTCGGCTGCGCAAAGAACGATGTGTTGTGCTTGACGAAAAAAATCCGGCCACAATGCTTCAGCCCGAATTACCTTTTTCCTCATTTCATCCTCTTTGAGGTGTCTACAGTCTGAAAAAACTTTGTGATGCTGAAAGAATTCAGCGCGTTAGAGGAACCGATGTGCTTGCGTGACTAAAGGTGATGCTTGACATCCACCATTCCGCCATGTGAAATTGTGAAGTCCAATTCGCAAGTGGTACACCGTGCACAATTTACACCTTTAGCTGAAGGTTGTATGCATGGGAACTTTTCGGAGTATTCTTTTTGGGACTTTTGACCAAGGTTTTTTCTTTTTCGCATCTTGTCCAGAACTTTCTGCTCCACGTTTCGACATTTTCGTAGCCACAACTTCAAAAGGACGCCAACTTCGCTGAGTGGTAATGATGGTGAAACAAACTGCGCATGACCGGAAACGCTTCTAGAAGATTACTGGTTATACGCACAGCGTCGTGTGTGTCTGTACATAAGCTGATTTTTTCGTCCTTTTGTTTTTTTTAAATTTTTTTTAAAAACTTTCACTGCGTAATTTTTTGGCTAAATGCGTAAGATTTATCACTTGGGCGTAATAAATTACGCGAAATGCGTAATGGTTGGCAGGTCTGCATTTCTATAAAAAGGGTGAGGCCAGAAAATTACTCACTGAATGATGATGTGCATGGGTTCAAAGGGTTCTCTTCCCAGTGCAGGATCGATGAACCCCGAGCCCTTTCCTCTCAGCATCACCTTGGCTCCTGTCTCCGTCTCAATGTGCATCAGGTAGGACCCCTGTGTCCATGCCGCATTGAGAAACCCAATTACTTTGCATTAGGTCACAAGAGAACTCTTAGAACTATGAAAACACAGGACACTCATACATAAATCAAAAGTAAGGTTAAAGATTGGAGAACATCATTCACACTGACGATCCAGATACTGAGTTGTCACACACAAAACACCTTAGTAGCAATAACCGTATGTCTTGCGAAGCATAAGTTACCTAAAAACAGTGAGAACAAGATATGCCTTAGCACAAGAATTTAATGGATTCATCCTTAATACTTCAACTTCTGTTAAATCCTGTATTGCTGCTTTGGTAGTCTTGCGGACAGACTAAACACACCAACAGATACAAGTGACCTGCCTGTTGGAGGTAAGTATATGTGCAAGATCTACCACACTTCGCTCAATGTCATCTTATTCATACGCAGACTGGTTTCAAAATGACAAATTGTATGGGCTATCAAAATGTCCTTTCACATAGTTCATTTGAAAGCAAGGTGACTGCACATGGAAATTGAAACAAACTTATAACAAAAATTATTGTTCCTCTGTACAACAAAGACAAACAATTTACAAGTAAAAAAACATAGCAAGTTTTGACCTCTTTGGTCTTCTTCAGACAAGACCAGACCTGGCTACCCCCAAGAATTTCTATGTGTAGGTTTTGGGTCAAAAGTGTGTACAACTGTGTGTTACAGGTGTAAGCTTTTGCACTAGCACAAAGTAACTGTCTAGGAAACAATACTGAATGCATTCAAGACATTGGAAACACTGAAAATGTATTATTATAAAAGATGTATTTTCATGAAAGGCATTAAAGTGGCTTCATTAACAATCAATGATTGTCAAACTAATCCAAGTTTCTCGCCAGTGTCCTCTAACGGGCAAAAGCCTTTGCTCAGAAAATTTACAAGAACATTAACTGATGTGAATTTTTCATAACACTTTTAAATAACTGTCTCTTCACTTTTTACTATACTGATGGACATAACTGGAAAAAAAATCTTAATGTAATCTATTTTTCTTTCATATGCTAATATGGGCACTTTTTCACTGTCTGTTGGTAAGCTAAGCAGTCTTTCTGAAGAGCATAGTAATTATGATGTGAATTTTATTTCAGATTTTGGTGATTTCAGCTCTTTTAAATTGTCAGCTGAAAGGCTGTGAACTGCATTACTGAAGAACAGTCATCATTCTTCAGGATGAGAAGACTTTCAACAATTTCATTAGACAGTGTGCTCCTTTGGGGATTTTGGAGTTTTTTGTCCCTCTTCACGAGTAGTTTGATGTTCCAGTCTCTCATCAGAAGAAATGCCAGCAGAAATTGACTCCACAAACAAAAACTTTGTGTTCATTGCCTACCATTTTCCAGAATCAGTTTCCCTTGTGACTTTTTTGCTATGCTGCTGAATGTCAAAATGACTGCTGTGTGCTGCTGAATGTCAAATGACTGCTGTGAGAAATCGAGATTTCACAGTTACACGTGGTGCCGTGCGAACGTATCGCCCTTCTCTGACACAGTAATGAACTTGAAAATTCTATGACACGCTGGTTTGTACTTCTGTTCATATTTCTTTTTCTTTTTGACCACAGAAATGGAACAAACCCACCCATGAGTCTGAATTTTCGTTGTCTGTTTCATGGGCGCGAGTTGAGGCTGAGCGAGAAGCCATGTTGATATGCATTCACAGAGGAAGGAAGTGTGCATGCACTATGGGAACTTTTGGAAGTTTTTATCGGTACAAGGACCAGACTCTTGGACTCGGCCAGATTACGTGGTTTAGCGCATTTTCGTGAGCTCAGTGGTCAAAATTTCATACAATTCAGTTTTCAAACCTACAATTGTACAACTGTGTTGAATTTCGTGAGATTATGCGCAAAAATCGTACCGTGCACAGGTCTGCAAGACAAACAACATTCAAGACAATGACGAAATTTGCACCCCATTTGAGGAGATAAGTGATTGTTTGTTTTTTTTTTTTTCACTGTCTTGAATGCTGCTTGTCTTGCCTGAAGACCCCAAAGAGGTTGAAAAATGTATTTGTCTTGCAACTTGTTTGTCTCTTTCGTTGGGCGGAACAATAATTTTGTTTAAGTTTGTCCTTCTACATGCACGTCATCTGCAAGCAGAAGGCAAAGAGGAAAATGAATAGGAGGGAGGTGGGACACATAAGAACTCTACTACTGTTAAGGATAAGTAGAGCAAAGGAGCTTCTAAAACAGCCACAGATAACAGTGGTTATCATCGCAGACTTGCAGACTGGGAGGTTGTGGGTTTGATTCCTGTAAGAAGTGTTTGAGAAATTTTCTGTCTTGATTGACTCCTTTCTAGAATTGTGTGTGCTATGGAATCAGATGGAGAGACTGAAACGACAGTCCCGGCTCCTCTCTAATCCAGTGAATTGGAAGTATCAGTATATATGCTAAACTTTCCTGAGCAAAGCACCAAGTAGCTGTGCCTCTTGGGTCTAGCTGATGTCAGTGTCTTTTAGAAAAGAAAAGAAGAACCCCAGCCTTGTCCTATTGCTCCACCAGAAGTGGAGCTCCACACCATCAATTTCATTCGATTCATGATCATATAAAAAAAGTCTCGAAATCCTCGTCCAACATGTCCTGCTCTCTTGACAACCTAGGTTTCAACTTCCTCTTTACTTCCATGCAAAAGATGAATTCAGGCAAAAATCATCAGCATCAGCATGGATTATCCTGGACGGACTTGGTGGCACCCTCAGAAGGAGCACATTCACTCATGTTAACTCACTGATTAAACAATTTCTGTCATCAGTTGGGGGCTCAAAAAGTGATGTCCACAATAACTTCAATAACAACAGGTACCACTGAACACTACCAAGCGACTGGGCAGCTGGGCAGTGTCTCAGCTGGCAGGTTGCCTCATGGTGCCTTGATACCAATTGTTCCATGCAGACTGACAATGCCAGAGCTGTGGCAGGATGAACCTAAATGTGGCTGTGTACTGAAAGCCAGAATCAGCAGTGTGAGAGTAATGCCACTGGGATGACACAGAAACTGAGACATTAAAAAACACAAACAAACAAGCAAGCAAACGAACAAAAGCATACATGCTTGCACTAACAAACCATAAAATTCTGATGAGGTTAGCCAATGCAAGTAAAAATAGTTTTCCATGCCACTAACTTCAAGGTCTGAGAGCTTCCATGCATAGCAAACATCTAAGGTAAATGAAAAAGCCTGCTGCAACCAGTTATCCTCGTCAAAATCCTGCAGATGACAGGATATAAAGTCAACATTTTTTCTTTGCCTGTTTTCTTCTTTATCTTTTTAAACAGAAATGCCAAGGCACACTTACGCCAGGTCCCAGCAGTTTCCCTTCACATCAAAGTTGGGAGGGGCATGCTCCAAACCAATAAACAGTTTCTCCTCCAACACTGTTATCTGTAACAAACACAGTGCAGTTTGTATGCATTATAATTCACTGTTATCTGTAGCAAACACAGTGCAGTTTGTATGCATTATAATTCACTGTTATCTGTAGCAAACACAGTGCAGTTTGTATGCATTATAACTGATCTACACTGTCACAATGTGTGTGTGTGTGTGTGTGTGTGTGTGTGTGTGTGTGTGTGTGTGTGTGTGCGCACGTGCATGCGCGCATGCGTGCGTGTAAATAGTGCTTCTCTTTGACAAATAAACTGCGCTACCAGTCTAACACATCTTTTATGCATGTGCATGAGATTATCTAGTTTGAACCAAGCGCTGCATAGGCGCAGGCTTGGAATACTGTTCCGCAGCATCTAAGCAAAAGAACTAGAAGTATTAAAGGTCTATAGGCAAGGACAGATTCAGGCTCTCACAGCTCCCCCCCCCCCCCCCCCCTGCTGCAGCATGAGCAACCCTTCAGTCTGACCCAAGACTATCAAGTGATCTTGTGAGTGGGTATCAGTGCACATGGGATCTGGGCTCTTTTCCTATCAGTCTCTACACTCTGGAGGATTACTGGCTGACGAAACGGTTTGCACAGCTGGCTGGACATCTTAAAATGGCCTTTGGTAGTTTCTACTTCAGACACAACAGAGCATTTGAGGTTCTACTTCAGACATGACAGAGCATTTGAGTTCTACTTCAGACATGACAGAGCATTTGACAGCACTGTTTTATTTGGAAGGCTAGTAATTGCTCAGACACCCTCGAAAATTAGCATTTTTTGGTCTGACCGCTGAAAAATGGAAGGGTTGGCATGTCTGCCTTTTTGTCTATTAATTTTTTGTTTAATGTCACATGAACCAAGCTACCAAATTTGTCTTCCAGAGCCCTAAACAAATTCATTAAAATGGGTAACTGTTTAAAACAAAGTCCTAATAAAACAAACAAAAACCTGCGAATCCAAATGACACACTCCAAATGGCACTAAGCTTTGCGAAAAGAAATATATATAAATATATCTAATAGTGGATGTAATATGATAAGCATGTGTTTGGGAGTCACTGATGTTAAAATTACAGACCACTGCGGACACTAATCTGCACTGTAAAGATGAAAAAAAAGACACACACACACACACACACACACACACACACACACGCACACACACACACACACACACACACACACACACACACAAATCCTAACAAGCATTCCAACTCACCACATCTTGATCGCCTGATTCTTTGTCACTAAACTTTGAAACTATTTCCATTACATACATACACTCTACAATGTTGTCTGAATTGCCATTACTAATTTAGCAGCACCACCAAAGCTAAATCTTCTATAACCATATATAATGGACCCTCATCCATATTGCTAATTAGTGCTTTCTTCAGCTGCATGCGATACATTTTGAAAACAACAACAAAAAAAGAGAACAAAATGACACCTATAAAAGTTTTAAAGCTACATGCAATAAATACATTATCTTAAAGCACAGTCCTTCCTAAACAACCCGCTTGGAAACAAAATCTAAAATCACTTTAACAGGCTGACCAGTGGTTCAGAGAAAAACACTGAAAAACCCACCCCCTTTTTCAAAAAAAAAAATAGTGCACACCATAATCTCAGAGAGTATGCATAAAAGACCAGGCTAAGATCCTACCTGCTGCATCTCGGGTGGGGGCTGTACGGGGGGCAGCCAGCATGGGGGGCGGCTGATGGACAGGGGGCATCTCCAGTGTGGGCACGGGCAACATGGCCTGTGCTGGGTTCTGCGGAGGGGGCTGGTGAGGTGGGGGCATAGTCAGCTGAGGCTGGGGTACAGGTGGTCCGCCAGTCCTCACCAGTCCCCCCCCGTGGCACCCGCTCCCTTTCCCCCCGTAAGGATTTCGTTGATGCGAGCCACCGCCACTGAAAAAAATATGCCCTGATCTTTTAGTTTCATGTTCAGCAGATAATAACAATGTTAATAATAAAAACAAAACAGCAATGGAATCCTGTGCTGAAAACAAAAGAATGAAGGCATTCAAACCTTGCATGTGTGTTCAGTTCACTAGAGACAAACAAACAAAACAAAACAATCAAAATAAACAAACAAATTTCAGTTAATGCAAGTTGTGCAGACTGTTTTACACTGAAGTCGAAACTTTCTCAATTACTCATTTGCATAATGAGAGCATGTTTCGCTTTGCTTTAACCACACACACTCAAATATAATTTCTGAACTACAGGACTACTCTGGTTCAATTTTACATGCCATCTAAGGCCTAGAAGTCAGAATTATGTGTCATGTATAAAACCTATCACAGGAAGTGGGAACAACTCATTAACTATAGTTAACAGCTGTAGCCCATATCTTATCACCCCCCACCCTCAGTCAGTTAATTTTGTGCCATATTTTCAACAAACTGAAGATCCTTAAAAAGTAAACGACTGTAAAAGCTAAACAGCATGAATATCAACAAACTTAACCGAGTTTGCTTTTCTTCCACTTCATGCTAAGTACAAATCCACAATCAGTGTTCTCTTGACTGGACCATATTATATTCATTCTAGCATTTAACCCTTAAGACAAAACCAAAAGGATGAAGCCCCGTTTCTTTCACCAGAGTAAGTACACTCTGATTCAGTAACTTTGACAACAGATATAGGCAAGTGAAACTGGAATGTACATCCACAAATTTTTGTTTTAACCCTTTTCACCGCCTGGGCGCTTTTGGCGACGACTTGGCAGATCGCCATGGGCGCCTTTTGGCGACAAAGTAGGGTGACCTAACTCCCGATACTCTCACGATCCTAGTTCATGAGATAAAAAGCCAGCAATAAACGTCATAGTTGGGGGATGGTCTGGCTCATGCTCACAGCCATTTGCTTTGTCAGAGCACTATTCAGTTCAGTGTTTTATTGACTTTATTCCGATTGTTTTTTCCATTCACTATGACGTCACCACCAAGCACTTTACGTACTTGACCTTGCCGTACATTTACCACAGATCAAGTGCTGGGAATATTGAATAGACAGTTGGTTGTTCCTAATACAGATGAAGAAGACCCAGACAGCCACGAGTAAAGAACGATAGTGATGGCTTGACCGAATTATTCCAACGTGAAGCGTTGGACCGTTGCCAACTTGTTATGACAGGCTGATAAGACGCCCACTTACTACCCTACCGCGTGTGCCCAGTTTTTTTTTGCGTTGAGCCAGCCAACACTGACTGACTGTTCACTAACTCTATGTGAGGGAGCCAACTAAGACTTTAGGCAACGAACTTCACACACACGCTGTGGGCCCACTCTCGCTGGTCGAGGTTGAAGGGGGCGTGGCCAACTGACACGTGAGAGGCGAGTATCACAGACGTCTTTCGAGTGGGTGTACAGCTGATCAACTGAATGACAAGGGTCAGAGACCAACAGGCACATGAATGACTTTTGTGTTCATAAAAAAAAAATATATATATATATTACTGTTGAGAGTGAAAGGGACGTGTGTGTGTGTGTGTGTGTGTGTGTGTGTGTGTGTGTGTGTGTGTGTGTGTGTGTGTGTGTGTGTGTGTGTGTGTGTGTGTGTGTGTGTGTGTGTGTGTGTGTGTGTGTGTGTGTGTGTGTGTTCCCTTTTTCTTTCTTACATGTGTACCAGTTAGGCATAAGAATGTGTGTGTGTGTGTGTGTGTGTGTGTGTGTGTGTGTGTGTGTGTGTGTGTGTGTGTGTGTGTTCCCTGCTATTGGAGTAGTTGTATTTGTGGCGGTTTCATGCACTTTTTGTTGGAAATACCATACTTTCTGGTCTTCAGTTGTGAGTGGAGTATTTTTCCTCCATTGTTGAGAGTTTGTTGGCATTCTTTCTTCTTTTTTTACGCTTAGAAGAAACATAACATCTTTTTTTTTTTTTTTTTATTTTGCATTTTTTTTTCACTTGAAATCACTAAAAAATTGAAATTGTTGTTGACTTACCATTACTAACATGTTATGATATAATAAAAGTACAGTGTATCTCCTCCATTTTACAAAAAAAATAGCATGAGATTTGGTTGTTTAGTTCCAGAGATATCCGCGTTTCACATATGCTGGTATACAATAAGAGCTTTTTTTGAAAAATGGCTGGCGATGGGGATTTATGCAAATAGAATGTCTGGCGGTGAAAGGGTTAAACTAACATCTGACCACAAACTACTGCCACCTTGTTTTCCTTCTGCTGGGGAAACTGATGATCACTCATGTTTATCTATGATTTCAAAGTTTTGGGTTTAAAAAAAATTTTTTTTTTTACCTCAGAAAGATGGATTAACAGACAGAGAGACAGCAAGAGAGGGTACTCAAAAAAAGCAAAAGAAAAAAGAGAGAGAGAGAGAGAGAGAGAGAGAGAGAGAGAGAGAGAGAGAGAGAGAGAGAGAGAGAGAGAGAGAGAGAGAGAGAGAGACAGAGAGAGAGAGAGAGAGAGAGAGAGATTAAACAGGAAAGAAAATTCTATTTTTCTAATTGCTGAAAATAAAATTTTCAGACAGAACCCTACCCTGAAACAATAACAGATGTCACAACTCATGTCAGATATACACAACCTGACAAAACAATTTCAAGTGGACTACAAGTGAAACTAAAAATAAAATCAAAGTTTTGGTAGAGAGAGAGACTTCCCAGGCAATGTGTTAGATGAACCTGAACACACCTTTTCTTGATGGCTTAAGAGCTTGCAAGCTTCCCAAACACACCACCATACTTAGCTCCACGCAGCATGTAAATATAGTTTAGCAAAAGCCCCTTTCCCCATTCAATCAGCTTTCAAAACTTTTTTACGGCTGTAATTTATGCAAAGTCATTTACTTCAAATTGGTGGCCTTACAAGGTTGGTGTTTGGACCCATGGTCAGTCACTCATAATGACAATCCCCCCCCCTCCCCCCCTTTTTTTTTTATTAACAATTTAAATATTAAATCATTTTCCAAACACATATATTACAAATGAATTACATAACATTTGGAAAAAAAAAAAGGGGGGGGGGGGGGGCACACACACACACACACACACACACACAACTAAAAGGCCACTCAACAATCAAACATACTTATACACAAAGCAAAAGGGGGACCGGGGGGGGGGTGTTGAGAGGTGAGAGTTGAGGGCAAGGGATAGGGGAGGTCCATTAACATTTTCATATCAAAAACAAATCAAACGTAATTTTATACAAATATTCAACCATTTTTGAAAACATGCAATTGAAGTAAATCTTGATGAATGTGGTGGTTTACAGATAAATACATATTCTATTTTGAATTCTCATGTTCAAACTAATCGAGAACTGAATTACAGAAAAGCCAAGTTTGTTCAAACTGTGCACAAGCTCCATTTATAACTGCCATGTAACGTTCTAAGTAATATCTGTCACTCAATAATATAACAAAGGTTTGTGCATATGTGGTTGTGTATTTGGCAATTTACATTTGTAGATGTAAAATTTTGCAAATAAAATGATGGATTCAAAAAGAGCGTCTGTCTGTCTATTCTGCTTAACATCGAACAATACAAGTTCCTTGTCAAACATAAAATCATGACAAGGTGAATATTTTTCAGTCAGCAAAAGTTGGACATTCGTCCAAATTGGTGTGTAATAATATGACAGTCAAACAGCAATTATACTGGAAGATGTCTGCTCTTCTTGCTTACAAAATTTATATAAAAAGTACTAGACGATGCAGGAACAAGAATCTCTGGGTTGAAAGTAATTTATGTTGCAATCAAAATGTCTATTTCCTGAGATTATTTTATTTTTTAGATAATGAAATACATATTCCTGTGCACAACTGTATGTGATCCTCTGGTGACTAAATCCCTCCCATACTATCCCTGGGACAAAAGAAAGGTCGAAAGTTCCCAAGAACAGCAGCAGGACCAGCCAGTAAGGGTCACATCAATTCCTTGAATGGAATCTTCCACTCTATGTAGAGCCATCCAAGGATAATTAAAAAAAAAAAAAAAAGGTAACAGGCTGAATACAGGATATTCCATGTCATCCAATCCATAGGTAAGCATCATCCTCAACACAAATATGTATATCCACACACCCAAATATTCACACTGCATACATAGATCTCCCCCCCCACCCCCCCCCCCCCCCCACGTGACCCCCCCCCCCCCCCCCCCCCCCCCCCCCCCCCTGTGACATCCCTCCCCTCGAATGTGACATAAATGTCACTGAAAAGAATTAAAATCCTTCAACATCAGTAGTTATCACAATGACAGTAATATTCATGGAATCAAGAAAAGCAATCAACGTACAGTGTATTTGAAACAGAAGACAATTCTTTTCACTTTCAAAGTTGCAACTTCCCCATTCACTGATCATTTACTAAAAGGATGAACAAACTATATTCCATAACTCAAGTGCATCTTCAAATGAAGGTTCATAATGAATCCAGTTATTTTCAAGTTTTTAAGTTCAGAGTTCACTATTCCTACATATCTTTCTATTTGATACTGCGCCTTAAGTATTTTTTATGAATACTGAAGTAAGAATCTGGCACTTTGTTATCTTGCATCTGTATATATATAATTTTTAGCCAAAAGAATTATCAGATCAACTACAGTATCAGTGTTGAAGTTAAAATCTGTTCCAAATAGTGCTATATTTTCTGTGAAATATAGTTTTATCTACATTTGAACATTTCTCTTTCAGAAGATTTTCCAGTGTTTTCCAAAATTCATGAACGCATTTGCATCTCCAGAAGACATGCTCTATAGAATCTTTTTCATTACTGCAGAAATTGCAGTTTCGATTTTGTATAACTCCTATTTCTTTCAACACCACATTAGTTTCTATTATTCTATGTACTATTCTTATCTGTAACCATTAAGTTTTATATCTTTAATCTGCTGAATCTTTGAGAAACGACATTTCCAAGGTATGTCTCGGTTGAGCTTTTCAGACCATTTTGTGATGCATTTCGGTTTTCAGTTATTCTTGATTAATGTTTTATAATATATCTGGGTGCCTTTTGATACAGAGCATATCCTTCCTAAAGCTGCGTTGTGCTCTGTCTTATTGCAATCTCGAATTGTAAGTCCAACTTTTCTTAAATAATTCTTTACTGATACTATACATCCCAGGTATGACAAAAAGTTTATCTGTATGCTGTATCTTATCTGAATTCATTAAATGTGAGTATTTCTCCATTATTCTTTATTAAATCAGAAATTCTGTTTTTTTCATGCCACCCTTTAAACTTAACGGTTTTATTCTCCATTCTAATGTTATCATTACAAAGAATCGGTTCGGCTAGTATTTCCTGAGTGGTTTCTGGTTTTACTTTACCAAAAAAAATTGCCTACTTTAACAGAGGAACTGATCTCAGACATTTTGATTGAATTCCAATGTTGTTAGCTCATGAAAACTTGTCATAGAACAGTCATACAGATACATGTTTTAACCAAACAACTGACTGTGCATAAAAGCATGCAGGGAACTCCAACACTGGGATACATATACACTAGGACCCTTTAAAAGTATTATCATAATGAAAATAAAAATTCATATACATTTCAGTTCATCACACACTTCAGCCATTTACCAGTGATAATTCAGCTAAATTTCCATGTGAATTTACCCAGATCTGAAGAGAAAATGAATGTTAAGTACAGTTTTACAAAAGGAAACAAAGCAATTATAAATTGTGAACACTGAAGCTTTCCTGAGCTGTGTAAGCAGCAGTGTTGAAATTCTAAAGACCCTCAGTTCTCCCAGTAAAAATCTGACTGGCTCCCTTGAGACTGAGAGTCATGAACTTAACATAATATTTAGTCAAGTAGCAGTTACACACACACACATAACACACATGAATGTATCAGAAATGAACACACATACAACAATAAAACAACATACCATTGACAGAGTCTTGGGTTGGCCCTTGTACGAACAGATATAATGGCCTTTCACTGCAACAAAATTAAAATCACACCCTCCATTTAATGAAACAACTGGTACCTATTGACTATTTTACACACTGTAACATTCTACTTGAAAGTTTTTTGCTTCAATGATTGGTTTTTAGTAAGATCATGCATTTTCAGGGACACAGACGGGTAAATAAGCAATAGTATTTCCTTTTGAATATGAAAATCAGATATTCCATAACACTAAATAGGAAAACCGTTCTCAAAATAAAATCATCAATGACGTGAAAAAGAAAAAGAACTTCAGGAAAAGCCGAAACCTCATTTGTATATATACTACACTGTACATCTTGCAATGATCTTATTAATCTTTAATACCTAGACATCTAGGGTCAGAAATGTCCTAATATGCTATCTACATAAAACACAACCAATGGGTGCATGATTTACACACATACACACTACTCACAAATGTACAAGGGTCACCTCAATTTTTGTTCTGGATTTGGAAAATGTGTCTCCCAACCAAACCTATTTTGAAATCAGCCCCCAAATTGCTGAATCGTCTTCCACAGTACCCAAAATAACAAACCTATAGCATCGTAAAGAAAAAATGTTTATCAGCAGTTATCCACCCTGCTCCATGTGAAGCGAAAAAATCCCAAAAAAAAATGAGGTGTGTCAGTTGTTCGGCCTAGATTGCGGAGCAAGCTTGGTAAGAATGAAAACTGTGGTGCACGTGAAAGCCGTACCTGTTCTGAACACCACCCGAACATTTTTTTTCTCGTCTTCCGGGTTCCGGGTATTAAAGCCGGGATTTGTAGACAACTTTAATCATGCCTCCGAGACGAAGACTAAGCAATGTGGACAGAGGAAGGGCGATTGGTTGGCACCAAGAAGGTATTGCCTTAAGAGAGATCGCTAGAAGGCTTGGGGTGTCCCTCTCGACCATTCAAAGGCTAAGAGATCGTTGGCGCAACACCGGAAATGTAGAGGAGCCACAACGACCTGGGCGACTCAGAATCACCACAAGAGAGCAAGATCGCTACGTGGTTCTGTCTTGCTTGAGGGACAGGACAGCGTCTTCTCGAGCACTGCGAGATCGACTACGGGCAGCCAGCAATGTGAACGTCAGCACACAGACCATCCGGAACCGGCTCCACGCGGCAGGGATCAGGTCGAGGTGCCCAGCAGTGAAACCGCCCCTGACCCCAGCACAACGGGGGACCGCCGCAGGACCTGGGCAGCACTTCACAGGAGGTGGACAAGAGATCAGTGGGCGAGAGTGATCTTTTCGGACGAGTCCCGGTTCACCCTCTCATTTAACGACGGGCGGGTACGCGTCTGGCGCCGTCCCGGCGAACGCTACGCGGACGCCGCGGTCAGGCAGCATGACCGCTATGGGGGCGGGTCCGTGATGGTGTGGGGTGGGTTCAGCCTCAACCACAAGACCCCCCTACACCGTGTTGAAGGCCGTCTGACCGGCGTGGCGTACAGGGACACCATTCTCCGACCCCTTGTGCTGCCGGCCCTGCAGGCGGTGGGACCCGGCGCCCAGTTCCAGGATGACAATGCCCCCTGTCATCGAGCTGCGGTGGTGAACAGGTTCCTGGAGGAGCAACAGGTTACGACGAGGATGGACTGGCCGGCCCGCTCGCCCGACATGAACCCAATAGAACACCTGTGGGACGTGTTGGGGCGGCGGGTCCGCGCCCACGACCCACCTGCTACCACCCTTGACGACCTCTTCCACCTGCTGCAGCAGGAGTGGCAGGCGGTACCCCAGGACACCCTCCGCCGCCTGGTTCACTCAATGAGACGTCGCTGTGAAGCCTGCTTCAATGTTAATAATGGGGGCCATACTCGTTATTGACTTGATTGTATTCAGTGGAATAACCATGTGAATTTGGAAAAGGGGGTATGACTCTTCATGTGCATGTAGCACAAAGATTAATCGTGTCACAATTACAGCATCATGTTTGAAGAAAGGGGAATAATGAAATTACAACCTTCATTCATCAGCAATTGTGTTTGTGCTTTTTATTCAGAATGAGAGCTGTCAGCACAGAGTTAACCTGCCTTCATATGTGGTTAGGCCAACCACCTGACAGCTCTTGGTTCACTTGATGAATCATACTCAAGTGATTTCAAGTTTTGCACCTTTTCCCAGCTAAACAAGGTGGGAGGACCTCCTGACTGGACAGGTAAGCACATAATAAAACTACCTTAAGACTTTAAATACCCTCTTCTCATACCTACCTATCCAAACAAAATGCCAGAATATCAAAAGGGATGGTGGGAAGCATGCTTACCTCATGAGAGAGGCAATGAATGCACACTTAAATGTCTCTGCATAGTTCCTCAAGTCTAGAGCTCTGTGTAAAAGTCCAGTGCGAGCCTATGTTCCATATCTCCCATGCTTAGTCTGGAGGTGAATGAATAAGTCTCCATTCTTCCTCAATAGAATGACACAAAATGACAAGCAATAAGATGTCTATAACAGAAAATACAAGAAGAAATACTGAACCCAAGCATAAAATCAGGAAAAGGAATACACTCTCTACCTAGGAATATAGCAATAGGGATATGTGGGTCATAACAGCACTACTCAAGCAAACCTTAAAAAAACACATCAAATAACAAAAGGGCAAGTTGAAAAAAAAAAGTGCAATTAAACGTATGTCTAAAAATGCAAATGGCAGGGAGTGATGGTGATGGGGGATCAGATAGACTAAAATAGAGAGAGTCAATGAGTAATTAGTGGGAATGTGTAGTAGCAGCCTCAGTAACTACAATAATCCTGTGGCAATCAAGTGCTTGCCTATCTTCAGACATGTCCCTGACATAGAACCTACCAAAAACCGACAGTGACTTCCAGCCAGCTGCATGCAATGCTCCTCCAGAAGACACAACTGGCCTAGAGGGTGTGGACCTCATGTTCCCTAATATATGCTGTAGGGGAAAGCAACTCTAGGCCTGGAGAGTTACCCATCTGACCCAGGAGCTTATTGTCTGTGGTTTTGGCAACGTTTGTCTGGCTTTGTCATAACAGGGAGCACAGGGACCCTGACTTTGTCCTCAGAAGGTACATATCCAGTTCTCTGTCGAGGCAGCTGACATGCTCCACCTTTTATCACCTGGGCATGAGTCTAGAAAGCTGCCAGAGATGTAAAGTCGTTGTCAAGGGTTGCTCTTTAGGCTAGCAGTTTTTGGCTAGCAAAGAAGGGCAAATGGAGAGGGTGACTGAGCTATCATCATGCCACATCAGAGACCGTGGGTCCTGGAGAAGGCATGTACCTCACTCACTCTACAGGCAGAAGCCAAAGAACCAAAAAGCATACTTTGTGAAAGAGGTTCTGAGCGAGGGGCTCAAATCCCTATAGGTCAGAGATACTCCAGAACCAGTGACAGGCTCCACCTGGCACACCGACAAGCTCCAACAGTTCTCAACAAACAGTGTTATACAACCTTGGAAAAGAATGGGTCATGGATGATGTTAAGGTCTCTCCCTATAAGTCTGAAGATTTTAGCAATACACCCATTTAATAGTACTTGGTTTTAGCAAAGAACCATTCAGTAGTACTTGGTTTCCTTCCTTTCTCTTGAGGGTCCTCCTCCAGAAAGTGGGCCACATCCTCAATCTCAGCAGCAGGCAGAGAGATCCCAGCCTGACTGCACTATTTACACAAGGCCATCCATTTCTTGTAATGGACTTTCAGAGTGGGATTTCTTTGAACAGTGATGATTTTTTGCATGAATGAAAAGGTGGAAACATTCCTCTGTAGACAGAAACCTCCCAATATGAAGCTGTCATGGAGGAAGAGGGACATATGGTCCTTATGCCACTTCCTCAAACAGGACTGGGACAACATGTTTAGTCTCACAGGGTGAGGAATGGAAACCTTCACCAGCAGACTGATCAGGAGGTTGATCCAAGTATGATTTATAAAGTGAACTAATTAAAGGTAATCACTCTGTTGGGCTAGACCGATTATGGAGGCATGGTTGGTTACCTACTCCTCCACTTTTTCTTGAGTTGAGGATCCTATTAATAATTATTGCGAAGTTTCACACCAAGCTGGGACAAGGAATTTGTCTGGACAGTTAAGTAGAGGCACAAAAAAAAATTTCATGTGCTATGAGAGAGACTTAAAAAAAAAAAAAAAAAAAAGCCATGTCTAACCTTCTTTAAAATAGGATATGGATTTTCTGTGTCAGTTCGTGCATCACTTGAAGATT